>CAJQZJ010032702.1:4770463-4816379 GCA_907164525.1 Lophiomys imhausi | reverse complement strand
TTTTTATAGGCTTTAGCAATCAGTCACATGTTTACTTCCTGGCTTGCCTTTTGATCATCAAAGGATTCCCTACCCAACTGGGTCACAAAGGCAAATAACTATTTTCCTTCTTTTCTGTTTCATCCCTTCTATCACCTACTTCTACTCTTCAGAACTACCCTCTTCAACAAAACAGTCTCAGGTTCTCTGAAAATTAAAGGTTAGATTCCAGAGATCTGAGATGGAGCTTTGGGCTCCACAAGCCTGCCCAGAAAGTGAAACACTGCTGTAGACCTGCCTAATAACCTCAAGCCAACCTTTAGATACATCTAGAACATTATTGACTGTTTCTAGGCTTCCTGACAATGTGTGAGTTTAGGACATGTATCACTTTACATATCTACAAAAGGTGGGGGGCTTCATCTTGTGCCTCCAGGGCCTTAAACCCCCATCCTCAGTAGTCTAGACATGTTAGGAAAATATTCTTAGAAAAAAACCTCTACCATTGAAGAATGAGAGTTGATAGATTAAGCCTTCACCTTCATGAACAACTTATTTATATTTTGCAAGGATTCCTAAAGCACAATGCATGTCTGGTTAACAGTGGAGGAAGGAGTGAGGATTTATGGGCAGAGACTATCACTCTTGAGTTAGGAGTCCATGCTAAATATGTTGTAATGTCTCTTCTGAGTTCCAACAGAGTTCCCATGGGCAGCCACAGAAACCCAAGGCTCCTCTTAGGGAACCATAAAGAACAGAAAAATTAAACCTATGCGAAAAGAAGAGTAACCTCACACATGTGACAGAAGCGAGAAGTGAATCTAAAGCCATGCACAAGTGGCACCTTCAGGCTGAAGAGTTGGTTGTCAGAATATAATAATTCTAAATAAGAGCTGGAGTGTTTCCACAAGGAACTATTGTGCTTTATTTTTAAATAAATTATGTTAGAGTAGTTTGACAGTCAAAGATCAATTGTGAAGATATTGTAGAATGTTTTCATCTGTCTTAAATCCATTTTCCCTAATAGCATCTCACATTAACTTGGATCAGTTTGTTTCAGTTAATGAACCAATTCTAATACATTAACATCAGTTTAAGTCTGTGCTTTATTCAGTTTCTTAGTTTCTACCTACTGTTCTGACAAAGTCATCACATTATATTTTTGTTGTCCTGCCTTCTCTGGCATCTTTTGTCTAGGACATGTTCTCAGATTTTTTTTTTTTGAGGGGGGGTGAGCTTTCCAGGTTTGAAGAGCACCAATCCAATATTTTTTAAAAAGTGCTATTCATGTAAGATATATGTAATATTTAGCACATACTTTAGACTGTAGTGATGGATTTCAGGAAGAAGATGGCAGAGAGCAGGGACCACTTTCATCCTGTCATTCACATGATGCATATGGTCAGAATAACACATTGTCATGGATGCTCACTCTGAGCTTGTGGCTGAGACTGTGTTAATCCTGTTTCACCAATGCACTGTGTCAACTTTCTCTTAGTTTCTGACTTCAGGAGGAAGGAATCAAAGACACCTGTTTATTTAGGGACCTTGTCATAAAATCTGGTACTTCACTTCATACATGCTCTTAAGAGAAACAGCTTATAAACACATTTTGTTCCTATTGATACAGATGTTATTCTCACCCGTATAAACAAGACAATAAACCAAGCAAGTTTAGTCTGTTTGCTTACCTAACCAGGAAAGCGTAGAACAAGAGAGTGCTACCTTTGAAGGCAGAGTCTTTTTTTTTTATACCACGGGATAGCTAACTCAGAAGCTGAACACAAAGAAATTGATCTTACTAGTCAGAGATAATTCAACAGTTCCTCTTACAGTCCTGCCTTGAATTTTAAGGTTATATCCTTGTTGACTGGTATCTGTAGGAAACCAATTCCTAGCACATTCAATTTTTAAATTCTTAGATCAATTGTTTGTCCTCAGATAATATAGGACCCCAGTAAGTCTTAGCATTCACTGGAATCTCACTTCCAAGTCTGCAGAGACAAAGCTACCCACTGGTCAGTCATCTCCTATGTACCCATAATCTTTAATAAATCTGTATATGCTAATACCTCAGCTGAACTTTTACTTTCAGAATATATTTTCTGCCAGTCCTTTGACAAGAGGAGCTTGGACTACAGATGGGAAATTGCACTTCATCTACATGACCTTCTGCTACATACCATAAGCTAAAGCCCAGAGAATCAAATAAGCTAACAGCATGTGTTAGCATGCTACGTGTATCACAATAAAGACTATACTTCTTAGGTTCTTGTGTCTCCCATTACAGAAGACACAATGGGGACAAAGAAGACAGGCCATATTATTTCTGCCTATTCTCTTCTTACTGATATTAATACAGCCATTTTCTCCTTCCCAGAAGCCATACACTTACTAATCTGCCTCACTCCCTAACTTACTCCCCATTATATTGGGTTATTATTTACAGAGTATTTCTCTTGGCAGGTAAGTGTCCTTTTTAAGTCTTTGGTATTTTGTTTAAGGGATGAAAGAAATGACCATGTAATCCCAGTTTCCTTTCATTTCTCCTGTTTAAGCAGCTATGGCTGAGCAACTCTAGACATTTCTCAGAATGCTCTGAGCATTTTCAGCCTTGTTCACAATTACGGTAACATTCCACTTGTTTCCACACCTCTCCATGGATTAAGAGCCTTTCCTATGTACTTTTTCTTCAAATAGTCATTCTCTTTATTCCAAAACTACATAAAAGTGGCTTCTACTATACACTTTTAATTCAATATCACTAATAAACAAGTCTGTGCTATTCTTGTATCTTAAGACTGATTAGAAAGTAGAGATCCAACTTTGTTGCCACAAGAATACATCAAAAACTATTTCTTTCATTAACTCTCCTCACAAAGGTATGCATAGAATTAGAAAGGACGTAGCTAATTTCAGCATATCAATGCACACCTATAAAACAAACATTGGGAGGCCAAGGTAGGGGAATCTCAACTTTAAGGCAATTCTAAGCTATTTAGTGAGACCTTATGGAAAAAAAAAAAAAGAATACCTAAAGTCCAATGACATCCTCAAGAATAACCACTTAAAGAACGAATTAAATATTTTCTACTTTGAATAAATGTGATAATGAATATTCTCTGCCTACTAGAAACATACGTGGAAACAAAAACATCAGAGCCTGAATTAGGATAATGAGATTATTTCTTTAATGTTAATAAGATTCACTTATGTTTCAGTTACTTTCAACTATTCACATATTCACATATGTTTATGGTGTCATAATGATTTTGTTTCAAGCCATAAGTTCATCTTCTTGGAAAACTGATAACAAATTTCTCTGCAGTTCCATGTTAGGCATTCATGGCAGAAACTGTGTTCTGTTACCCAGATACTTCCTAAGGTGAATCTCAAGAACTTCCTAGAACACTGTGGGGACAGAGCATTCAGTCATCATCCTTCCTTTTCCTTTAAAAATTATTTAACAAGGCTGGCTCTGTCACCTGTATGGGAGAGGAGCTCCAGGCCAAGCCACACATGGTTCCATCCCATAGCTCAAACCTCAGGTCAGTGGCCTTGTCAGTCTTCCTGAGTTCCAGCCTCTATGAGGACCTGCCTGCCTTCCCAGGAGGAACAGCGAGACACAGGACCACACAGGTTAGTGAGAATTTCTTTACAGAGTTTCCAATATGGCATTGTCCAGTACACACAACATCAGAGTGACAAGGGGCCAAACTCAGTTGCAGGGAGTGATCAGGAGCCACATGGACTTGCAAAGGCAGCCCAGATCAGTGTTTCCCTGGCAAAAGCTGGATTGGCCACTCACTTGAGCACCCAAGCTCCTGCAATAGCCAGCCACAAGCCCACTAACTATGGCCTCCCTCCTGGGTGGAGCTCCCAGCCTGAACAACACATGGTCCCAGACCATCATTCCAGTGGAGCTCAATAACTGCTGAATGAATCAGATACCAAGCTGCTGAACCCATATTCTGGTGGTGCACTGACCCAGCCTCTGGGCCACAGCTCAAGCTGCCTTTCTGAGGAGATTCACCAGTTTTCAGGACCATACATTATAGACTCTCCATGTCAATCCTCTGCATATAGGTCCAACTGAGTCACAACCAGCGGAGGAGAGCTTCAGCTACTCTTCAAGATGGAGACTCTATTACAGGGACCTACCCATTATCCAGAGGTGGGTGTCAGGATCAGGATTAGCCAGCCTCTGGAGCAGGGTCTTCCCTGGGTACCAAGGCCAGTAGGAAGAAAGAATAATCAGACAACAACAGGCTCTACCAGACGGCTAAAGGCTAGGTGGAAGAACACTATCAAAAACAACCAAGACAATATGGCATCTCTACAATCTAGTTATAATGCCACAGAAAGCCCTAGAAACGCTTACACAACTGAAACACAAGAAAATGACCTTAAATGTGTGCTTATGAAAATAAGAGAGGTCTTGAGGGAGGAAAACAATCCCTCAAAGAAAACAGGAAAATAGAGAAAAAAAAAACGGTAATGGAAATGAATAAAGCTTTTAAAGAAATGCAGGATATAGTTAAATAGGAGCAGTAAAGGAATAAAATGGTTCAAGACCTGAAAAGGGATGTTGAAATAGTAAAGAAAACACAAACTGAGACAATCCTGGAACTGGAAAACTTAGGAAAAAGAAAAGGAACTACAAACACAAGCATCGCCAATAGAATACAAGAGATGGAAGAAAGAATCTCAGGCACAGAAGAGAAAATTGAAGAAATCAATACATCTGATAAATAAAATGTGAAATTTAAGAAAGTCCCAACACAAAATCTTCAGGAAATCAAGGACACTGTGAAATAAGAGAAATTGAAGAAAGAGAAGATTCCCAGCTCCAAGGACCAGCAAATATCTTCAACAAAATCATAGAAAAAAATTTCCAAAACCTAAAGAAAGAGATGCTTATAACCCTACAAGAAGCCTACAAACTCCAAATAGATTAGTCCAGAAAAGAAATACCTACTGCCACATAATAATCAAAACATTAAATGTAGAGAGTAAAGAAAGGATATTAAAAGCTCCAAAGAAAAAGGGTCAAATAACATATAATGGCAGACCTATCAGAATCACACTTGATTTTCAACAGAGACCCTAAAAGCCAGAAGGGCCTAGACAGAGGTCTTGCATACCCTAAGAGACCACAGATGTCAGCCCAGACTACTATACCCAGCAAAACCTTCAATCACCATAGATGGTGAAAACAAGATATCCCATGACAAAGCTAAATTCAAACAATATTTATGCACACATCCAGCCCTACAGAGATACTAGAAGGAAAACTCCAATCCGAGGAGGTTAACTGCACCCAAGAAAACACAGGAAGCAAATAACACCACTGCAGCAAAACCAAAAGAGGAGGAGCTTACTCATACACTACTACCATCAACATCAAGATGGCAGGAATTAGCAAACACTGGTCATTAATATCCCTCAGCAACAATGGACTCAATTCACAAATAAAAAGACACAGGCTAGCAGAATGGACAGGAAAACAGAATTCCACATTCTGCTGCTTATAAGAAACACACCTCTCCAAAAAAGATAGGCATTATCTCAGAGTAAAGGACTGGAAAGTTATATGCCAAGCAAATGGACCAAAGAAGAAAGGTGGAGTAACCATTCTAGTAGCCAATAAAATAGACTTCTACCAAACATTAATATAAAGAGATGAGGAAGGACATTTCATACTTATCAAAGGAAAAAATCCACCAAGATGACATCTCAGTACTGAACATCTATGTCCCAAATGAAAGGGCACCCATATTTGTAAAAGAAACATCACTAAAGTTCAAATCCCACATTGAACCCCATATATTAATAGTGGGAGACTTCAAAACACTGCTTTCACCAATGGACAGATCAATGATACAGAAACCAAACAGGGGTTGGAGAGATGGCTCAGCGGTTAAGAGCACTGGCTGCTCTTCCAGAGGTCATGAGTTCAATTCCCAGCAACCACATGGTGGCTCACAACCATCCATAATAAAATCTGGTGGCCCTCTTCTGGCCTGCAGATATACCTGCAGACAGAACACTGTACACAGAAACCAAACAGAAATAATGAAACTAACAGATGTCATGAGTCAAATGTATCTAACATATCTAAAGGACATTTCACCCAAAGATAAAATAATATACTTTCTTCTCAGCAGCTCATGGAACCTTCTCCAAAATTGACCAAATAGTCACAAAGCAAGCCTCAACAGATACAAGAAAATTGAAATAACCCCTTGTATTTTATCAGACCACTATGGGATAAAACTGGACTTCAACAATAAAAGAACCAAAAGAAAGCCTATAAAATCATGGAAACTGAGCAACATTCTACTCAATGATCTCTTTATCAGGGAAGAAATTAAAAAAAAAGGAAACTAAAGTCTCTTTAGAATTCCATGAAAACAAAGGTACAAGATACCCAAACTTATGGGAAACAATGAAAGCAGTGCTAAGAAGAAAGTTCATAGCACTAAATGCCTTCAAAAAGAAATTGTAGAGTTCCCATACTAACATTTTAAAAGCATAGTTGAAAGACTAGAACAAAAAGACGCAAACATACCCAAGAGGAATAGGTGGCAGGAAATAATCAAACTCAGTGCTGAAATCAATGTATTAGAAACAAAGAGAACAATAGAAAGAATCAATGAAACCAAGAGCTGGTTCTTCGAGAAAATCAACAAAATGGACAAACCTTTAGCCAAACTAATCAAAAGGCTGAGAGAAAATATCCAAATTAACAAAATCAGAAATGAAAAGGGGGAAATAACAACAAACACTGAGGAAATCTGAAGAATCATTACGTCTTACTTCAAAAACCTGTAATCCACAAAATTGGAAAACCTAGGTAAGCAAAATGGACAATTTTCTTGATAGATTTCATGAACCAAGGTTAAATCAAGATCAGGTAAACAAATAGTCCTACAACCCTTAAGGAAATAGAAGCAGTCATTAAAATCTCCCAACAACAACAACAACAACAAAATCACAGGGCCAGATGGTTTCAGCACAGAATTCTACCAGACCTTCAAAGAAGAGCTAACACCAATAGACTTCAAACTCTTCTACAAAATAGAAGCAGAAAGAACACAGCCAAATGCATTCTATGAGGTCACAGACACTCTGATACCTAAACTACCCAAAGACGCATCAAAGAAGAAAAATTTCAGACCAATTTTTCTTATAAGCACAGATGCAAAAAATACTCAATAAAATACTTGCAAACTAAATCCAAGAACACATCAAAGGTATCATACACATGATCAAGTAGACTTCATTCCAGGGATGTAAGCATGGTTCAACATGTGGAAATCCATAAGTGTAATCCACTGTATAAACAAGCTGAAAGAAAAAAAAAAAACACATGACCACCTCATAGATGCTGAAAAAGCATTTGATAAAATCCATCACCCCTTTGTGTTAAAAGTCTTGGAGAGATCAGGCATACAAGGACCATACATAACATAATAAAGGAAATTTACAGCAAGCCAATAGCCAACATCAAACTAAATGGAGAGAAACTTAAAACATTTCCTCTAAAATCAGGGAGAAGGCAAGGCTGCCCACTCTCTCCATATCTCTTCAACATAGTACTTGAAGTTTTAGTTAGAGCAATAAGACAGCTAAAGGAGATCAAGGGGATATAAACTGAAAAGGAAGAAGTCAAAGTATCCCTATTTGCAGATGATATGATAGTATACATCAGTGACCCCAAAAATTCCACCAGGGAACTCCTACAGTTGCAGCACTCCTTTAACAAAGTGGCTGGATACAAGCTTAGTCCTAAAAGTCAGTAGCCTTTCTTTACCCAAAAGGTAAATATGCTGAGAAAGAAATTAGGGAAGCAATGCCCTTCACAGTAGCAACATATAATATAAAATATCTGGGAGTAACTCGATTCAAGCAAGTGAAAGACCTGGACGTCAAGAAGTACAAGTCCCTGAAGAAAGAAATTGAAGATATCAGAAGATGGAAAGATCTCCCTTGTTCATGGATAGGTAGGATCAATGTAATAAAAATGGCCATCCTATGGAAAGCAATATACAGATTCAATGCAGTTCCTATCAAAATACCAACACAATTCTCTACAGACCTTGAAAGAATACTTCTCAACTTCATATAGAAAAACAAAAAACTCAGAAGAGCTAAAACATTCCTGTTCAATTGAAGAACTGGAGGTATCACCAGCCCTTATTTCAAGCTGTACTACAGAGCAATAGTGATAAAAACAGCATGGTACTGGCATAGAAATGGGCCGGTTGATCAATGAAATCAAATAAAGTCCCAGAAATAAACCCACACACCTACAATCACTTAATTTTTGACAAAGAAGCCGAAACCATACAATGGAAAAAGGAAAGCATCTTCAACAAATGATGCTGGTCTAACTGGATATCAGCATGTAGAAAAATGCAAGTAGACTCATATTTATCACCCTCCACAAAACCTATGTTCAAGTGGATCAAAGACCTCAACATAAAATCCGACACAATAAATCTAATAGAAGAGAAAGTGGGGAAAAGCCTAGAACTCATTGGCACAGGTGACAACTTCCTAAACAGAACATCAATAGGTCTGATTTTAAGACCAACAATCAATAAATGGGACGTTATGAACTGAAAAGCTTTTATAAGGCAAAGGAGACTGTCATTGGAACAAAACAGCAGCTTACAGATTTGGAAAAGATCTTCACCAACCCCACATCCAATAGAGGGCTAATATCCAAAACATTCAAGAACTCAAGAAATTAAAACTAACAGAACAAATAATCCAATCAAAAATGGGGCACAGAGCTAAAATGAGAATTCACAAAAGAGGAATCTCTAATTGCTGAGAGGTTCTTGAAGAAATGCCCAACATCCTTAATCATCAGAGAAATCCAATTCCAACAACTCTGAGATTCCATCTGACATCCTTTCAGAATCCTTTGTGGGTGGTAAAGAGGAAAACTGATCTTTTGTACTTTTCTATGGATGAATGGTTGAATTTGCTCTAAGATCCTTAAAAGGTCCCAGTAGGCAGCTGTGTACATGACAGAAGAAAAGAGGAACAGCAAACTGGACCTAACTTACATGTGTGCTGGAAGCAGCCCTCGGAGGCTCCCTGGGAAGGTGATTTGGTTCAGGTTGGAACTCTTGCCCCACCCACTGCAAAAAAAATTCTTTACGTGTTCAGAGAGGAAGAAGGGAAAGACAGGATAGATAAAGTCAAGCACAACATTTAGAAAATTCCTTGAAGTTGTTGGTGGCATTTAATCAAAAGGAAGCGATGGATGTCCAAAGTAGCCACCACCTTGCCATGGCTGTCAAATAGTAATGATTGCTTAAGGAAAAGGGAGGCCAGCCCCAAAGTCCAATGCAGTGTTGCACCTTTGTGATGTTGATGAGCCCTTGGGAGGCAATAGCTATGGATGTCGCCTGAAGGTTCAGCAAATTGAATGAGGGAAGCTCAAGCCACCTCTGACACATCTTCACGAAGTAAAAGCCCTGCAGACACTGGCAGCTTGCACACCTCTTCCCTCCAGCTGAAGCACTAATGGAAATGTCTACCGAAGCACAGAAGAATGTTGAAAGTTTTTAGATGCTGGAATATGTCTAGGCTTCATTCTATTTCATGCAGGAAGATTCAGGTACTTATTTTTTTTTTCTAACACAGAATTAAATAGACTTTTCCAGATTCCTGCTTTGCATTTCCCTTAACCTCCAAACTAAAGTTTCCAGTGTATTTTCTTCTTTTTCAGTACCATGGATTGAAGCTATGTATGGCCTTGCATTTGCTAGGGAAGTACTCTTCCACTGAGCTATATCCTTAGCTAAACTCTTTTAACTTAAAAAAATAAAAACTGTAGCTATGGATACATGATTTCAGCAAATCATAAAACACTTTTCTTCATCTGTATAAAGATACTACACAAAGTGACCACACCCATCCACACATCTTTATTAGTCTGCTAGTGTGCTAAATTACATCAATTTTCAAATTGTGAATAAATTATTTATTGCTGGAATAAATTCAAGTTTGTTATGATACATTTCATATATATATATTCATTATTTTAACTGTAGTTTATCATTTTCTAAACAATAAAGCCCTTGGAAATAGCATTCTTACACTGTCTTGCTTTATTTTTTATCATTCACAATACCATAATTACATTGTAACAGTATTTGTGAAACTGAAAACATCTTGAGGAAAGAGATCCTAATCTAGTCCTTTTATACTCTCCAGATTTGACAAGTTTATACGCCAAATAAATGCTTGTTGAATTTCAAAAAGGAAGTTTATCTAACAAATGACTTGCTATGTCTCATTGGTTCAGAACCTGACAGGCAACAGTTACAGAGATTCACTGAAGGCAAGAGAAGGGAGGGGAGTGGATTTCTCAATGCATAGGTTGATAATATGACATCAGCTTCCAGAAGTCTTGACTTGATGGCAGCCTTCCCAGGGGAGGAGTGGCTCCATCAGTTAGGTGAATTTATCTCTGCTCGTTCAAGGCTTCCAGAGAGTCTTTAAACTCACATCTCTCCCTTCTCCTACTTCTTCATTTTTTCTAATAGACATTAAACACCATTAAGTCAGGGATGATATAGGGTGTCATATTAGTCATTAGTCATTAGTGTCATTATAGTATAATGTAGAGTCTAAATAGCATACACACGTTGTCCCTATAAGCATATAAGGCTTTATTTCCTGTGATTTTTTACTAAATATTACACTTTTGGGAAAACGTGGATTTACTGAAACTGGCTACACTGGGAAGAGAACAAGCTGGAGGAAGGAAGTGCAGGATGGATGTCAGGTGAGTCTTAAGAAGTTCCTACATCTTAGAGTGGACATAGTGCTTATCATTCTATATTGGAGGGTTTTAATTTAGCATAGTGTCCTGAAGGTCTACTCAGACTGCAGCAAGTGGTAACCTGATCATCACAACCACATGGTCATGGCTACTTTTATGTGTTAAGAAAAAAAAAAAGAAAAATAGCTAGAGATTTCTTTTAGCTGTTTCCTCAGAATTGGATAAGTCTATTGATCACTCATAGCTTCTAAGGTCTGATTTATTAACAGTTTTCCTGAAGCAGAGAGCTCACAAGATCCTAACAGCTCTCTTCCTCCCCCAAAATTATGTAAGAGGTAAAAAATTGTCACAGTGGCATTCTTCAGCCATGCAGCTATGCCTAAATTGTTCATGCTGGGGGTCAGACTCCTCAGGTTTTTTTCAGCTGCTGGAGTCACTCAAGCTCCAGTAACTCACTGGTGCACCTCCTGTTGCTGCGGCCCTTGTCCAGGACTCCTGGTGGTGGGGATGATCTGGTGGAGAGTCACCTATGACCCAGACTCTAGGGGTGGCAAAAGCAGACTCATTTATGTCAGGAAGAGGATGCCCCTTTCATGCCCTTCTGCAGAGTCTCATTGGCTCCCAAACTGCAGGCTGCTGCTGCAGTTCTTTCTCATTGGCTCATGTCTCATTACCTGGTGTGATGAGTAAGTCATCAGTCTGCAGGTAAGTTATGGGAGATCTCAGAAGCCCAGTCTTGCATGCCTGCTGTTTAGCAGCAGTCCTCGTTCCTCCTACAACACTGGACTCTTTTTCTTTCTGAGACAATAAAATGTTTCCACATGTCTCCCCAGGAAAAGTCAACTGCATAAACAATCACTTCTGGGATGTCTGTGAAAGAGATTTTAGAAAGCATTAGCAACTGAGTTGATAGACTAGATAACAATCTGTCCTTTAACTATGAGTTAGCATCACTCAGTGGCCCAGGTCCCAAGAGGATCAGAAAGTCTAAAGATGAGGAATGAAGACTCTCCATACTGCATTAATAGTGAATTTTAACAGAATTCACATTCCCACCAACACTGTATAAAATACCCCTCTTATCCTCTTGTCTACATTTACTTTGTTTTGCTAATATTGTCATGCCCAGTTCAAAACCATAAGACAAGCCAGGAAGACTCCAACTCGATGCAAAAGCAAAAGGATCTTTGATTGGGGGTACGAGCCATGGCAAAGTCCATCACATGTTCTCCGTGCAGGGAGTCTGTGAATGGCCCTGAACCTGGAAAGTTTGAGGCTCTTAAGGGCTAGGCAAGGGAGGGAGTGGGCAGTTAGGGAAGTACATGTAACATGCAGAATCACATTTGGCCTTGTAAGATGAGCTCAGAGAGTCCTCTGGTAACCTTGTCCTCAGGAGGCAAAGGAAACTCCCAGGTAACAAATAAGTCCTTTTGAGAGCCCTTCCTTATCTATGGCTCTGTCCAAATTGTCCCTCAAGGCCTCTGAGGGAGGGAAAGCTAAGTTCTCAGGCTTTCTTTGTTATTTTACTTTTATGATCTTATTATAGCAGAGGGGGGTGGGTAAGAACTTGGACAGGCCAGGATGAGGGACTGGAGTTTTTGTTCTTTCAATATCTGAGCACATCTGATGCAATATTTCATTAATAGTTTTGAATTTCCTGATGGCTACAGGTGCTTGAAGTTTTGTCATATAATAGCAGACCATTTGCCTGGAGTACCTTCTACCTTTAGAATGTTAGGATGAGAAAATAAAAATATTTTCTGTCATTCTATAGATTGTCTCTTTAAAAATATTTTGAGACTATAATATAATTACATTTGTACCTTCTTTTTCCTCATTCTAAATCCTCACGTATACCCCCTGCCCTGCTCGCTTACAAATTTATGACTTTTTTCTTTAATTGTTTTTATTATTATTATTATTATAAGGTTTATTTATTACATCAAGTTACATCTCCATCATAGTGCCCTCTTTCCACCCCTCCTGGTTCCACTCTCCCACCCTCTCCTCCCTCTCCCAACCACCCCACTCCTTCTATGTGGAGTCTCCCTACATATCAGATCCTCTCAGTTCAACAGTCATATGAGGGCTAAGAGCTTCCTCTTGCACTGGGGGCCCACATGGTAGCACCCCTAGGGAAAATTGTTCCATTGATAGGTAACAAAGTATATGTTCCTGATCTTTTCTGTGTGTTGGTTGTAGGATGGTTATCCTGCACTATATGGCTAAAATCCAATTATAAATGAGTAGATGCTATGTGCATCTTTCTGAGACTGGGTTAGCTCACTCAGGATGATCTTTTCTAGTTCCACACATTTGACTGCACATTGCATGATTTGCTTGTTTCTGATAGCTGAATAGTATTCCATTGTTATATGTGTTCATAAATATATAAATAAAACCTGCTCAGTCTGTAATACGTTACTGGTATTTATATGCTTTTCAGGCTGACAGTTTGATATTGGATTATCAATTGGTATGCTGTTCCATGGGGAAGATTACCTATCCTGCTCTCAACATTAGTTGCATGAATGTAGTTCTTCATATAGGATGAGTGAAGTCAATGATCTTGGAGGAGAACCTACAATTGACACTTTACTAAACCAGAATGCTTCCTATCTGAATTATAAATATTTGTCCTTACACTTACAGATAAGTGTTATTCTCACTCCTCAGGAAGGCAACTTCTCTTTGCCCTGCATAGAGATCATTACAGAAAACCACAACCAATCAAAGTACAGCGTTGTGGATCCCAGTGCCAATTGATAGATCTGCAATGCAACTCCTGTACCTACAGCTCAGGCATTATTGTGGAAGAGGTGTCAGAAAGATTTTAAGAGTAAGAGGAACAGGAGTTTGTTGTGAGATTGTGACTACTAGGAATATCAGAAGTTCTACTCGTTAAGTCTCACCAACAAGATCACCTAAACATGGGCTGGACAAAGACAACCGTAGGCATGCCAAAGTGGATGGAGAAAGTGCAGGAGGCTTCAGCCCTATGCTAAGGACACCCAAGTCAGCTCTGTTTCTGTTGCTTTTATAAAACACTGTGACCAAGTCAACTTACAGAAGGAAGGATTTATTTTGAGTTTGAGGTTCTAGAGGGTAGTGTCTATGATGGCAGAAGGTAGGGTGACTGGACACCAGTTCATTGTGGATGGACTGTCCTTAGGTAGACAGGCCTAGGCTATGTAATAATGGTGGCTGGATATGAGTCTGAGAGAAAGACAGTAAGTAGTATTTATTCTTCATGGTTTCTGCTTCAAGTTTCTTCCTTGCTTGATTTCCTGTCCTGATTTCCCTGAAGGATGGATTCTAACCCAAAAAATGAAATAAATCCTTTCCTCCCCTAGTTGATTTTGGTTATGGTGTTTTTGTTATTTATCAAAGCACCAGAAAGCAAGCTAGAACAACAGTCAAACTCATTTTACAAGACCAGCATTATCTGACACCCAAAGCTAAACAACATTATGAGGAAACAAAAGCATGGGCCATTACTTGTGATAAACATAGATTCAAAAAAATCCTCAAAAATACTAGGAAATTGAATTCAACAGCACATGAAAGGTAATATAAGCTATGATTAAGTGTGATTTATCCCCAGGATGCAAAGATGAGTCAACATACATAAATAAATGTGATGCATTAACAGAATTCAGGAAAAACTGGCATGATTATTACAGTAGATGCAGGAAAAGCACTTGACAAAATTCAACCCCCTTTTATGATTTAAAATACTCACCCAATTATGCACAGAGGAAAAGGACAGAAAAACAACTCTTGTGCATAATAATGACCATCCATGACAAGGACATCCTATGACTAATATTCAACAGTAAAGAAATGAGAGTTTTTCTCCTAAAATCAGGGATACCATTTCTTTCCAATACAGTGCTGATAGTGATGGCTAGGAAATTTAGGGAAGTAAAAGATATTAAAAGTATTATGTTGATTTGAATTAGAAGTACCCCATAGCCCAGGCATTTGGATACTTATTTTTTTGGATACTTGGTGGTTAGATTATATGGATGGATATTTGGTTTTTCAATGAACCTTCTCAGTAACAGTATATAAGAGTGAAGCCTCTTCCTCTCTTGGTCAACACTGGAGGGCAACATCATGTATATAATACATTTTGGACTCAGTTAAAAATGTACTGTTCCCATTTTTGTAATGTTGGACAAACAGCACTAATTATAACTTGATTGGTTAGAAATAACTTAGTACAACAGTGATGGGACAAATGGTTACTTTTGTTAGGTTTCATGTATAGAAGGCCGTGTTTTGAGAAAGAGATGGAATCAGATTGTCCCTCAGGTAAAAGGTTTATTAATGTCACCAACAGCACTTCAGGCTCTAAGTGAAGCTTCAGCTTTAAAGAGTGGGAGGAGTTATACTGCAAGGAGGTAGGTATAGATACTTTGGCATTGCTCAGTTAGGTTGAAGGGCTCTGCATGCTTCATGATTTGGGCTGAGACAAGTGCCTGGGAAGTTCACAGTTTGTTTAGGGTAAACAGTCAGATGGAGACTTCCACAAAACAATGTGTTTGGCTGAAATACCTGTCAGTGGTAGGGCTTTTCTGACCCCAGGCAGAAAGGAGTCTGCCTGTCTGTTTGTCCTGGTTGCATTCCTTTGCAGTGGTTCTCAACCTTCCTAATGCTGTAACCCTTCACTCCAGTTCCTCATGTTGTGGTGATCCCAACCATAAAATTATTTTGCAGTTACTTCATAACTGTAATTTTGCTAATTATGAATCATAATGTAGTATCTAATATGTAGAATATCTGATATGTGACCCATGTGATGATTGTGGCCCATAGATTTGAGAACCGTTGGTTTAGAGTCTGGCTGGATGTAAGACATGTTTACAGAAATGAAAGTTCCCATCTTTGTGATATCATGACTTTGTCTTCTTTGATCAACATTCCATTTTCACCAACCCCCTGTTCTGCCAGGAATTAATTTTTGAAGGTGTCTAATTATCAACTGAAGATAACATGAGCTAATTTTAGAATCTCAGAAGCTCTCCATAAACTCTATAATGAAACA
The DNA here is from genome assembly GCA_907164525.1 of Lophiomys imhausi. NCBI lineage: Eukaryota > Metazoa > Chordata > Mammalia > Rodentia > Muridae > Lophiomys > Lophiomys imhausi. The sequence continues at coordinate 4,800,543 of CAJQZJ010032702.1, read as the reverse complement.
GTTTGCACCACTGCATTCTCTGGCTTTCTCTGGAAGACATGAAAACATACCTATTTACTCTCCATAGGGCACCAACAACACACCAAGGAAAGAATTCCACTCAAGTGTAGTTGAATAAAACATTGGCTTTACTGTGGCAAGTCACAGGAATATGGGTAAGGAGTTACATACAGCATGGATGATTCCAATTGCAGCTGCATCTCCAAAAAACAAAGACAACATGAGTCACTATTCTGGAAAGCTGCAACCCTGGAAGTTCTCAACACAGACTGCAGGCAACTCTAGTGATTAGAATTTCTACTCCACAGCAAATTTTATTGTTAATGTAAACTTGGGAAAGGATGATTCTTGTTTGAGGAACTCCCTGAGATTTGTGAGTTTTAGATACTTCCTGAGTCTCAATAAACTTCCTTCCAAGACAGAGTGCTTCAATTTGGAGGACATGCTACGTTGCTAGCTGCAACTGACTGCTCAATCACTGACTGGAAGATCTAAAGCTGCTTACATGACAGGCCAGTCTTGCAAAGAACACATTTCTGCTGTGAGTACCACTTAAAACTGGTAGCCTTTTGTACCAATTTATTGGTCAGATGTAAGATAAACTTACAAATGCACAGCTCTGAAAATTTAAAGTTGTTTTGTTTCATTTTTGCTTATAAGGATGCATGCAAAATGTAATGATTGGTATTTTACTTTGGGGACATCCAACACTGCCTGGCCACTAAATCCTTATATATTCTGTTAATGGCACATACATATATCTTGAAAACATTCCTCTTACTTTCTAAGTCCTCCAGTGTTCCACCTCTTATACAACCTTGGTCTGTTGACATGATAAAATGGATCAATAAATTCTTCATATATTCATATGGCTCTGTTCTTTTGACAATATTTTGGCACAGGGAAGAAGTATTACCACACCTTATAAGTACATGTAGCTGTCTATTCCATGTGAATCAAGTTTTACCCAGGGCTGTGTATTATAGCTTTTCATGGATTCGAAAGAAGAAAAGCACAGCCGTATGGACTGACTGCATATAATTTATCCATTAGTCTGCTCTAGCAAAGAGACTCCCTTCAGCACAGCAAGCACAATTATGGTTTCTGCTTGGCTAAGTTTTCAGCACTCTACAATCATTTTGAAGATCCATCCTTTGCATGATATAATGAGGCAGCCCATAATCTACCATGGCAACTCAGGCAATCCAGCTTTGTTCAGCATGAGTGATCATCTTCCTGTAGCTTCTAAGTGTCATGTTAGCACTGAGATTGCCCTATCTTCTGGGAACAGAGGAAGCACTGTCAACTCCTGTGCACCCTAATCAGTCAGCTACTGTTTATTAAGTCTTGTTATCTGGTCTTCATGACCCAGAATTCTCAGAACCCAATCTTACGTGAATGTCCTTGATCAGCTAATTCTCACAACTCCCTATTCTCATAATCTCTCCCATCTGGCTCAGATATTCCAGGCGTGCTGAAGGTGATATTAGTCTGGGTTCTTCAGAGGAACATAAACAATATACTAAGTGCATATTAAGAGAGGGTTTGTTAGGTGACTTACACTGTGTGGATTGGGGTTGTTGAAGAATGGCTGTCATAACACCAGAGAGGATGAGAATCAGTGCTTGTTTAGTCCCAAGCCTGGATGCTCAGGAGTCTCCATCTAGTGCTGGAGGCCTGGAGGGGGGGGGTGGTGTTTCTGAGCCATGATGGTTGGGCCTAGGTGTTCAGATCAGAGAGCTAAAGAAGGTGGGGTTTGGCATCAGCAAAGAATGAAAATGGCAGTGGCAGCTGCAGCAACAAGACAGATGAACTCACCAGCATTCTAGAGAAGCAAGTCAAAAGAGCCAGAGTCATTGCCCTAGATTCCTTATACTTGGGAAATCACCAGAAGGCTCTGTCCACATTTTGAGTGGATCTTCGTCCTCAAGCACCTTAATCCTTTACATGTGGAGCAGATGTTTGTCTTTCAGTTGGTGCCAGATGGAGTCAAGTTGACAGCTGCCATGCTAGCCATCACGATGCCATGATGGCGCAAGTCTCACTTTCTGTTAGAGGGAGTTTCTGATTGCAGCTTGTACACCTTAGGTGGTGATGAGCCCATCCACACTGGGGGTGAGAACTAGCTCCAAACAGAGGGTGTGCTAGGTCTGAAAACTCTGACGGTTTCTGAAAGTCTATAGAGCCACAATTTTCAGGAACAGCTACTCAGCTGTGCCTATTCTGTATGACAAGTTTCAATCCTTTCCTAACCAGGGCCCTAAGTTTAATGTATCTGACTTGCCTTGGTGAACAGTTTGCTATTCTTAAAGGTTCAACAATTACCGGATCCCAAACTTGTTCCTCTATAGTGATCACTGCCCCCTATTGTGGGAGAATATTATAAGAAGGATCTTCCTGCTATGTAAATTAGACATTAACCATTTGTCAACCCCTCTTATGTTCTTATAAGTCTTTTGTAGAGTATATCATGATATTTTTTGTGAGTACATATATGTAATTCTAAAGATACAGAGAATAATGCGCACAAATGCAAAAGCCGGCATCATACCAGAAACCATAGTTCTCTCCCAATGATGATATTTTATGAGTAATTAGGGTAAAATCCTTGGTGATACATCTTCAGTCTTGTACCAAGGAATATCCAAGTTCTACATTCCACTTAGGACGAGGTCATGTTTACCAATCTGGCAAAACTCTAAAGTCAAAAGAAACAAAACACTATGATCTATTTTTAAAACTCTGTCTTACCTTCTATATTCTCAAAATTCCACAATTACCAACTCTCTAGGTTCTTGTCTTCATCGATAGACACATTGAGAAAGAGAGAAAGCACTGCGAGAAAGGGAAAGACTTCAGACTACAATACAGGCTTCACACTTCAGAAAGAAGGAATCAAAGGAAAGAAGAATGGGTACAAGCAATTGCCTAGGATGGAGCTCAAAGAATGTCTGTCCCCACTGCAAAGGCTGAGGCTGGTGTTGCCTGGAGCAGCTAGGTATTGAATGCAGAAGCGCTAAGGTCAAGACAGCAGAGGACCTGTCTCATTCCAGTAATGACTGACAGCTTCCTAGAAAGCACTTGACCTCATCGTGACTTCCATAGGGTATTCTAAGGAATTCCTTACATAGAGCAAGTTATTTCTTGGAGGAAGGTTAGCATGTACCTCCATGTTGTCATATATTCTACTCTACCAAACCAACAGAAGGCTCCAGTGAGACAAGACTAGCAGAGGAGACTGATGGCAACTCAATTATTAAGCCATATCAGCTCTGTTCTTTTCAAGAATATTCAAGAGTAACAAAGCCATTCTCTGGAGCTTAAAGCCATGATTTCCTGTCTAAACTCTTGAGTGGATGAATAAAGAATCTAGTTATTGGTCCTCCATATCACAAGATTTGTTCTAAGAAGATTTTCTTAAAAAAAAAAGACATAAAATACAAGGAGAAAACATCCTAAGAGGAAAATAAGAAAGTTGAAAGATGTATGTACTTATTTATATGAACTGCATGAATTTAATTCACTGAAAACATACAACAGCCTAGTAGCAATGCATATTATATATAAAATTTATGAGTTAACTAAGAAGTAGTACAAGTCATAACTATGAAGAGATGGGTCTATATCATTGATATATAGGAAAAGCAATACTTAAATATTAATGGAGGAAAATGTTCATGAAATCAAGACTGGAACTGTGTATGAGGACTAAATGAACTTATTCAGTTGAAGCAAGGATTGATGATAAAATACCTACTTACACATATTTTAATCACATATCTTAACACCCATGAGCAGAGAACTTTGACTAGAAAACTCAAGAAGACAGACATCATTTTAGATGGAACTGCTACATAATTTGTTTTTTTTTTTTTATTTTCTTTGGGCTGCCACACAGGCAGAAGGAAATATTGGCTTACAATGGCAACTTTTGCTTTGTATAGGATTCTTGGCTTGCATTCTTTTATCTCGTAAGGAAACAGGAAGATACTATATCAGAATTCATACATACCCAGTAACATCACATATTTTATATGTCTGAGAAAAATATTTGATAATAATCCTCAAATCATGTAGTGAGATGGGAAAGATGCATTCAAGAAGCAACAGTGAATAATGAAATGTAACACATTTGAATCTAAATAACGCATAGGTCACCTGAAACAAAATGAATGGCCAATAAGGACAAACTAAAACTGCAATTACTATTGACTGCTTACTGAGCTACATCAGACAAATCTGCAAACTATCAGTGCATCAGAAGAGGGAGGCCATTGTGAGATAGTAAAGTAAAATCATTCAGAAAGGACTAAGGAAAATAAAAGAAGTCTGTAGAGCTTATTGGGTTTGAGAACTATCTGTTTGTTCTGTTAAGTTCTTTTTTTTTTTCTTTAGAAGCAATTGTTCAACTGTGAGAATAAAGGAATGGCAAATATTACTTAGTTGGAAAAATAACTAATTGATAGTAAATTATAAAACCAGAAAGTGCTGAAGAAAGAAACAAAAGGAATGCAGAGCAAAGCTGAAAGAGACCACTGACTCTCTCCATTAAATATGCTAGACTCAATTTTCCCTTTGTTAAATGTATTGCCAGACTGGATTAAGAATAATAAAACCCATTTATATACCCTTTACAAGAAATACTTATCAAATGACCAAGATCAAAATAAAGACATGAGGAAAATCAATGCAAATAAAGTAAAGCCAGGGTTCACTGCAGCACTACTTTTATAGCCAAGCTTTGGAATCAACTTAAGTGTCAACCGATGGGGAAGCAGGCACAGAAAATGTGCAATTATCTGCATTTTTATTTATATCCCACACATTCAATGTTGCTGAGCTGTAATAAAGAAGAGAATTATGGCATTGTTTCAACAAGGGTCAATTTAGAGAATGTTCTGCTAAATAAAATAAACCAGGCACAGAGCCACAAGCACCGCATTATGTTACCTACCCATGGAATCTATAATGAAGTCAAAGCCACAGAAACATACTAGGATGGTGGGTGCCAGGGGATGGGTGGGAAAAAAAGGAATGTTTGTTACATGGTAAATCTTTTAGTTGCATAGAATAAAATTATTCTGGAAGTATAATGCCTGAATGGACTCATGAATTCTAACTCCCAAATACTTAGAATTTGTTGTGAGATTATGCCTTGAATGTCTCACTTCACAGAAATATAAGTATATGAGGCGACAGAAATTTGAATAATATTTATTCTGGTAGTTATTTCACAATATGTATAAATAAAATACCACATTGTATGGTTTAAAATATGGAAATTTATTTATCTACTCTATGTCAATAAGGCTAGGGAAAATAAAATTCAAAATATTAAGATTGAATTATATAGCATGATTCATAAATCCATGAACCAACATTGTAAAATAAATACATATAAATCAAAGAAGTGTTATGAATGGTCATGTTTGATGCTCATGTTTACAAATAAAGACTTCGGGGGGGTCAGGTAATATTTTCCCTGGAGCAAATTTGGTTTTTTTGATAATATATAAAGTATTACCTTTCAATCCGGATTAAAGAAGAAATTATTTTGATATTTTGGAGCTAAACAAACCTTTAGTGTATATATTTTGAGATCTCAAAGGACTCAAATAAAGACTTCATCATGTCTGCCATAAATGAACAGATCCAGAATATAGTATGGACACAAATAAATTTTTAATGGATATTACATAATGGCTGGAGATGTGACTTAGTTGTAGAATATCTGCTCACCACTTGTGAGGCCCTGGTTTTGATATGCCTAATGATGAATTATATATGCTATGAGGGTAATGTCTCATACTGAAATATTTCATTCTTGGCTATGTGCCAAGTTAAGGCACAATGCAATAATGTTTATTCTATTTACTTTTATTCAAAGGTATTGTGAGATAAATAACCTACCAGCGTGTTCTTGGTAGGGAATTCTCCATCTCTCTTTGAATCTGTGGGAAAATATTGAAATGTTGAGGAAAAATGCAGATCTCATAGTAACTTTTGAGCATGTGGAATTAGGGAGAGAGGTTTAGATTGTGCAGGGAAAATTTAATACAAGATCATTGTATTATTTGTTTTTCTTGATGTTGAGATCAAACATCTAGCAGGAAGTGAGTTAAGGAAAAAAGGGTTTCTTCTGGAAGACAGTTCACCAGGACTACTGAGACATGACGGAGACCATGGAGCCAGGAGCACTTAGGACTCCTTACATCTGCATGTGTGGTTCATGTTTGGAACACTTGTCTCTGAGTCATCTGTCTAGTTAATAGCCTCTAACTTGACTTCAGAAGTCCACAACTACATTGGTCTCTACATGAACTGTGAAAGAAATGCAGCCAAAATAGCATGCTAGAAATTAAAAAGTTATGATGTTTCTTGTAATTAAAAACAAAACAAAAAACAAAAACAAAAACAAAGATTCTATCTAACCCTGAGAACTGTGAATCTAAAAGGGGAAAATACGCATAGGCTGACTCAGAAATGCCTGCTTGGTACCTAAAGACTAGATCATTTAGAGCATCCAAAGACAAGAGGCAGAGAGAGAGAGAGAGAGAGAGAGAGAGAGAGAGAGAGCTCTATTTCTATTTTACATGAAAAAAACTGCAACAGTGGATGGTAAAACAGTGGGTGCTGCAAGGACAAGTGAGTAATGAAATGGAATAGGGTTAGAGGCTCCAGAACATGCGAGGCTGCTCACAGTGACTCTGTTACCTGCTTTTCAGAAATTCCTTTTGCTGAAAACCCTTCAATATTTATTAAAATCAGTATCCCTTCTTTACACAAAAGATAAATGGCCAAGAAAGAAATTAAGGAATCAACACCCTTCACAATAGCCACAAATAATATAAAATATAGAGAGGTAACTCGAATTAAGCAAGGGAAAGACATGTACAAGAACTTCAAGTCCCTGAAGAAAGAAACTGAAGAAGATTTCAGAAGATGGAAAGATCTCCCTTGTTCATGGATAGGTAGGATTAACATAATAAAAAATGTCCATCTTACCAAGAGCAATATGCAGATTTAATGCAATTCCTATCAAAATATCAACACAATTCTTTAAAAATCTTGAAAGAACATTCTCAACTTCATATGGAAAAACAAAGAACCCAGAATACCTAAATCAACCATGTACAATAACAGAACATCTGGAGGTATCACCATCCCAGATTTCAAGCTGTACTACAGAGCAATGGTAATAAAAATAACATGATACTGGCATAAAAACAGACCTCTTGATCAACACAACCAAATCGAAGACCCATAAAGAAACCAACACTCCTATGGTCACTTAATTTTTGACAAAAATCCAAACCCATACAATGGAAAAAGGAAGGCATCTTCAACAAATGGTGCTGGTTTAACTGGATGTCAACATGTAGAAGAATGTGAATAGACCCATACTTATCACCCTGCACAAAATTTAAGTCTAAGTGGATCAAAGACCTCAACATAAAGATGGATGCAGTAAATCTAATAGAAGAGAAAGTAGGGGAAAACTCATTGGCATAAGAAACAACTACCTGAACAGAACACCAATACCTCAGGTTCTATGACCAACAATCAATAAAGAGGGCTTTATGAAATTGAAACACTTCTGTAAGGCAAAGGACACTGTAATTAGAACAAGATGGCAGCCTACAGATTGGGGAAAGATCTTCACCAACCCCACATCTGACAGAGGGCTAATATTCAAGATATATAAAGAACTCAAGAAATTAAACACTAAAAATCCAAATAAACCAATCAAAAATTGAGGTAGAGAGCTAAACTGAGAATTCACAAAAGAAGAATCTCTAACAGCCAAGAGGCACTTGAAGCAATGTTCAACATCCTTAGTTATCAGAGAGATGCAACTCAAAATGACTCTGAGATTCTATCTCACTCCCATCAGAATGGCTAAGATCAAAAACTCAAGTGACAACACATACTATTGAGTATGTGGAGAAAGTGGAACACTCTTCCATTGCTGGTGGGAGTGCAAACTTGTACAACCACTTTGGACATCAGTCTGGAGATTTCTCAGAAAATTGAGAATAGTTATACCTCAAGACCCAGCCATGCCACTCCTGGGCATATAAAAGATTCTCCACTAAACCACAAAGACATCAGCTCAACAATGTTCATAGCAGCTTTATTCATAATAGCAAGAAACTGGAAACAACTCAGATGTCCTTCAACCAAAGAATGGATAAAACAAACAAAACTAAACTAAACAACAAAAAACCCTGTAGTTCATTTACACAATGGAATACTACTCAGCTATCAGAAACAAGGAAATCATGCAATTTGCAACCAAATGGATGGAACTACAAAAGCTTATCCTGAGTGAGCTAACCCAGACTCAGAAAGATACACATGATATGTAGTCACTTATAAGTAGATATTAGCCAGATAGTATAGGATAACCCAGAGACCCAAAGAGACAGGAACCTAGCATAACTATCTTACGAAAAACCTCCGTCCAGCAGAGGGTCACAGACTCTGTTGTCTGTTAGTGGAACACCTTACCCTAGGTGGGATGCCATAGCAGTCCCCCATGCAAGAGGAAGCTCTTAGCTTTCATGTGAGTGATGAACTGAGGGGAATTGATTTGTGGGGGCTCCCCTCATCTGAGGAGGAGAGAACGGAGAATGGGAAAATGATAGAAGGGTGGGACTAAGAGGGGAGAAGGGAGGGGGCTGTGATAGAGATGTAACTTGAATAAAAAAATGTAAAGAGGCCTTTAATGGATTGACTCAAAGGTTCATCAAACAAACATGAATCACACATTTTTATAATTTTATGTTTAAAAAATATAACACTGAGCCAGGTGTGGTGGGGCACACCTTCTACCCAGCACTTGGGAGGCAGAGGCAGGTAGATCTCTATGAATTCAAAGCTAGCCTGATCCACAAAGTGAGTCCTAGACAGCAGGGATACACAGAGAAACCCTGTCTTGAAAAACAAGCAATCAAAAATATATATACACTGTATTGTATCACATACAGTTCTAGGAAACTTTGAAATGTCCATATTGCTAAAATCCTCTGTATGTTGAGCTACATTCTGATTAAAGGAAAGTCTAGAAGGCATAATTTGGCTTGTATTTTGGTTTTGTGATTACATTGTGTGTGGTAATTGTTGGCTAGTTAAGGGTGGTCCAGTTCATCATCCCTGAGGATACAGTACCTATAGCCAATAAGGAAATAGTGGTGAGGATGCTTGATAGCTTGCACTTCTTTTTCCTTGTTAGGAAGTAATTCTGGGACCCATGCTTACATCCAGATGAGCTTTGTGGAGGGGCTATAATGTTGAGAGCCACACCTGACCATGTGAGCAAGGCCACGATTACCTATTCATGTGTTTTGGACTTCAGTTCTATTTATATATGCTGATTTACCCATCTTCTTACCTGTTGGGCTTTAACCTGTGACGAATGCAACTGAAATATGATACACTAGTTGAGGCACTAGTTGTGGACATTTATTTTATTGGTGGACCCTGGAGACTAAATTCGAATAGGTATGCAAGCACATCTCTGGCTTTACACAAGAGGACTCAGATGACCTTGCCATGTTCAATTAGACAGTGTAATATGCAACAAGGGCAAGTATTTCTGGCCTGAACTTATTTTGTGCTCATCTGCGTGTATCCTACCAAAGGACAAGAGCCACACAGACAAAAATGGTGATGCATATCATTCTAGGTGAAAGTACTTCAGTGGCCAAGGAGTGGTATTGTAATCTTGATCTTCATAAGTATGATCTTCATAGGCATAATCATGATTCTTCATAGGGAATCTGAGGCAGATCTATTTTCATTCTTGTAACCTAAAGGAGGTTACAAGGTAGCTTTTACTCCTCACTTGAAATATCTTGTTTTAGCTGGAGGCTTTCCTTACAATAAGATCCCCAAACAAATGGAGAGCTATGACCACCACCTCTCACATACTACAAATGTTTTAGGCTTTCTTAGTACACAGCAGTGCCATATGTTATTATATGTGCATTTCTGTATTGTTATCTGCTAGTCACTTGGTGCTGTCCACCTTCTCTCAGTCTTTACAACAGACAGTGCTAATATCGGCTGGCTCCACATGCTCTCCTATCTTATTCTTGACCCTAGTAAATGGGAAGAGACAAAGAGATGTTAAACAAACTGGAAAAGAAGATCTTTGACTCTTCTAGGGGAAGCATCCTCTTGAAAGATCTGAAAGTGATAACTGTCCACATATTTATGCAAATATACACCTGATTGGAGTTTTCCCCATTGAAGTGATAGAAGGTTTCCTTGTGGTTTTCCAGGACAAGGCTAGCTATAAAGTAGGTGTGGATGAGATCCTACAGAGATTGATTTGTGACCCCCGTGCTGGTGAGAGGCATTGGCATCTTAAGAAAACAGTGATAGCTTCCAAGCAGAGCTCAGGGAAAATACACTGTAGGTAGCAGGGCATAGACAATGTGAGCTGGGGAAGACAGAGAAGGTTCATCAAGGTATTTGAGAAATGAGTAGATCTGTGATAATAAAAAGTAGCGAAAGACACAAGGCCAAATTCTGTGATGCTCATTTCGTGTATGGGATTGGATATGGCTTTCCTGTCATTCTCACATATCTGCCTTGGTAGGTCAGAGGCAGCTACAAAGGACATTGCTGTATGATATTCAGATATACACTCTCAAGATCAATTTTTGTTTTCAAGATCATTGAAAATACAACCACAGGATGAGTTGAAATCATATGAATTTTAGTTAGTTCTAAGGTATTTATGGAAGGTTATAAAGGAAATGAAGTCATTGGCAATCATACGATATCATAGAAAGGTGCATCTTCAGCAAAATAGATTTCGAGTTTGGGAGAGGGAAAACAGCTCAGATGGCAGAATTATTGTGAGAAATGTTCACCCAGTTTAAAAGAAAACAGTCTCAATCTGTAATGCCATCTTTTCTTGTTTTCCTTCTAGCTGTCTCAATACCTCTGTGGTCCTCTCTGTGACTAAGGATCTTCCATGACTTTGGACAGAGTTTAAATAGCCTCCAAGGTGAACATTAAGGAATGAGTAATTGTACTTCTCTCTGAAACAAATTTTTGTCTTTCATTAACTCTTTATCTTTTTCAGACACAGATGAGATGATATCTCATTGTATGTGAGCCCTGGATCATATTACCACCTGACTTGGGTTCTGTCTTTGGCTGGTGGAATCCCAAGTTCATGCCCATGAAAAAAATTGGGTGATAATGGCAGTAAGATGAAGTGGAAAGCTTTAATCATCAGATCTGAACTTAATCTGAATTCACAACTCCTTTTTGGTTTCTTAATGTATATAGTTTAGCATTCATTTCATCAAACCAAAATAGCATGTATCTTTGAGAGGAATATCAAAGACAATGAGGTCAGTTTACAACACCAGGGCTGAACTCGAAAAGAATAATTCTCCTAAATAGAGAACCCCAGATCATATAATTTTGATACATCTTGCAAAATATGCAGGGACAGGGCCAGGATAACAGTATTTTTGGAACCTGAGATCACAGGAGTCTGATGCTCCAAGTCGGAAGACTGAAGAGATGGTCCTGTTTCCTGTTAAAAATAGTTCTTATTCCACTGCCCTGAGTAGGGTTTTTAGAGACTTAGGTCTTTCTGTTGAGAGTTCTTCTGCACTGGGGCATTTCAGTGCCCTCGGTACTCAGAGCTGATGGCTATCATGTGGGAGAGTGACGTGGGAAACCTGTTAGGCTTGTTCCAGGAGGACAAGGAGACCAACAAAGCTAGTCATGAATAGCAGCTACAGCTGAGCCAAATATAAGAGAACTACGACCAGTCCCATCTGCCTAGAACAGACTCTGGACCTTAAGCCAATCAAAGCAAAGGTTTTGTCTCTAGTTTGTCTTCTACACTTCCAATTAATGGCTTTTTTTTTCATTGTTGGGAACAAACACTTGACAAAAGGCAGTTTAAGGAAGGAAGGGTATACTGGTTTATTTTGGCTTATAGTTCCATGGGGATAGAGCCCATCATTGTAAGGAAGGAGAGGAGCAGGGGGAGTCAGCTGGTCATACTGTATCAGCAGTCAGGAAGCCAGAACAAACAGGAAGTGAGACTTGACTAGAAAGCCTCCAGGCATGCCCTCAGTGAGCCACTTCTTCCAGCAAGGCTCTGTCTCTTGAAGGTTCCACCTTGTTTCCAAAAAGCATCAACGTCTGGGGACCAAGTGTTCAAACACATGAGCTTATTAGGGACAGTTCACCTTTAAACCGTCACTTCTCATCCTGTCTTGGACGTACGTCTTTTGTTAGCCCTTCAGCTTCTTTTGTAAGTAGTTGGGGATGAATGATCTAAAGCATTCTAGAATGTCTGTTTAGTCCAATTTAGGAAACCACATGAAATAGCATATGCATGCTACAGAGTCCAAACACTCAAGACCTAGTCTCAGCTTTCAGTCTAGAGGTACTTGGGAACATTAGATTTCAAGCAGTGAGTTGGAAGAAGCAGGTCTTAGGGCATTTTAATCTTCTATCTAGAGTGCACATTCTCAATAGGAATCATTGAACCCCTAAATGGGTGAAAAATAGTTCTTTGGAAGCAGCAAGTCTTACTCCTTTTAAGTATAAATCAAAGATATAAAATAAAGATACAATTTCTATATAATGTTAAAATCTTACGGCTTGACATATTTCTAGCAGATTCTGTAAGATCACTGTGAATCCCCCCTTTGCTCATCATATCAGCAGCAAATGCAGTGGACGTTTTGGCTCTTAGGCTTTTTCCTTTTGGAACCATGGGAAGCCATTCTCTTTGACTACAGTAGAGCTCAGGAAATGAAAGCTGAGTCCCAAAAGGGAGTCCTCACCAGAGGAGGGTGGCTGTGTGTTTGAATGCCTCAGTCTCCTGCTGCCCAGAAGGCCAGCATGAAAATAAGTTTGGAAACCATGAAGAATATTTCCAGACAGTATAAGGATCCAAGGAGAGGCATCCAGAATTCTTGGCAACTTCCTCAAGTGAGAAGAATATATGGAATAGGGAGTGAGATCCATACTCAGGGACAGACAGGAAATATATTGGATTGCAGGGACCTGCAGTTTGCACAGAGGATAGGCAAATGATGCCATTTTCCAAACATCACATCATTTGTGTTTAGAGATTAAGTCAGAGTATGAGGCATTGCTTGTCAGGTGTACAAAGGGTATCAGGAGCATCATATGTAAATAAAAGTATATGGTCAGGCATCAACCACAGAACGGAAACTAGATGAGCAAAGCAATATATTTAACACTTCTTGGGAAACACAAGAAATAGAAAGAAAGGAGGGGAAAGAAGAAAGAAAAAGAGAGGAAAGAAAAGAAAACAAACAAAGAAATGGAGTAAATTGGGTGATTTTCTTGTTTCTGATAGCTGAGTAGTATTCCATCATGTAAATGTACCATAGTTTTGTTACACATTCTTTGGTTGAAGGATATCTGGGTTGTTTTCAGTTTCTGGCTATTATGAATAAAGCTGTTATAAACATAGTTGAGGCGATGTCCTTGTGGCTTGGTGGAGAATCTTTTGGATATATGCCCAGGAGTGGTATGACTGGTTCTTGAGGTAGAACTATTTCCAGTTTTCTAAGATATCACCAGACTTATTTCCAAAGTGGTTGTACAAGTGTGCACTCCCACCAGCAATGGAGGAGTGTTCCCCTTTCTTCACAAACTTGCTAGCATGTACTATCACTTGAGTTTTTGATTAGGCATTCTGACAGGTGTGAAATGGAATCTCAGAGTTGTTTTGAGTTGCATTTCCCTGATGTTTATCCTACTCAGCTATTAGAAACAAGGACATCATGCAATTTGCAATGAAATGGATGGAAATAGAAAAGCTCAACCCTGACCCAGAAAGCTACATCTGGTATGTACTCACTTATATGTGGACATTAATCATATAGCACAGTACAACAATCCTACAACCCATAGACCCAAACAGATAGTATCCTAGCATAACTATCCTATGAAAAACTCCATCCAGCAGCATGTCATGGACACTGTAGCCTGTTAGTGGAACACATTACCCTAACTTTTGGCTGCCATATCAGGCCCTAGTACAACAGGAAGCTCTTAACACTCATGTGACTGATGAACTGAGGGGGGTTGATAAATAGGGGCTCCCCTCATCCATGGAGAAGAAGAGGACAGATGTGAGGAAGAGGGTGGGAGGATGGGGCCTATTGGGGAGGAGGAAGGGAGCTGCGATCAAGATGTAACTTGAAAAATTAAATTAAAAAATAAGTGAAAGGAGGAGGAAACAGAATATACTTCATTTTGAAAACCTGTCAGCACTGGGCAACTTTGGGGTGTTTAGAGGTTTCGGAGAGGATTAGACTTTGCTTGCCACAAAGTAGCACCCCTGACATGTCTGTCTCTGTCTATCTGTTCTTCCCTCCTTCCTTTTCTTTTTTCTTCCCTTTCCCCGCTCCCTTCCTCCTTCCCTCTGTCACTCACATCTCTGTCTTATTCTCTCTGCTTCTATTTGATCTGGAGATCAAGTCCGCAAACAATTCCTTGCATCCGAACCCCATTATCAGCTTGTTTTTTAATGCCTCTAAGTTAGACATCTCTCTATGCTGTCAGGAGCCTGGTTTCTTGAGCATTACCTAATGATGAATCAGTACAATTAAGCCAGGCCTCGCTCCCTCTCCCAAATAGCTCCTTTCTTCTGGCTTCCTGATTGCTTTGCTTACTTTCAATTTTAGTGACTCAATTTAGTTTTAAAAGTTCCAGCTAAAATTTAGTGCTGGGGCACAGATAAGGTTCTGAACAAAAGCTATTCTAATAACAACAGGCGAGTATTAACTGTGAAGTGATCCTGCTTTTAAATACCCCTGCCTTCTTGCTCTCAGTACTCACTCAGTCCCTCATGGAAGGCCAGCCTGTGGCTTACTTGCAGTCCAGTCATGCAGTCCGCATGCATCTCCTATGTAGCTCTATCTTTTCATCTAATTTCTGCCCTTCATTTGTTTTCTAGATTTACTAATCTGGCCTCCTTCTCTGCTCTGTAAAACTGGAAGTCTATACACAGAGTGGTTGAAGGTATAGTGGCTGATAAACAAAATGTTTCCCATTTTAATCCAAATTAATGATGTGGAGTCAAGCATTCTTCTTAGCTCAGCATGATGGACTGCTAAAGAATTCCCAGAGGGACTTGCTGCCACCCAGGAAATCACAGCTTTTAACTAAACTGGGAAACAATTTAATCTGCAGTCCCTGGATTGTCTCTGAGGCATGACAAATATCAGTTTACATTTCTACCATATTTATGAATCTATTCAACTCTGAAATTGTATGTGAAAGTTTTTTTGCATCATCACAAGGAGACAGGAAGGTTTATTAAGGCAATTGCAAATTAGCTTCTCACTATGGATATCAATGTGTTCAAACAAGCAAATCACCTTTTACATGAATTACAAAATCTGTACTGATACCTTATCACTCATGTGGAGGTCAGAGAATGACTTGGAGGTGCCAGTTCTCTTGTCCCACAATGTGGGTCTTGGGGATTGAATTCTGTATGTCAGTCTTGAAGAAGGCAAGTACCCTTAACAGCTAAGGCATCTTAGTAGCCCTGTTTAACTACTTAATCCATTTGGCACTGAATTGTATTGTGAGTTCAACTTCATTCTTTTGCAAGTACATATCTGGTTGGCAAAGGAATAATGATTTATAGCACTGTTCCTTTCCCATTGAATGACGTTGGCACTTTTGTTGAAAATTATGATTTGACTGTGGAGATAAGGATATGTTTCTTGGCTCTCTAGACCTATTCCATTGTATTCTAGACTTATTCCATCTGTCTTCACATCAAAATCAAGGTTTTTAATTACTAAAATATTGAGCTAATATAGGGAATTAGGAAATGTTTGTCATCCAATCTTTTCTTTTCTAAGATTGTTTTGGCTGTTCATGGTCCTTTAAGAATTTATGTGAATTTTTGGATTTCTTTTCCTCCTTTTGTAAAATATGTCTTTGGGGTTATGACAAGCTTGACCAGATTGTATATCACTTTAGGTAGTTATTCAGTCTTAGAGAGATGCTGACTTGAATAATCCTTCAGGTCAGAAGTATGTTAATGCTCCCAGTGGCACCATGACAGGGTTCTGATATAGCTTCAGCCCCTACTCTCACCTCTCCCAAGACAAAACAAGGTAATTTGTTAAGGGAGGTGTCTTGCACCATAAGAAGTAAACTTAGTTAATATGTGACATGTGACAGTGGTCATGTTTTCCTTAGGTAGGTTAAGTTGGGCCCAGTAATGAGTGGCTCATGCTACTTGATAGTGGGGCATATTTGATTAGTGATTAATACTACACGATAGGGTCACTCTTTCTCTGGGGGACAAAGGGGCTTGTTTTATGGCAGACTTTTTCTAGGGAGACATAAAACATACATACACAAAAACAGACACACAGACACACAACACACAGACACAGACACATACACACATACACACACCTCTTCACTCTAGAACTGGAACACACATCAGAACAAAATAACCAGTTATCAGTGTTTAACTTGGTGAACCAATGAAATTTTATTAAGGTTACTTACTAACAATAGTAATACAGACAGCATGATAAATCAAATGGAGCTATATCACCAAAATCTTACCCCAACACAGTTGATGACTCATAGAAGCTGCAACCCTGGGTTGCCCTGCACAGCTTTCAGGCAGCTGACAGTCTTAATATCCTTCTTTTCTGTAGTTCTTATGGCCAGAGTCTCCCCAAGACAGTTGTTCACTCATTTTTATATCCCTGCAGATGGAGGACTCAAGAAATTCAAATATTCCATGTTTTCTCTCATATATGGATGTTAGCTTTTAAGCTTTAGAAGCGAGTTTCAATCCAAACAACCACAGAGGTTTAGGTACTTCATGCAGGACAAGGGCAGAGGAGAGCAGCTTTCAAAGAAGGGGAAATAGACTATTGTGTCATAAAAGGATAAAGGGAAACTAGAGTGAGATTAAATGGGGAGTGAGTGGAAGGACAGGGTATAAGAGGACAGGCAGCTAACACTAAAAGCCTTTTGAAAGCCATATAGAAACCTATTACTTTAGAAGCTTTCTAAAACATACGAAATGGATTTAAATGATATTACCATACAGTGAGATAATACCCCAACTGGACAGCATAAAACCCCAGTGCCAGGAATGGACATTTTTTGAGTCATTGTTCAAAGGGGTTCAATAGACCCACACAAACATTGCAGGCTATTGAGAAGGCTCCAGGGTACCCTCCACATCCAGAGGATAAGGCCCTACTGCAAACACACCACTTTTGTCACCAAACATGGACAAGCCAAACTGGTGCACAGCTAGAAGCTTCACACTACTGATTGTCATTCATAGTGCTGTAAGGTACTAAACATACTACCAGAGGAGAAAAGTAATCATCTCTCAGCTACAAACTCTGAACAGTAACCAATCTGCAAGTTGTACTGTTTCAATGGTGGCACAAATGTTACTGAGAGTAACCAGTTACATTTTAGCTGGATTCAAGACCTGTACCATAAGATGGAACCCACATCTTATATTGTTAATGAATTGAAGAACCTGAGATTATATATAGGTCCTTGGAGGAAACACAGGAAAACTACTATTACTATTCTACTAAATGAGTAATAAAATAGTTCCTGAGGACATTTTACTATACTGATAGGTCATCTCAACTTTCACCAGAGAAACTTCTTTCAGTAGATGATAAGTAACAGAGACTCAACAGAGAGTTAGGGACCTTGGAGAGTCAAGGCTCAAGGATCCACACAGATGTGGAGGTGGAATTTTAAGATTCAGAGCGGATGGAAGGTTAGTTGGATGGGAGACTCTATGATGTAGCTTCCATGAAGTTGTCATCCATGATGTGGCAGGATTTTTCAAGGATGCAGCAGTTTTGGGGTTACTCATACTCCTGTAAGTGACCTCTCACATAGTCTTCATAAGTAGGCTCAACAAATCATTATTGTAACTAGTTGGTGAAACCGAACTTTTAAATTATTATTTAACACTTATTTATTACTAAATTCACTTATAACAAACACCATTAATTTCTTAACTATTAATCCTATAAATTCCTACAACCCCTTTAACCTATCCGCTAAACCTATTGATAATCATAACAACTACTTTCATACCCTTTTAGAATGATACAGTCTCTGGGGCAGGTCCTCAGTCATCAGGAAACCAGTCTCGGGGGTAGACTCTTTAACGCACTTAGCAGTCCTTTTTCTGGAATAGCTCAGACGCAGGTTCGTCAGGGTAAATTTGCTATCGAAGTCTCACTTTAAATAAGGCTTGAGGCTTTCTTCTCTCTGGGAGACCTCAGCGTCTGTAGGCCACCTTACTTCTTTCGTATCAGCAACTCTGCCGCTCTGCCTCAGTCTTTAAAGCTGGCCACAGTTCCGTTCAGGCCACTGTTCGGACAGGCCGTTCTGCCTCAGTCTTTAAAGCTGGCCACAGTTCCGTTCAGGCCACTGTTCGGACAGGTCAAACCCCTCTAGGCAAAAGCTGAGCCTTTTGCTGTCTTGCCGAGGCTTTCTCTGCTCACCAGCTTCCTTCTGCCTCAGGGAGATCTGGCCATTGGTCTACCAGAACTTTCTCCAGCAGGACTCTCGGAGCTCTCATATCGGGGGCCCTTAGCACGCACGCGCCTCTCTGGCGTCATCCACTTGTCCTTAAATAGGATCACTCCTTGTTCCACCTGCTTCAGCTTAAGTTGGGCTCTGCCCACTTAGCAGTTGAAAGCAATGCCAGGTCATAAAGTCTTTCCTTCTTTCACCTGGCTTCAACCTTGTTTTTCAGTCCAAAGAGACTCCCCTCATTTCACCTGACTTCATCCATAAGCTGATAAGCTAATTGCTCACAGCAGTTGATCTTCATGCCCCGAATTAAGAGACTGTATCAGAAACTTAGGTATTCACTAAATCTAACTTATATTAACCTATCAGCCCTTTCAAGTTGGACTTAGGTACAATTATACTTTGGTCTGTCATTGATGCTCTACAAGAGATGAATAAATGTTTGTTCATATCTTCCCAGGAACAGCTAATGCAACAGAAGCAATTCCTTCTCCCTCAGAGTTCATTTTGTTGCTAGCAAGAGGGCTCAGCAGCAAAGACGCTTCTGCCAATCCTGATGATATGGATTTGAGCCCCAAGACCCATAAAGTGGAAGAGGAAAATCAACTCCAGCAAGTTACTTTCTTATCTCCACACATGCAATATGACATGTGCACACACACACACAAATAAATGAATACATGTAACAAGTATAATTTCTATAAAATGTTGTCTTGCTATTTCAGCAATTCAGTTAAAGCAGGAGTGTCCATTCTTCATGTACTGTTTCCTGGTACTCTTGCCATGTTTACCGTTACTTCCTCTCCTCAAATCTTGAATCCTTGAAGTCATCCTTGAGAGTTGGGACTGACTGCTTCCAAATGCCTGGTAGTGCTTCTTTTTTATATTAATGAATGTTATTTTTGTGTATTCTTGTATATGTAGGTGGTGTGTGAATGCATGTGAACATATGTACATATGCACTTGGAGGTCAGAGGTCAATGTTGGGTGTCTTCTTCTCCACCTTACTTTGGAAACATCCTTTCTTAATGAACTTGGAGCTCTCCACTTGGGCTAGACAGACAGGCTGATGAGCTTGGTGGAATCCACCTATTTGCAGCTCCCCAGACTTGGTGCTCACTTTACTTTCAGAGCCATCTCTCAAAACCCATGAGCATTGTTACCAACACCTGGAATAGTGAATCATTTCCAGGGACTTTCAACTCACTTTTCTCAGATTCACTAGAGAAATCAGTATGTATATGGTAGCTACCGCCTTATGAAATGTATGTCTTAAATACAGATCTGGAAATCAAAACTTCTTCTAGATCCATGGGCTATAAAATGTATGTTAACAGGCATTGAAATGTCATTAATTATGTTCTACATCTCCATTGTAATTCTGGGTTACGGGGAACATTGCCGATGGGCAGTAATATTTTGAGAATCTTTTATTTCTCTTCTGAGCAATAGATCTCAACAGTGGGCTGGAAATACTTGTTAAGCCATGTTGAAAATACTTGTGCTATCATCCAATTTCTTTTCTTCCATTTGAAAAACACGGGTAGAGTGGATTTTTGTATAATTTAAAAGAGTAGGGTTTTCATGATGGCAAGGGAGCACTGGTCTCAAACAACTGCAGTACCCTCTGTAAGAGAGCTGGCTTATTCTTTAAGCCCAGACTCAGACTTCTTTATAACTAAGAAAGTTGGAGATAGCATCAATTTCTAATGTAGTTTTTTTTCTGATTCTGAATGTGATTTTATGTGTAGCTGTCTTCATTAATTATCTGAGGTACCCTTGGTACCTTGCCTCAGAATCTGTGTCAATACCTGCTGATTCACTTTGCACTCTTATGCCTCATGAAGACATTTCTGAGAGTGTCAAGGTTTTCTTCTGAAGCCTCCTCACCTCCAGAGTCCCGGCTTTGCTTCAGGCTGCTTTGATTGTCATGTAGGCTTCGGAATGAAACTTTCTGCCTGTCATCAGTTGGGCTACTGTGCATTTTAAGGTTTTGTGTGTTCTCTCCATTAATGCTTTGAATTCCCTTTGAGAACTGTTACAAAATGAATGTCTGGGGCTAGAGGTCTACCTTTTGGGCACTTTGGCTTTGAGTAAATCTCCCTCACTAGATTTAATCATTTTGAACATTGATTTAATGTGAGATGCATGTGACTCTTCCTCTTATTCGAACACTTCTAGGCCGTTTTAAGGTTATTAATTGG
This sequence comes from Lophiomys imhausi, assembly GCA_907164525.1. Classification (NCBI taxonomy): domain Eukaryota; kingdom Metazoa; phylum Chordata; class Mammalia; order Rodentia; family Muridae; genus Lophiomys; species Lophiomys imhausi. The sequence continues at coordinate 4,779,754 of CAJQZJ010032702.1, read as the reverse complement.
ACCTATCTTAATATTGTGTTCTCAGGAAACAAGAGGGATAAGAGAATGAGAGTCATAAGGGATTGGCTCCCTGGAAGCAAAGTCAGAAGGTATGCATTCAGCAGTCAAATATATTATCAGTTCATGAGGCCTCAAAAATATTTATGTTGTTACCATTAAATGTCACTGATCACAAATCACCATATCAAATATACTATTTACCCTTAAAGTTTTTCCAGAATTAGCAAAGTGTGGCAGAGACCAAAAGTGAGTTCATACTACAGGATAAAAGCCTGGTGGTGGGTGTTCTCAGTGGCAAGTTACCACAACTATCGTTATGTAAAAAGGAAATCATAGCAAAGCCTGATAAAGTGATACAGGTCTCTGGAAATCTTTCTCATTACTTAGCCTTATCCCTAAGTATATGTGGAGTTACCACTTCGTTTTCTAGAAATGGACTCAGTTTTGTACGTTTTCTTTCTGCATCACTGCTAAGAATGTTTATGGGTTCTATTTTGTTTTTGTTTTGTTTTGTTTTTTGAATCTTGAGGACATAGTACATGGGAGGTCTGCCATTTGTAACTATATTATCACTTCCATAGACATCTTAAGTCAGCATTGAGAACTGCAAACCCCTCATTGGCTTGCCTCATCCAGCACATGCCCAGTCACAAAGTGCTCGTCATCTCCCAAGTCCTCTGTGGACATCTCCTGCTGCAGCAGTAGCTGGATTCCCAGGGAACCAATTGATGTTTGCCTCTGTCAAACCTCAGGCAACAGTGATGGTTGGTGTTGTCAACCTGGAGTCACATGGGGGATGTGCCTCTGGGCATTCCTGTGGGAAATTTTCTAGATTTTTATGAATTGAGGGGGGAAGACCTCCCACACTGTGTGCTACTATTCACTGGCTGGGACTCTCAACTGTGTAAGTGGAGAAAAGGAGCTGCATAGCAACAGAAATTCATCCCTATCTGTTTCCTAATTGTGGTTACAATGTGACCAGCTGCTTCAAGTTCTTGCTGCCATGTTTGATTTCTGTGCCCATGATGGACTCTACCTTGAGCTGTAAGTCAAAGTAGATCCTTTCTCTCTTAAGTTGTTTTTGTCAGAATATTTTATTGCAAAATGAAAGGAGACTAAGACTGCAAAAAAGTTCACCTTCCTTTTTTTTTTAGGACCCAGATCCAGGCTCCAACTTTTGAGCTTCTGTAACCACAAACAACAAATGCTCCACAAATTGAGTTTATTCTTTTCATTTTGTGTGATTCATACCAACAAATATCGATATTGTAAGACAAGTGAGTTTGTTCTCTGCTTACACAAAGTTTTCCCACTTTGGTTATTTTAAAAACTACTTCATCTATTTATTTCTAATTTTATTTATATCATCCCCCTACTCCCTTTCCTCTCTCCAACTCCTCCCACATCTCTCCACTCCTCTCAAATTTATGGACCCTTTATCATTAATTATTGTTATATATATGAATAAATATATAAATACAACAAAGTGAGTCTGTAGAGTGTTGATTGTATGTATATGTTTTAAAACCAACCACTTGATATTCGATAGCCAATTAGGGGCCTCATTCCTGAGGAAGACTAATTCTTCCTTTCTTCGAAGTCATTAATTGCCTATAGCTTTTCATCAAGGGGGTGGCTCCATGAGATTTGGTACCCCATGCATGTTGGCATGTCTGCTGATGTTTTTGTTGTTCAGTTCTTGTTTAGGCAACCATATTGTTGAGATTTCATTAGTGAAGCTTCTCTGTAACATAGAGAAGACATAATTTTGCAGAAGATTTACTGGCTCTTAATAACCTTCCCACTCCTACTGTAATGTTGCCTGAGCCTTTAAGGTATAAGGATTGTGTTGTGGATGTATCAGCTGGGAGTGGGCAGTCCATGGTCCATTGTTCTTTGCCTTTTGACCAGTTGTGATTTTTTATGATGCTGTCTGTTTGCTACGAGAAGTTTTTTGATCAGGGGTGAGAGGTGTGTGTATAAATATTTAGAATACAGTTAGGAATTATACTGGTTTAGGAATGTAGCAATAGTATGTTCTCTTCTAAGATCCATAACCTCATTAGGGAAAGGTAGTTGGTTAGGTTTACAGTGCCAGGCATTATTCCCTTCTGTTGAGCTGGCATGATTTCCCTTCTAATAGGCATTAAGTCCTATTAGACAGCTGTTAAGAACTGTAGACCATCTAACAAAAATCTCAGGAATGGAGGTGAGAAAACTCCTTTTGAGGTTTTGTTCCTAGATATTCCTTAAGTTATAGGCCTAGGAACTCCAGATGGAGCAGGTCTGGAAGATGGAGCTTGATGGGACAACAGTCAGCCTAGGGCAACTGGGCATGTCCCAGAGCGCTGGGTGGCTAGGGATTTATGGAGGGAGGGGAGAGAAGGGATCTAACCTGAATATTCCTGACGTTTCAGGCCTGGAGACCCCAGATATAGCCAGGTCTGAAAAATGGAGCTGGGTGCTCCTGATATATGAGGCCTTGCAACCTATGGTGGGGTAAGTTTGGAAGAGCATGTGATAAAATTTTGCCAACAGAGATTAACACAGGAATCTGAAATCTGGAGTATTAGTAGATCCAAGACAATCCCATTTTAGCTGGGAGATTTTAAATAAAATCTTTCTATCCAGAAGACTGTAAAATTGAAGTGCTTTTAATTGACAGATTAGTACACACTGTAGGGAAAGATCAAGTCTACATTTCTTGAGGTATAGAAATCAGGAAATAATGACAAGTCAGGAAATGGGGACAACCTTGCACCTCAGTGTCCTGTGTCTCAAACTACTAAGGCCTTCATGAAGATTTGACATACTTTCCCAGGTGTGGTTATGCTTATGCACTCAGCAAAAATGACATGTTAGGAAAAAAAGGCCACTGGAAGCCTCTAATTCCTCTCAGTTTTATTGTGATATAATTGACTAAAGCTTATATTTTCAAGGTAATATGTAGAATTTGAATATGTGTATTCATTGTAAAATGATTACAATTAAGCTAATAAGCATGTACATCACCTTATTTACACACTGTTTTTTGTGTGATAAGAACACTTAAGATATAACGTATTAGCAAATTTCAAGAATGCATAATTATTAGCTATATCACCCTGTTGCGCAGGAGATCTCCAGGGCTTACTTATGACTACAAACTGGTACTCTCTTCATTTTTCATATTTCATGGCTGTGGTAACCACTCATATACTTTCTGCCTTTTTGGTTTTGACACTTCAAGTTCTCTATATAAGACAATCACTGTGGTGGTTAATATTGGCGATCAGACTTAACATAGTTTGGAAAGAAGGAACCTCAGTTGAAGAATTGCTTCCACCAGACTGGCCATTTTCTGGATTACTAATTGCTGTAGGGAGGCCAGCCCCACTGTGGGAGGTTCTATCCTTAGGCAGGTGGGCCTGGCCTATATAAGAAAAGTCAAGTCGGTAAGCAACATTTCTTAATTGATTTCTGCATTGGCTTTGCTGGATGATGGATGGCAACATTTAAAGGGAAATAACCTTTTCTTCTTCCTTGTTGACTTTGGTCATGGTGTTTTAGCATAGCAGCTAAAAGTAAAGTAGGACAATCATGATCACTTTATCTCTCTGTGCCTGGCTTATTGCGTTGAACATGATGCCCTCTGGATTCACCTTTAGTTTCTTAACTAGGCACTTCTGAGCTTTTCTTGCTTCAAGACAACAGCAAGATTATTTGGTTCAAAATGTCCAGGAACACAAAATGGAAAGATTCATGACTTTTTGTTTGTTTGTTTGTTTGTTTATTTATTACTTCAAGTTACATCTCCAGCACAATCCCCTCTCTCCACCCTTCCCGGGTCCATCCTCCCACCCTCTTCCCTCTCTCCCACCTATCTTACTCAAATGATATTGAGGTGTTTTGCCTCATTCTCAGAAGATTCTGTTCAGATAAAGTACCTTACTGGTCATCTCATCTACCGCTTCTAAAACTCATTCTTATATTGGCTTTTCCTCATTGTTTCTCAATCTTCTATTATGGTATCAATTCCTAAATGAAATAATGTTTAAAAATACCTATCTCTGCCTACACTTTGAAGTTATCTATATGAAATAAGTTCACACAGAAATGCCACTAGAAATCAGAAACTTAGGACCACTTGATCAAATAGTCCAACATTTAGATTCACTCTTTTGTGCTCTAGGATGAAATAGTGAAGAAAATAGCAAACCAATTATTTGAATAGGTGATGACATATGCTTCCTGCTTCTATCCAAAAGATTCTTCACCAACCCACAAGGACATTGGCTCAACTATGTTCATAGCAGTTTTACTTGTAATAGCCAGAAACTAGAAACAATCCAGATGCCCTTCAACTGAAGAATGAATAAAAGAGCCATGGTGCATTTACACAATGGAATACTACTCAGCTATCAGAAACAAGTAAATTATGCAACCAAATGGATGGAACTAGAAAAGCTCATCCTAAGTGATCTCACTCAGACTCAGAAAGATACACATGGTATATAATCACTTGTAACTGGATATTAGTCATATAATACAGAATAACCATTCTACAACCCACAGACCCAAAGAGAGAGGAACCTGGTAAAACTATGAGAAGCTCCACCCAGCAGCATATCAAAAAGATGCTGAGACACACAGTCAAACATTAGGTAGAGCTCTAGGAATCATGTAAAAGGGAAGGAGAAGTAGACAAGATCATCACATGAAGATTAATAGAACTAATCAAATTTGGCCACTAGAGGCTTAAAGAGACTGAAACACTAACCCCTCCCCCCAAAAAGCATAAATAGACTAGACCTAGGCCCCCTACACATATATAGATGATAGGCAACTTGGTTTTCATACAGATCCCTTAACAAGTGGAGTAGGGGAGGAGGGCCCTATCTCTGTTAGGAACTTTGTAGTCTGCTAGTGGAACACCTTACCCTAGCTGGGCTGCCATGTCAGGCCCCAGTGAAAGAGGACTCTCATAGCCCTCTATTGACTGATAAACTGAGGAGGCCTGATACATGGGGGTGCTCCCCTCATCCAAGAAAAAGGAGAGGAAGGAGATGGGGAAGAGGGTGGGAGGGTGGGATATGGAAGGGAGGCTAGAGGTGGCAGCAATCAAGATGTAGCTTTAATAAATTAAAAAAGATAGATAGATATGTGTTTAATTACACAAAATTATCTGCAAGGATGTGAAAAAATATAGCTAAGTCATGAGTTTAAAAACCTTACCCTGAGAACCCCAGATCTTAAAAGGACATCATTCATCACTAAAAAATTTGAGTGGGGATATCTTCTTCCCAATTCTGATTTGAAAGAAATTGCTGTCTGTCTCATCTGTGATCTTATGGCAACGATCAAGTAATAAATATTCATTCACAGTTTTATCATGATAAGAATATATATAATATATATATATATTATATATATAATGTCTGTGATGTACTACTATTACCATGAAACACTACTAAATCTAATTTAAATTAAAACTAGCATGGTTTTAGTCTTGCTCAGTACAAGGTATAAATATATACAATTATAGAGGTTTAATAGTACAGTTTATTCATCTATGATAAACCCTACTTATGTCTTTTTTTTTGCAAATAACTCTTCTCATTTGAATGAAGCTACACACAAGTAAAATGGTCCACTTGAATGGTTCTAATGATTGAGGACTTTGTTGGTATTAGGCTTTCAATAGAACTGGATTCCTGTCACAGTGTCTTCAGGGATGTGGAATGAAATCATCCTTGAACCAGCTGAAAATGGTTTGAGTGGTATCAAGAAACAGAAAGTCGAATAGGACTATTCCTGGAGTAAGGGTCTAATATGTCACTGAGCTCTAGAAAGAATAAGGCTGGCATCCTAGTGGCTTAGTACTTGAGTGTAAGTGTGTTACAGTATACCCCATCTATGAATGCAGCCACATAGCTGGCACATAGCTACAACTGAAGCATTCCTTGTTATTGTTATTTCCAATTAAACAAATGGATTTGTACAACAGTTTCATAATAATAAAAACAAAATCCTACAAGCTAGAATACCATTAAGAACTTAACAAGCCTTTAACACAAACAGAGGATTTCAGATTTTATGTGAGGAGGCAAGAGCATGTGTATTTCTTTTGTTCAAGCAGCCAACAAGGATACAAATATGAATTGAATTCTACTGGACTGGAAGTTATCCATGATTCCTTATTTGTGAGGAAGTTTGTATAAACTCTCAGATGCCTTTATACAATTTTTAATTAAGGAACAACATTCTGGTAGGTCATTGTATTTTCCTGTAACGCGTATATCCTTAAATGAAATGACTGAGTCATGTACTAAGAGGTAGAAAATAAGATATGGCCTCTCTTCTGTCTCCCCACAGAGGGAGAATAGATGGAGAGCTCTGCTTCAGTACACAGAAAGACTCGAAGAGAGTTAACGCAGAAAGTCATGCTCAGAAAGAGCACAGGTGTAGCTAGCACATTGTCAGTTATGAGGTGACTGGGTACCACTTGGACTTTCTGGTGTGTCTTCACAGTGCTACAGAATCCCTTGAGTTTGGAGAACACAGCAGCCATAAGTGAGTGATCTGGGGAAAGATCACCAGTTGATTGGTTTAGTGAAAATACTTGGCTTATGAAAAGAGTTCAGATTTCTTTTCCTCTAACTTTTTGAACCATTGTGAGCCACAAACTAGACCAGAGGAAATGGGTAGGGATCAGTTTGAAGTCTCATCTAGGTTGGTGACACATGGTACTGTGGCCAGGAGGACAAGAGGTGGCACCTGCTTGCCAGCTGCTCAAGATATTTTGAACCTTACCTCAGAAACTTGACAAGTGTTGAATGGAAGGAAAAGAAGCACCCTGCTCGCTATGTCTTGGAGTGAGTGTAAGACAGATTATCTATGCTGATTCTCAACTGTATCCAAAAGAGAAGAAGCTCAAATTGTTGATTTATGAAGGGTGAGAAATTCTAATTCATAATATTGAATATTTTTTAAAAGTTGCTTCTTTTCAAACAGCCTCTTGGTGATTGTGAGCATCTGAGGATGCCCAAGTTCACTACTTCAAAGTTAACATTTTGACACACAGACTGTGGAGAGTCTTAGAGGGTGAACAGTTACTATGAAGCACAATGACCTGAGTCTGGATCCTGAGAACCCACTTAAAAGCCAGGTGTGACAGTATGCTTCTGAAACCCAAGTAGATCTTTAGAACTTTCTGGCTAGCCAGGTTACCCAAAATGACAAGTGCTACCTTCTGAGAGACCTTGTGTCAAAATAAGAGATGAGTCTCAGTGATGAGTTCCAAATCCATGATCACATGGCTGGCCAGGTTAAAGTCAGTGGGTCACAAAGAAAAAAAAATCATTTAAATGTGAGAAAGGGATTTGTAGATGAGGGTTGTGGGGATTAACAGAGAGATAAGAGAGTTTAGGAGGCAAACATAATTAGAACACATTACGTACATTTATGAAATTCTTAAAGATCAGTTTTAATCAATTGAAAACTAATAAAGCAGAGGACTTTTGGTTTCTTGAATCCTTCCACCCCACCTCCTGCATGTGCTTTGTAGGAGGTGTTTTCATATGTTTGCTTTGCTGTGTATGTACTTATATTCTTACAACTAATAAAACGTTTCCTTATTTTCTGATTTTGTTTGCTATGTCTGAGAAGTCTCCCACTGCTACCCTCTATGAAGACTTTTCCTGCAATTTACTTCTTTAACTGGCAGAAAAAGACAAACCTCATCAAGAACTTTAAATAGTAATATTTTGAGGACCTTGTCTTAGGATTTCTTCTGAGAATTTACTGAGTAATAGATAAACCAGTCCATACCCTGAAAGAATAGGAAGAGATGACCCTTGAGCTGCTGCACCTGTTCCCCATCCTGGAACAGGGCTGCTGACCTTCTTTCCTTCTCTCTAGCAAGGAAGGTTCTCATAGTCACCTCTAGTAACCCTGATGCCTGTGCATCATAACAAATGAAACTAAGAGACCTGTGAACAGAAACTAAGCTGAACTATTAACCTGGATCCTGGATCCACAGTTTGTCCCCTCACTGTGGTCATTGTAAAGCCTGATCCAGGTGCTAAAAGAAGGGACCTTCGCTAGGGACATCTGGGGAGTTACTCTCCACCTGGAGACATGCTAATCTCTGGATTCTTCCAATCACCTGTATCTCCCATCCTTTCCTGTCTCTTCTGCAAGATAGATAGATAGATAGATAGATAGATAGATAGATAGATAGATAGAGACTCTTGTTTTGAGCTAAAATTAGATGGTGGATAAATTTCTTCTCTCTCCTTATTTAGCAGCTAAGAGTGGGATCCTACACTGATTCTAACCACTCTAACAGCTATTTACAGATTCTGCTTATTTGAGCTGAGACGATGGAGTTCCTTCCTCTGTTTCTTTATTTTGTAATTTTTGGTCTCCTTGCCTAAGCCACAGATATCATCCCCTCCTATAGCTATATGACCCTAACTAAAGTGAGTGTCTTTTTAAATAAAATTATATAACAGTCCACATTTAGTCTATGTAGAATGTGGATTCCATATGGACCTGTGCCCTGACTGGGGATGAGCTTACTTTACTGTGGAGATGAAGTCACCAAGAGCAGAAAGCAACCATGTGGTATGCCTCCATATTGGCTAGTGACCTTATTAAAATGGAGGAAATCATGTGATTTGGTTGCCATCTTTGTTAATGACATCATTGTGATTTTACATCCATCTTGGTTAATGCAACTACATGACATAAAAGAAAGTTGGGGCACCCTTGAAATTTCTCATTCTTTCAGAGTCTGGACTAATATACCCTTTTTTAACACCATACTAAGGAGACCTGCAAACCCCCCTTTTTTGCTATTTTTAATTTTCTGTTTTGTTTTGATTTTGACACATTGTTTTATATAATATATTTACTGGTTTCCAGAGGGAAATTAAAAACTTTAGGAAGGACAAACATACACTGACAAACCCTGATACCAAATTTTAAAAAGTCATATCCAAAAGACTTTCATTCATAGAAAATGAATCATTAGGGACATACCCTGACTTCCAAAAAGTTCAAAAGCCTGAAGTCTCTGAATATTCTTTCCTTTTATGCTCAAATAAAGGATGAATAAACAACCCTTATTTTTTATAGGAGGAAAGTTAAGATTTTCTGAGTGAACACCTTTAATTTCAGGCACCCACCCACACAAATACCCATACCCACCACATACATATACATATATGCACCCACATGTACATACCACCCCCTAACACAAACACACACACACACACACACACACACACACACACACACACACACACA
>CAJQZJ010032702.1:4735107-4763183 GCA_907164525.1 Lophiomys imhausi | reverse complement strand
CACACACACACACACACACACACACACACACACACACACACACACACACTGTCTCTCTGCCCCTCTGTCTCTCTCTCTCTCTCTTTACAGTTTTATGATTAGTGTAACCTTACACAGGCAAAGCCATGAATGCTAATCTGTGCTTATTTCTGTGGCATCAGATTTTTGGTTCATGAGGAGACATACATAGAGAATATTAACTATGTGTTGTGTGATGTAAGAGTGACTATTAGCAATTAAGATTGAAATAAAAGAATTCATCTTTAATCTCAGTCAGGTGACTGACAAAGTCTTGTGATCTGTTGAGTAAGAAACACTTTTTCTGTAAATGGAAAACTCAAAGGAGTTGAGATGTAAGAGCCATGAAGCTGGTACTACTAGTAGTTTGTACATTCTACTGGGAAGCTCTTCCTTGGTCACACGAAGCTAATTGTTTTGCTTTTGTTGTCTTCCAATTGGCCTTCATCCTATATGTCACAGGAGTTTGACCAATTTACTCTCATAAAACATTACCTAGAATTGTATTCAGGACAATAAGATATTTTTACTAAATGAAATAATGGTCAAAAGGATACTGCACCCTCAAAAACTATGGCCTCTCTTCCCAAGCAAAGTGCACAGACACAAATGTTAGCAACCACCTTGTGTGGCCTACAGGATGTTCTGATGATTGATCACCTTTTGGGGAGCAGGACAAGATTCTGCTTTTTTTTGGAGACCTCAATCTTTAGGAGTGCGGTAAGAGGTTGTTGTATTTAGAATAGAGAACTACTGGGTGGATGACAGGAGTTACTGAGTTAGTGTTAAGGAGCCCAAGAAGAAACAAGAGTCTTAGGACATACTGTTTTCATTTATAGTTGGATGAAAAGCTCAAGTTTTTCTACGAAAAAGATCATTCATAGCTAAAAGTAACACTTTTACCTACAAATGTTCACTTCTGTTAAAATAAATTCCAGGCATGATGAAGGCTCTTTCTTGAGATGAAGTCTCAGTTGCCTTGGAAAAGCATCTTCCCTAGCAAACAGCCAATGGAACCCCTAGTCCTTCCCCTCAAGTTTCCTTATCCATGAGGACTGGTGTAGGAGAAGGCAGGACTCCTCTGGAAACTTCTGACCACGTGCTTGTCTCTAAACTGAATTAGACACTCTGGGCTTGGGCAAGGCTCTCTCAAGCCTTCGGCACTGCAGGGTCCCTGCAATGACACAGCTTCTCCCTCCTGTGTGTCTGGAGCTGCTGGTGCCTCTGGACGGCTTTCTGATAACTGTCCACTTACACAGGTCCTTCCAGGGAGTGAATCCGTGTTTTTTTCTGTTGCATCGGGTTTCTGGTTCATGACAAGATATTTTCTCCTCTCTTCCTCCCCAGTTATTCTCGTGGCATGCTCTCATGGCACTCCAGCACTTTCTACACATGAGGCTGTTTTGTCACTCTGGGAAGCACTGTTTTCAACAGCGTTCTTCTAGTCTCTTCTCATGTGGCCCTAATGCTGCGACCCTTCCATGGTGAAGCTGTTTTCTTTGTTTTCCATTCTCTGAGTCCTTGCTAGTGTCTAACAAAACAGATTAATCACAGCAGACTTTACTATCCCACCAAGGTCCCTCTCTTATCTTCACTGGTACTCTTTCCTATAAGTTCTTACCACTCCCTCAGCTACTCACTAACTCAGCAATTGTTATACATTACTATGGCAGCACACCGGCTCTAACTCCCAGCTTCCAGCATCATCCACTGATCCTCATCAGCTCAGTTTTTGACAGCCTAATGTCTCTCCTTGATTCCAAGATGCTTTCCTTTCATGATTATAGCCATTTGGACATCCTCCTAAAAATCAATTGTCTCCTGTACAAAAAGGTCTACTTTAAGTGGCCAGGGGTAGGAGATTTGCATTGGTGTTTTTTAATTCCCTGGGTGATTTTGATATATAGCTGAGGTCGAGAACCACCTCTCACTCCTGTTGTGGATAAGGAATGAGTGTGTCTGAGGTCTTCACATCTAGGCAGCTCTAATGCACGCCATCAAATATTGGTGACCCTTGCCCCAAATCCCCTGCTGTTTAAAAGTTATTGATTACTCTAATCATATGGCCAGGATGTATTTCAAAAGCTAATTGAACCTGCAACTAGAAAAAGGTTTCTGAATTCCCCTAGGCTGATGATATTTACTGTAAGAGCAGCCTTGGGTTCTCAGACATTCTATCTGAGGGGGTCAACTAATTCAACATGTGACACAGTGGGACTGAGGACTGTGTATTTCAAAGCCTCTTATAGTGTTGTCATGTGGGGGCTAATATTTTTACAGAAACACATACACCATTTGTATTCTTTTTTAAAATGTTTATTTATTACTTCAATTTACATCTCCATCGCAGTCCCTTCCAGGCCCACCCTCTCCCCTTCCCCTATCTATCCTACTCCTCTGGTGTGGAGTGTCCCTACATATCAACCCCCTTCAGTTCAGCAGCCATTTGAGGGCTAAGAGCTTCCTCTTGCACTGGGACCTACATGTCAGCTCCACTAGGGCAAAGTATCCCACTAACAAGTAACAATGTCTATGTTCCTGTTCCTTTCAGTCTGTTGGTTGTAGGTAGTTACCCTGTACTATATGGCTAAAATCCAGTTATAAGTGAATATATGCCATGTGCATCTTTCTGGGTCTGGGTTAGCTCATCCAGTATGAGCTTTTTTAGTTCCATTCATTTGGGATCAAATTGCATGATTTCCTTGTTTCTGATTGCTGAGTAGTATTCCATTGTGTAAATGTACCATAATTTTTTTTATCCATTTGTCCGATGAGGGACATCTGGGTTGTTTCCAGTTTCTAGCTATTACAAATAAGGCTGCTATGAACATAGTTGAGGAGATGTCCTTTTGGTTTGGTGAGGAATCATTTGGATGTATATCGAGGAGTGGTATGACTGGGTCTTGTGGTAGAGCTATTCCAAGTTTTCTAAGATATCGCCAGACTGATTTCCATAGTGGTTGTACAAGTTTTCACTCCCACCAGCAAAGGACGAGTGTTCCCCTTTCTCCACAACCTCAACAGCATGTGCTGTCATTTGAGTTTTTGATCTTAGCCATTCTGACAGCTGTGTATGGAATCTCAGAGTCATCTTGAGTTGCATTTCTCTGATGACTAAGGATGTTGAGCATTTCTTCAAGTGTCTCTAGGCCATTAGAGATTTCTCTTTTGTGAATTCTTGGTTTAGCTCTGTACCCCATTTTTTGAGTGTGTTATTTGGTTTCTTGGTGTTTAATTTCTTGAGTTCTTTACATATTATAGATATTAGCCCTCTGTAAGATGTGGGGTTGGTAAAGATCTTTTCCCAATCTATAAGTCACTGTTTTGTTCTAGTCCCTCATGAACATAGATGCAAAAATATTCAATAAAATTCTTGTAAATCGAATCCAAGAATACATCAAAAGTATCATATACCAAGTAGACTTCATCCCAGGAATGCAGGGGTGGTTCAACATGCAAAAATCCATCAACGTAATCCACCATACAAACAAGCTGGAAGAAAGAAAAGAAGTGATCATCTCACTACATGCTGAAAAGGCATTTGACAAAATCCAACAACTCTTAATGCTAAAACTCCTGGAGAAAGCAGGCATACAAGGACCATACCTAGAAATAATAAAGGCAATATACAGCAAGCCAGTAGCCAACATCAAATTAAATGAGGAGAAACTGAAAGCATTTGCATTCTTTATGTGATTTGAAAACCTCTCAAGACTTGAAACTCTACTGCTAGTGGCATGATTTAAACTTCATTTGGCTGGTATGTTAATTGAGATACATTGTGTTTGGGAAGTTTTTCAGTATGTATGCATACAAACAGAGAAAGAAAGAGAGAACATATTTCATTTGGCTAGTGTGTTTCTCTCCCATGAGAATTTAGAAAAGAAAATTCAATAGTATATCAGTTAAGTGACCCAAAAAATAATTGGCAAACAAAACAAAACAAACAAAAAACAAAAAAAAAACCAAGGCCAAAATGGAATAGAAATTTCTCTAAAGTGAAATACAAAAGCTACACAAGAGGGGGGCCAAGATGGCTGTGACCTACACTGATGCATTTAGAACGTGGGGAAAAAAGAGCCATAAAAAACACAGAGTTATTGGGCACTGTGCAAAAACCAGAGGGGCTAGACCCCCCGGGAACACTCACAGCTCCCAAGGGACTGTTAAAAGTCCCAGGGTAAGGCTCTTCCCCCATCTCTCACAGACACGGAAGCCACTAAACCCGGGATTCGGGAACTCCCATTTGGAGAGGCGCCTGGTAAGATCGACCCCAACTCACAGCAGGCAGAATCAGAGGCCACTTGGCGATAGATCACTAGCCTATTGGACTCCCCACACCTCAGGTAGAACTTATACCCACTTAAAAAACTTTGCGAGATAGTGGAAGGCTTAGCAAGGAACAAACAGGGGGCTCAGCGGGTGGTCCACAGCCACTCGTGAAGCGGAGGGCGGGTGGTTCCGAGAGAGCGCGGGAAGCCGGGAACAAAAAGGCGGGTGGGAGGGGCCGAATCCCACGCACTAACGGCAGCACGGTAGGGAGGGAGCCCGGCTGGCAGGGCCAAATCCCTGCAAACCCACGGCAGGTCAACTGGGGAGAGAGCCAGGCGTGGGCGGGGCCAGGGATCCGCGCACCCACGGCTGAGCTGCTGGGGCGAGAGGACCACTCAGGTGGCCGGAGGATCCGGGGCTCGGTGCACCCACGGCCTAGCAGCCAGGGAGGGGGACCCACGGCGGTGCAGACAGAAAGGGAATCAGGCACAGAGGCCAGGCCTGTGGCGAGAAGCCTAGTGAGAAACCAGAAATCGGGACCATAGCTGTATTCTGGAAAATCCAGACATATTAGGTGTGGAGCCAGACCCTGTCAGCCTCTGTGACGATAAACAAAGCCCGCAGAAACTGTGCCTGGGCAAACAGGTCCATACCATCAGAACCATTACAGGCTGATAACTCAGAGTGCAACATAGAGAAGTCTGAATTGGGAGCAGTGAAACAATCCTGGTCCGTTACTCACAACCTGGGAATAGGCTGCACCAGCTCACAGTGCCTCAGGTGATTAAAACCACAGTGACCCTGAAATCCCCCTGTAAGCAAGGACAGATGGCCAAGTAACTCGTCCCCTGCACCAAATCATCCACTGTGGCTCCAAGCACAGAAAACAGACAGCTAAATGCATCCAATGGCCAAAGGTCAAAAAAAAAAAAAAAGAAATCAAGGAAATATGACTCCAACAAAGCAGAATTATCCTAGCTCATCCAATTCGGATGACCTCACACCAACAGAAACACATGAAAACGTTGACAATTCTGCATTATGGAAAGTGATAGAGTCCCTGCAAGAAGAACTTAAATCTATGAAAGAATTCAAAGAAGCCACAATTCTACAAGTCAAAACAAGGAACAACACCATTAAAGAGCTCCAAGCCAAGGTGACAGAGCTTGAACAGGAAAAGGACAAAGCAATGAAAGATTTTCATACAAAAACAAGCAAGCTGGAGAAGGAAATGTACAAAACGAACAAAACCATACAAGACATGAAAATAGAAATAGAAACAATAAAGAAAACACAGTCAGAGTTAAAAGAGGAAGTGGAGAACCAAGGGAAGAGAACAGGAACTACGGATGTGAGTATCAACAATAGGATGCAAGAGATGGAAGACAGGATCTCAGGCATGGAAGATTCAGTGGAAGAAATCAGTACAACATCCAAAGAAAATGAGAAGGCTAAAAAATCTCTCACCCAGAACATCCAAGAAATCAAGGACTCAATGAAAAGACGGAACCTAAGAATTATAGGTATAGAGGAAAGAGAGGACTCCCGACTCCAAGGTCCAGGAAATATCTTCAACAAAATCATAGAGGAAAACTTCCCACACCTGAAAAAAGAGATGCCAATAAAAATCCAAGAGGCTTACAGAACACCAAACAGATTAGACCAGAAAAGAAACTCCTCTCGCCACATAATAATTGAAACACCAAATATACAGAACAAAGAAAGAATATTAAAAGCTGTAAGAGAAAAAGGTCAAGTCACATACAATGGCAGACCCATCAGAATTACACCTGACTTCTCCTCAGAAACTTTAAAAGCTAGAAGGGACTGGTCAGATATACTACAAGTCCTGAGAGATCATAGGTGCCCAGCCAGACTACTTTACCCAGCAAAACTCTCTATCAACATAGATGGAGAAAACAAGATATTCCATGACAAAATCAAATTTAAACAATATCTACCCACACACCCAGCCCTACAGAAAATCCTAGAAGGAAAATCCCAGCCCAGAGAAGAAAACTCCACCCAAGAAAACAAAGGGAATAGAAAACCCCTCAGCAACTAAACCAAAAGAGGCACAGGACCACCACCTATACCAAACTAATGGGAAATAACAACCCCAGGTCACTAATATCCATCAACATCAATGGACTCAACTCCCCAATAAAAAGACATAGGTTTACAGAGTGGATCCACAAGCAAGACCCTTCCTTATTCTGTATACAAGAGACACATCTGACTACGAAAGATAGACACTGCCTCAGAGTAAAGGGCTGGGAAAAGGTTTTCCAAGCAAATGGACCCAGGAAGCAAGCTGGAGTAGCCATCCTAATATCAAACAAAACAGACTTCCAACTGAAGTTAATGAAGAAAGACAAAGAAGGGCACTATATACTCATTAAAGGGAATATTCATCAAGAGGAAATCTCAGTACTGATCATGTATGCCCCAAATACAAAGGCACCTACTTTCGTAAAAGAAACACTTCTAAAACTTAAAGCGCACGTCGATCACAACACATTAGTAGTGGGAGACTTCAACACCCCACTCACAACAATGGACAGATCATCAAGACAGAAGACAAACAGAGAAATATTGAGTCTAACAGAGATCATGAAACAAATGGACCTAACAGATATCTACAGAACATTTCACCCAAACACAAAGGAATACACCTTTTTCTCAGCACCCCACGGAACCCTTTCCAAAATCGACCATATAGTTGGTCACAAGGATAGTCTCAATAGATACAAGAAAATTGAAATAACACCTTGTATCTTATCAGACCACCACGGAATAAAGCTGGTCTTCAACAGCAAAAGAATCAACAGAAAGCCTACACACACATGGAAATTGAACAGCTCCTTACTGGATGACCACTGGGTCAGGGAAGAAATAAAGAAGGAAATCAAAGACTTCTTAAAATCCAACGACAATGAAGACACAACATACCCAAACCTATGGGATACATTGAAAGCTGTGCTACGAGGAAAGTTCATAGCACTAAGTGCTTTCAAAAAGAAAATTGTGACAGCTCATATTAGTGAACTAACAGCTAAGCTGGGTGAATTGGAAAAAAAAGAAACAAACACTCCCAAGAAGAGCAGAAGGCAGGAAATCATCAAACTTAGGGCTGAAATCAACAACTTAGAATCAAAAAGAAATATACAAAGGATCAATGAAACCAAGAGTTGGTTCTTTGAGAAAATCAACAAAATAGACAGACCCCTAGCCAAATTAACTAAAAGGCAAAGGGAAAGAACCCAAATCAACAAAATCAGAAATGAAAAGGGAGAAATAACAACAGACATTGAGGAGATCCAGAAAATATTCGGGCATTACTTTAAAAACCTCTATTCCACTAAATTTGAAAACCTAAGCGAAATGGACAATTTCCTCGATAAATTCCACCTACCAAAACTAAATCAAAATCAGATTAACAGCTTAAACAGCCCAATAACACCGAAGGAAATAGAAACAGTCATTAATAATCTCTCAACCAAAAAAAGCCCAGGGCCAGATGGCTTTAGCACGGAATTCTACCGGACCTTCAAAGAGGAACTAACACCATTACTTTTCAAACTCTTCCACCACATAGAAACAGAAAGAACACTGCCAAACTCATTCTATGAGGCCACTGTCATTCTGATTCCTAAACCACACAAAGACCCAACAAAGAAAGAGAACATCAGACCAATCTCCCTCATGAACATAGATGCAAAAATACTTAATAAAATACTAGCAAATCGAATTCAAGAACACAACAAAAGTATCATACACCATGATCAAGTAGGCTTCATCCTTGGAATATAGGGATGGTTCAATATACGAAAGTCTATCAATGAAATTAACCACATAAACAAGATGAAAGAAAAAAAACCACATGATAATCTCGCTAGATGCAGAAAAAACATTTGACAAAATCCAACACCCCTTCATGCTAAAAGTTCTGGAGAGAACGGGCTTACAAGGACCATACCTAGAAATAATAAAGGCAATATACAGCAAGCCAGTAGCCAACATCAAATTAAATGGAGAGAAGCTTGAAGCATTTCCTCTAAACTCAGGGACAAGACAAGGATGTCCACTTTCACCATATCTCTTCAATATAGTACTTGAAGTCCTTGCTAGAGCAATAAGACAACTAAAGGAGATCAAAGGGATTAAAAATTGGAAATGAAGAAGTCAAATTATCCCTATTTGCAGATGATATGCTAGTATACATAAGCGACCCCAAAAACTCCACCAAAGAACTCCTACAGCAATAAACAACTTCAGCAAGGTGGCTGGATACAAAATTAACTCAAAAAAATCAGAAGCCCTTCTTTATACAACAAACAAATATACCGAGAAAGAAATAAGGGAAACAACCCCCTTCACAATAGCCACAAACAACATAAAATACCTGGGGGTAACTCTAACCAAGCATCTCTAACCAAGCATGTAAAGGACCTATATAACAAGAACTTCAAGCCCCTGAAGAAAGAAATGGAAGAGGCATTTAAAAGATGGAAAGATCTCCCATGCTCATGGATAGGTAAGATCAACATAATAAAAATGGCTATCCTACCAAAAGCAATATATAGATTTAATGCAATTCCTATCAAAATACCAACACAATTCTTTATAGACCTGAAAAAAGCTATTCTCAACTTCATATGGAACAACAAAAAGCCCAGAATAGCTAAATCAATCCTGTCCAATGAAAAAACATCTGGAGGTATCACCATCCCAGATTTCAAGCTGTACTACAGAGCAACAGTAATAAAAACAGCATGGTACTGGTATAGAAACAGACCAGTGGATCAATGGAATCGAATTGAAGACCCAAACATGGACCCACACACCTATGGCCAACTAATCTTTGACAAAGAAGCCAAAACCACACAATGGAAGAAGGACAGCATCTTCAACAAATGGTGCTGGTCCAACTGGATATCCACTTGCAAAAGAATGAAATTAGACCCATACCTATCACCTTGTACCAAATTTAAATCCAAGTGGATCAAAGACCTTAACATAAAGCCGGCCACACTAAATATACTAGTAGAAAAAATAGGAGAAACCCTCGAACTCATTGGCACAGGTGACAACTTCCTGAACAAAACACCACCACCTCAGGACCTGAGATCAACAATCAATAAATGAGACCTCATGAAACTGAAAAGCTTCTGTAAGGCAAAGGACACTGTCATTCGAACAAAACGGCAACCAACACACTGGGAGAAAATCTTCACCATCCCCACATCTGATAGAGGGCTATTATCTAAAATCTACAAAGAACTCAAGAAACTAAATGCCAAGAAACCAAATAATCCAATCAAAAAATGGGAGATGGAGCTAAATAGAGAATTCACAAAGGAGGAATCCCTAAGGGCTGAGAGACACCTGAAGAAATGTTCAACATCCTTAACCATCAGAGAAATGCAACTAAAGATGACCCTGAGATTCCACCTAACACCTGTTAGAATGGCTAAGATAAAGAGCTCAAATGATAGCGCATGCTGGCAAGGGTGTGGAGAAAGGGGAACCATACTCCATTGCTGGTGGGAGTGCAGGCTTGTGCAACCCCTATGGAGGTCTGTCTGGCGATATCTTAGAAATCTAGGAATAACCTTGCCTCAGGACCCAGCCATACCACTTCTGGGTATACACCCAAAGGACCTCTCAGGGAGACATAGGGAAGTCTCCTGATCTATGTTCATAGCAGCCTTATTTGTAATAGCTAAAAATTGGAAACAACCCAGATGTCCTTCAACTGAAGAATGGATTAAAAAATTGTGGTACATCTATACAATGGAATATTACTCAGCTATAAGAAACAATGAAATCATGCAATTTGCAACCAAATGGATGGATCTAGAGAAGCTCATCCTGAGTGAGCTAATCCAGTCTCAGAAGGATGCACATGGTATCTATTCACTTATAGTAGGATTTTAGCTATATCGTACAGGATATCTGTACTACAACCAACACACCAAAAGGAACATGGACATAAATTTTTTTTTTATCTTTTTCTTTTTCCTTCTTTTTTTCTTTTTCCTTTTTTCTTCTCTTTTTTTGTTGATATTCTTTGTTTTTGTGGGTTTGTGTGTTTGTTGGTCTTTTTTTTAGTATTCCCCCAGTAGCAAGGAGACACCTTTCACTGGCAGTACTGCCTCGTAGGCCCCCGGTGAATGAAGAGGCTCTTGGCCCTCATATGACTCCTGATCTGTGGTGAGAGACTGTTAGGCAGGGACACTCCACCCCAGAGGAACAAGACGGAAGGGTCAGGGGGTAGAGCATGGGAGGGTGGGGCTGGGAAGTGGGAAAAGAGGACAATATGATAAGGATGTAACCTGAAGCAACAAACAAATAAATTTATTAACTAAAAAAAAAAAAAAAAAAAGGCAGGGGCCAGGGCTGAAACACTGTGAATGGAATAGAGGATACAGCCATTCGGCCTGGTTTTGCACACCTCCAGGTGTCGAGAAGACGTGGAGCTAAGGTAAAATACAAGAGAATTGTGGTGTTGCCCCATGCCTTTGACTTCAGCGGAGACGGGGAGAGCACCGTAGAGTTGGTGGTCTTATGTATTCTGGAGTCATACGGAGCAGGGTGGTGAGGGTGCATACTCTTGGTCCCACCATTCAAGAAGAGTACACCCTTGGTCCCAGCTCCCAGCACACTGGAGACAGAAATGGGCAGATCCCGGAGCTCAGGGTCAGCCTGATGCAGGGCAAACTCTAAATAGAGAAAGGCTTCAATCCAGGAGTGGTGGAACACATCTTTGATCCCTTCAGATGGGAAACACAGGTCTCTGATCCCAATAATTAGAGTTCAGAGACACACACATGGGATTTGGAGGGACCTAGGTTTGGAGGCTACTTACAAAAGGCCGTCTCGATGCAGGCAGATTGTCCTTTGGGATCTCAAAATATATACACTGGATCTGGTTTAGCTCCAAGGTGACAGAATGATTTCTTCTTTAACCCGGATTGAAAGATAACACTTTGTATGTTGTCGGAAGGCCAAATTTGCTTCAGGAGAAGTACTACCTAGCCCCCCCCCAAAAAAAAAGAGGGCAATTGTCCCAGGGTTGTGATTGGGGCAGGGCTCTGTTCTTATCTTTCCAGGAGAACCGAAGCGTCCATTAGGGGAGCCCAGGGACGGCTGGACAGCGGAAACCTCAGCACAGAGCAGAATCAGGCACCAAGGAGGACGAGTTACCCAGTTGATTCTGCCTGGCAGACTTCCTCAATAGCTGTCTCCATAGGGGGCCTGCAACCACCACGGCAATCCAGTGTCGCTGGGACCGTTCAGCTCTACACAATGCCCTGGCAGGAACCTCAGTGAAGCCTGCAAGATCAGCTTCTGCCTACAAACCCCTTAGGTCATCTAAAGAGCTGAGAACAGAAGGACTGAAAATAAAAGGATTGTACTAACATTTTCAACCATTTTTTCCATTTGAGTTCGGGCCCCAAACAGGTCTACTACGACCCAAATCAGCAGGAAGTCACTTTAAGAGAGCGACGTCCCATGCCCAGAGGGTGGGGAAGGTGTTTCTCCGCCCTTCTTTTTGGTTATTTGAAGGATAACTGAAAACTCCAATATTTAAGGGAAGAGATTACAAGCTGATAAATGGTCCTGTTTAATGGTTTTGGAGGTTAGCCCCAGGGACTTCCTACTTTTCCTTTTCTGTATCCTTCTTCCTCTCCTATGTAGGAAGGCATAGGCTTGAGAAAAATGAGATATAGACATAGCACAGGAAGGTCCAAGAAGAAGGGGCAGATTATTGAATATGCCCTTATACCTTTGTATATTGATACAAAATTAGTAGTTTATTAGGCTAAAGTGGTATTGACCATTGTTTATTGTGCAAAAATAAGATTGTATTGGATTACATCGGTATTGATCTTTGTATATTGATACAAAATTAAGATTACAGTTGACCACAATGGTATTGACCCTTGTATATGGATGTAATATTAAGATTGTATTGGGCTACATAGGCATTGATCTTTGTATATTGATACATAATTAAGAGTATATTTAACCACAATTGAATAGATCTTTGTATATTGATACAAAATTAAAGGTAATGCTTCCTAATGGTATCATACCTAGAGATACTTAAAAATAAAATGTGAAGCTCTGGCCTCTTGATACCAACCATCTAAAACGGTCTAGGATAGTTAAATAAAACAAACTCCTAGTCATGCAAACATGTCACTTTGTTAGCTACTATGACAGTCTATCACAGATATTCTCTAAACTACCCAGTAATCAAGTTGCTAAGAGACAAGCAACATTTGCTTATCTAAATACAAGAGATGGATAGAGCATCTTCAAACACCCCAAGAGATCTGCAGAATATGGCATTCAAAGATGTTATCTTAAATTAAGATTTTCTTTTCTTCTTTTATTTTTTTTTTGATATCGAGACATATCAGCACCTGACAGCACCCCCTATTCTACTCCAAGTAGAAGATAAGCATCAAAGAACCTCCACTGTAAGATGGTTGAATTAGCGGCAAGCTTATCTCTTGGCATGAAAAAAACCCTTGCACCAACTGCAGACAGACTTCTGTCCAAAAAGGACAAAACTTGGTAGCAGCGAAGTCGACAGCCTAACTCTGCCTAGACAGGGTAGGTAAGTCCTTCATAATCCCTGCTCTACAACAAATGTCTGTCAGAGAAACAGGACCCAAATGCTGAAGACTGATGCAGGAATGTGTGGAGAGAAAAATGGGAACTGTCCAGGCAGTCATTGGTATGTCCTTTCTTAGTTTTGGAAGCTGCAGGCCCTGCACTTCCTATATAAGCAGATATATTTATCCCTCTCAGGTCTCTGAGGTGTTTGAAGAATAGACAGCTAGAGTATCATAGTTAAATTTTGAGTTGTTTAGGAATTAAGATTGTGTTATAGATCTACGAAGATACTCTTAAAAATGTGTTGCAAGTTAATATGAATGTTGAGTCAGATATAGACCTTTAAATTCATGGAGATGGTTATATAGTAGAATGTTAAAGTCAGGGGCCAAATATGTATAAACTAGACATTGGGAAGGTATACTGGGCCATTTAACTCTCATAAATGTGGCATATTTATATCTGTTGTTTTGTATAATACTTACTGTTATAAGAGAAGGAACCATCTGTTGGACTGAAAGGGGAAACTTCTGTGGGGAAGAGGGTGGAAGGGCGGGATAGAAAGGGGGAATAGGGAGGGGTTTGTGACTGAGATGTAACGTGAAGAAAAAAAAATAAAGTATTTATTTAAAAAAAGCTACACAAATACAGGACAATGTGATTAACACTACTATTCAGGGAGATGGGAGAAAAATTTGCATCGGGCCACCATTTCAAACATTAGTAGGATCATATAAAAAATCTGGAATAAGTGTTGAGGGTGTGGAAAAAGAGAACCCTTTATAACACTGGCAGAAACGCCAGTTAGCATTTTGGTACAACTTGACAAACTTGTGAAATGCATGTATAAATATGAATATTTACTTACTTCGCAGTCACAAAAAGGGTTAGAATATTGACTTTGTACTTAAAAAGCTTCTGATTAATGTTGGGAATTGTCGCATCGACCTCGACCAGCAAGAACGACGCAACTCACAAAAGCTCTTCTCAAGCAGTTTATTCAGGTCCCTTGAAAACAGTCTTCCGAATCCTTGCTTGTGTCTCTGCTTCTCCTCCCCCAAGCCCTTATATGCCTACTCAAACCCAATCAGATCATGCCACCTGGTGATCCAAGATAGGCTCACAAAAGGAGGAAGCACACCGGGCTAGGCAGCTGCTACCAACTAAGGCTTGTTTACAGCTAAGCTTGAGCTTTCTGGCATCAAGCCAGGTGCCATCTTAGGGTTGTGGCTCACCACAGTTTTGTGGCTCACCACAGATCCCCCTTTTTGTTTTAAAACGCAACAGGCAACGGTAGACGTCTGATCTCTGATATGCATGTAAAGGACATTGTAAAGACCCTACGCCCAGTAGCCAACCAGGCTGGTGCCATACCCGTCCGGTATCTTTTTCTCAGAGATGGGAAACTAGGATACCAACCCATATGCAATCAAACATGCCCTTCTTGAAGTCGCCAGAAGCTGACCCCAAGTGCAGTGCTTAGCCTCGCATCCTGAGCGTGATGATAGCTTAGTCCTTTAGGACAGTCAACCAAGCTTGTGGCTGTCCAGCCTCCAAGGCAGCAAAGGCTTGCACCAGCATGGCATTACTTCTCCTCTGTGAAATCCTCATCTTACAGATACACCATAGGGCAATGAAACTGACTAGGAAGAGCATGCCTCCTAGGGCACCCATTCCCGCCCATTCCTTCAGATGATTCATGGCTCGGAGGATCCATGTTGACAGTCCTCAGCAACAGAGACATCAACCCGGGTGGAATTCACATGCACAATGGCAATTCTCAGATTCTGCATCAGCTTATGAAACTCGCCAGACCAATTTCCTGTAAGATACTGAGAGAGTTGCTTAGACAAATTTGCAGCTACAGTATAATTTTGATATGGCACAGAGGTCACACACAATCCAGTCATTTTCCACTCACTGCCAATCTGGGCCACCTGCCACAATACATCCAAGGCCGTGGCTACATTGGCTGACAAATTATTCAAGGTAGCGGCAGTCTGCACTGAGGCATCCAGGCTTCCAACCCCTTGTTCTTATAAGGGGTGATAGCTGCTTTACACTCCTTTGTACATTGCTCATACCCAAGTTGTTTAATTAAGGGCATTGCCAAATCAGGGTCTCCAAATACCCTTCCAGCGGCCTCAACCATTCTAGCCATGAAGTCTGAGAAAGGCTCCAGGGGACCCTGAATAATCTTAGTCAGATTGCCATTCACTTTCCCTTTGTTAGGCAATGATTTCCAAGCTCTGGTTGCGATTAAATTGATTTGCCCAAACACCTGAGCCGGATACCCAGTTTGTTGTTGAGCAAATTGACCTTGCCCAAGAAGCATGACCACATCCCAGGCTGGGTTTCCTGCTGCACGATTAGCAGCTTGTTCATTAGCAAACTCAATCAAGAAAGCCTTCCAATCTAAATACTGCCCAGAGGACAGGCAGGCACATGCCAAGCTCATCCAGTCACTAGGAGTCATGCAATAAGGACTAAGAGCTTCCACCTGAGCTACAGTGAAAGCAGCATTAATCCCATAAGTGCAGACAGACTCAGCAAGTGCTTTAATTACCTCAAAATCGAGGGGTTCATGATAACGATTTCCCCCTCCATCCTGAAAGACAGGGTAGTACAGCTCATGTCTCACTTCCCTCCAGACATTTGGACAGAATGACTGCCCACTAGGATCACTCGGAGGGGAAGTCTCATTATATGAAGGCGGTGCCAACACAGGCGGCCCCGGACCTGAGGGCTCTATCCGGGTGCAGTCAGAACTCTTCCTCAAAGATGACTTTTCCATTTCCTTTGTTAACATTTCAAGTTCCTCTTCAGACTCTGAGCTATCCTCTTCCGAAGAATCTTTCCCAGATTTGACCGAGCGCTCCTCTTTTAACTGCTCTAATGCCTCTTGTCCCTTTTCCACGGCCTTGAAATATCTCTGATCTCCTAAACAACTATGAACAAGTCTCCAAATAGGCCGTGCTCCTCCCTGCAATGTACCTTGCTCCCAGGCAAAATCTAGATCTCTCCCAAGCTTATCCCAGCAACTGATAAAGGCCAGCAAGGCCAGCATTCACTCCATTTCTGTGAGGCACTCTCTGCTTTCCTCACCTTGCTCTGCCAGTTGTGTCTTCTACTCATCCGAATCCTGGAACTTTATTGCTCCCTCCCGGAGACCTTATTGCCTCTTTACTGAGGTCCTTATTGCTCCCTCTGGAGACCTTATTGCCTCTTTACTGAGGTCCTTATTGCTCCCTCTGGAGACCTTATTTTCGGTTCGCAGTTTCCCGCGAAACTTTACCTTTAGTTCGCAATTTCCGTGAAATTTTATTGTCCCAATTTATCCCGGGAACTTACCAGTGCACTGCCCCTGACTGCAAGAGGTCTGAGTGTTTTCTGGTTCCTCGTACGGGCCACCACTTGTTGCGTCCCCCTCGACCAGCAAGGATGACGCAACTCGCAAAAGCTCTTCTCAAGCAGTTTATTCAGGTCCCTTGAAAACAGTCTTCCGAATCCTTGCTTGTGTCTCTGCTTCTCTGCTTGTGTCTCTGCTTGTGTCCCTGCTTGTGTCTCTGCTTCTCCTCCCCCAAGCCCTTATATGCCTACTCAAACCCAATCAGATCATGCCACCTGGTGATCCAAGATAGGCTCACAAAAGGAGGAAGCACACCGGGCTAGGCAGCTGCTACCAACTAAGGCTTGTTTACAGCTAAGCTTGAGCTTTCTGGCATCAAGCCAGGCACCATCTTAGGGTTGCGGCTCACCATGGTTTTGTGGCTCACCACAGGGAATGATAAGTACACCAATAGTATAGGTTGGATATCTCAGAAAGAGATTTAACTATAAGCTGACAATCTATAATTAAAGTGATACTCATGGCCAGAAGAGAAATAATGGGTTTCCACGTATAGCATGGGAAAACAATTACGGTCTATAAAGAGCAAGCCAGAAGACAACAAAATGAAACTGGATTCTCTCTCAACCAGAGTTTCTGCAAAAGTGACATTGTGGTGAGATATGGGTATATATTGTTGAAATGAGAGATGAAACCTGAGATTGGAAAAGTGTGATGGGTAATTTTGCTTAGGAAATAGTGAACCATCTGTCTGGCTATGTCTGTAATGGCTTTTACAAGGAAGAGAAAGACACATTCGGCAACACTGTTACATATACTGGGGGCTGAGTGGAATAAAGTTGGGGAAATTAAAAAAAAAGACACTTAGTTATTGTCAGATCATCCATAGATATAAGGAAACCATGATGGTGGCATTCATAGTTTTAAGTTCACTTGAATATTTACTGTGAGTTTGACAGTAATTCTAACAAAATAAAATAAACCTTTAAAAAATGACAAAGAGAAAGAAAATGCAGCTAAGTGTAAAGTTGGAATAGAAATATCAAATTCTCCAAAGGTCATCTTACATCTACAGTAAAGGGATTAATCTTCCTTCTAGTCCATGGCTTTGAGGCCTATATTATCTAGATATTTGGAACAATATAAAATGTCCATTGATTTATCATATACAATACAGTTTGCAGGAGAAAACTCTAACCTTATGGAATGTATTTGTAAGTTTGAATATTTTCTATTATTAACATGTATTACTGCATGCTCACTGTGATAAAGCCATACACACATTCATAATGCATTGGGAAAATCCATATGCTCTTGCTGTGCACCCCACTTTCCAATGCCCAGTAGGCACTCCCCCCCTCTCTTGCCCTGTTTCTTTAACTCCCAGATATGGAAAAGAACCTGTAGAATGTGCCTTCCTGTGTATGACTCACTTTCCTTAATTCAACTTCCTCCAACTCCCCCCCCCCCATTCACTGCAGAAGACAGAATTTCAGTCCCCATTATGGCTGAGCAATATTCCATTGTGTGTCTAAGCTATAGATTTTTTTCTGCATTCATTTGTTGATGAGAACCTTAGTTTCCTCCTTCCTCACCCTAATTCCATATCTGAGATATGATGGATAGTCCCAACAAACTGGGCTTGCTAGTACTTCAAATCATACTTTAAGTGAGTCATAAAGGGCAACTCTAAAGTTTTATCAGTCCTTGGGAGTGATATATGAAAGACATATCCTATGACAGGGAAGTTAGTGTCTTTCTGCAAACAATCTTGTATGAGATTTCATTATTAACAAATAAGAAAGTATGCAAATCCTCAGACGGTTGTGATAGGGAGTTTTAAATCCTTGCCCAGAAAAGATGCCACTTCCAGGTAGTATAAATCACTGCACCTGACACTGTCAAGTGACTTAGTATTCTTCTCCAAGGATGGTGCTGGACTGATGAATTCCAAAGATCTTACTGCTTCCAAGTTGGACACTTAGTGGTGACAGTGTTCAGGTTAAACATCAGGTTACTATGATGGGGTACACACTGAGGAAGCCATGAATAACTCTTATTTTTACTACCCTTGCTTCTGCACCAATAGACCCAATGTGTAAGGCTTGGAATAGTGATCAGAACCATGTGACATGACCTCTATCTATTGGTAGTTTTTACCTTTTCTACATTGACAGGTGACCAATAACCCCAAATGTGTCCTCACACTGCATGCTTCCTCACATTGACTTTCCCATCTCCAGAAATTCTGGTCTTTGATCTTCCTGCATTGGATACCCTCTTGAGTGGAATAGCAGTGTGGCTGCAGTCTACTTTTGACTAATACCAATAGATAGAGTCATATCATCAATGGACCTGAGGTATGTTCTTTCTTTGTATATTTCCCGGATATAAGTAAAGTCCAGTGACACCATAAGTCAGCTAAGTTAAATGCTCCAGCAATTGAAGTGAAGGACACCTGTGTCTGGGTGTTGTGTGAATTTCTCTTGGAGATACATGAATAAATAAATAACTGGTAACCATGAACACATCACCAATGGCAGACCAAATAAAATATTCTAACCAGGTTCAACTTGGTGTATCAATGGGTATGGGCAGCTATGATCTCCTCAGTTCTGTGACTGTTATCTTCTCTTTGGAGCAAGAAGATCATGAAAAACCTTCTCATACTGTGCCTCAGGTGCCACTCACGGCCCCCAGGTACCACCACTTGAAGTCTTTGTAGATGACCTTGTATGCTCCATGAGTCCTCTGGTGTTTCTGTGATACTAACATGTCAGTCTTGTGAGGGTCTTTATCTGTGTACTCAAGTGTTCTCATATCAAGGCAAAGCAATGGCCACGTTGAGTCTGGAAGATGCTATTTCACAACATCAGAACAGCTCTTTGAATAACATATTTGCTTCCCTAGGATTTGAATATCCTGTTGTGCCTATGTGATGGGCTGTTGTCCAATATTAGTATATTCTAGGCATAAAAACACCCAGATTATGCAAATACTTGGCAGATGGTCACTCAATGTTTGTGTGGGGCCACACTAAAAATTAGCAGCCTTCAACTCTACTTAACATGAATTGAAAGACCCTCCATGTACGGTAAACACTGTCAAAAAAGAAAGAAGAGCTTGAAATGCATACCTCTTTCATTGTGATATTAGGTACAAAGTTGCAATAAATTATTCTTTATATTGGAGCAATGTCTGAGTAGGTCTCAAGCCTCTGGATTTGATATTATCTCAGGTCCTGTGAGAAACAGACATACAAGATGCTGCTAAGGGATTTGTTTGGGTGATGCCAGTGTCAGTGGCCAATGGGCTGTGATACATCCTTGATACTTGGGACACAAGAAGAGAAGGTGATGGGGATGAGGCAGGACTGTAAGACTGCAGTACACATCTAGAATGGTTTGTCTTGACTTAATGGATGTTATGACTCAAAGTAACCTATGGAAGCAGTCAGAGCACATTATGTAGGAATGTTCCGACATTTGTGTTTCCAAGATACTTAGTTGCTAACTAGGAACAATGTGGGGAAACACGATCTTGGCTCAGATGTGCTGGTAGAAATATAAGGTGGTGTCCGGGATATTAGTCTATTGTTCTACCTAAAGTCAGATTTTTTTTTTAAAGGGGTCTGAATGGCATAGTCAAATTAGTTTTTTTTTTAAAAAAAATCTTTAAATATTCATCAGTCTCTTTGAATTTCTTGGAAATTACTTTTCATCTTCTTGCTTGCTTGGACCTTAGCAGTTCATATAATATATATGTCATTAAAATGCTGCTAGGGCTGATTTTTTTGTGCCATCAATATGTCAGGCTTTTGCAATGACCTGAAGAGCACCGAGGTGATCTAATTTCCTTTTGTTTTACATTGCAATGGAAAGAAGGAGAGACAAGTTGGTGGAATATAATATTATTTGATACAGGTATATAAAAAGTATTTTTGAGTCTCCTTTCTGATGAGTATCCAAATGAATATATTGAGGAAACCAAAAGCTACTAAAAATGAAAGGCTGTATTTATCCGCTGTGACAAACATGCTTTCTCTAGTGCAGCATCTATAATTAGGGCAATCATTTGTTAAGTTTGTTTCAGTCTATCACCATCTGCCACACCAGTCTGTTTGGTGCAGACCCATACTAAAGAAATACTCAGGAGTATATTGCAGACCACCATCCAGATATCCTTTAAATCTTCAAAGATTGCACAAATCTATACAGCTCCAGCTGGGTTGTGATATGTAACAAAATTTAATATGTTTACAAGGGAGATGAAACTTCATTTGCTTCAATCGAGCCAATTTTGTTATAAAGACTCTTACTCTACACACTGGGAAGTGAACTAGAGAATATTCCTAGTTCCTAAGTTGTCCTTATCTTATTCAGGGGCAAGAGAAATGAACATAGTAATGACCCAGTAGAACCACTGCAGGATAAACACAAGTACCCTCAGACCGAATTCCATTTAGTCATATATTTTCTGTTCACGTTATTGAATTAGGCTCAGTATTTCAGGACTCCTGGTGACCTTATATTTTGTGTACTGTGTTCACTAGCCCTCAGAAGAAAGGAGCATTTCTGTTTCTCCAGTGTTTCATGAGTAAGTGGATGCAGGTCCTTTTTTTTTTTGGGGGGGGGGGGTTGGTGGTATATTTTCTTCATACGTATTACCCTTTAATTGGTAAGCTCCACATTTCAGAACTGATTAAAAATGGAAAAAGGGTGTGCCATTTTACATTGCATCAACTGATATAAACCCTCTGTTTTCCACTTCAAATTCTTTTAATTGTACGAGCCAGTAAATACTGTCTTCAAATTTCTCACAGCTTTTCTCCCACAAAGTTCGTAGATCTTAGCCACAGAGAAGATCCCCGTGAGTCAGGACCTCTCACAGCCATGCCGTTCTTACAGCTCATCACTGTAACAATCTTCATTTTTTTCCCCTGAATATTGAGGTTAAATACGGACTGTGCTGTTCTACCTATAGGTGATCAGTTGCCTCCCTGGGTTGGCCCCTCCCTTGTGCTTTATGTTCCCAATGTCCTTTGGGCCTTTCTAGTACCCATAGTCAGCTAGCTATTTTTTAATTTTATATGGTAAGTTTATTTTTCCTGACATTTTTACTCTTTTCTTCATTACTAATGCAATTCTATCTCTTTTGCTACAGTTAAAACCATCCCTTAAAGAAAACTATAAGACAAGCAAACTATCAAACAGTGGAAGGAAATGAATAAAACAGTTCAAGACCTGAACATGGAAATAGAATCAATAAAGAAAAACCAAACTTAAGGAAATCTGGAAATTAAAATTTTAGGAACTTGAACAGGAACCTCAGAGACAAGTCCCACTAACAGAATAGAAGAGATAGAAAAGAGAATATCAGGCATTGAAGGAATGATAGAAGAAATGAACACCTTGGTCCAAGAAAATGTTAAACCTAAAAAATTCTGACACAAAACATCCAGGAAATCTGGGATACTATGAAAAGACCAAATATAAGAATAATAGGAATAGAGAAAGGAGAAGTAATCCATTTCAAAGACCCAGAAAATATTGTCAAGAAAATTATAGATGAAAATTTCCCTAGTCTAAAGAAGGGGAAGCCTATTAAGGTACAAGAAACACATATAACACCAAATAGAGTAAACAGAAAAGAAAGTACACTCAGCACATAATAATCAAAACACTGAACATACAGAACAAAGAGAGAATATTTAAAATTGCAAAAGAAAAAACACCTGGTAAGATATAAAAGCAGATCTATTACAAAACAATCTGACTTCTCAATGGAGTCTCTAAAATCCAGATAGGCCTACTCAACTCTTATACAAAATCTAAGAGACAACAGATGCTAACCCAGAATACTCTATGTAGCAAAACTTTCACAATAGATGGAAAAAATAAAATATTTCACAGAAAAAAACCCAAATTTAAACAATATATACCTATAGATCCATCCCTACAGAAGGCATTAAAAGGGAAAACTCTAATCTAAAGAGGTTAAACTCATTTAGGAAAACATAGGAAACACACCACCATCATCATCAACAACAAAAAAGCAGTAAAATAGGGAATCAACAAACACTGCTCGTTGACATCTCTCAATATCAATGTTTTTTAATTCCTCCAATAAAAAGAAACAGACTAACAGAATGCAAAAGACACTGTCATTCGAACAAAACGGCAGCCTACAGATTGGGAAAAAATCTTCACCAACCCCACATCTGACAGAGGACTAATATCCAAAATTTACAAAGAACTCAAGAAATTAAATGCCAAGAAACCAAATAATCAAATCAAAAAATGGGGAACAGAGCTAAGTAGAGAATTCACAAAGGAGGAATCCCTAATGGCTGAGAGAAACTTGAAGAAATGCTCAACATCCTTAATCATCAGAGAAATGCAACTCAAGATGACTCTGAGATTCCATCTCACACCTGTCAGAATGGCTAATCAAAAGTTCAAATGACAGCACATGCTGGTGAGGGTGTGGAGAAAGGGGAACCCTCCTCCATTGCTGGTGGAAGTGCAGGCTTGTGCAACCACTATGGAGGTCAGTCTGGTGATATCTTAGAAAACTTGGAATAGCTTTGCCTCAGGACCCAGCCATACCACATCCAAATGACTCCTCACCGAATCACAAGGAAGTCTCCTCATCTATGTTCATAGCAACCTTATTTGTAATGCTAGAAACTGGAAACAACCCAGATGTCCCTCAACCGAAGAATGGATTAAAAAACTGTGGTACATCTAGACAATGGAATACTACTCAGCTATCAGAAACAAGGAAATTATGCAATTTGCAGCCAAATGGATGGAACTAGAGAAGCTCATCCTGAGTGAGCTAACCCAGACTCAGAAGGATGCACATGGCATCTATTCACTTATAGTCGGATTTTAGTCATATAGTACAGGATATCTATACTACAACCAATGCACCAAAGGAAACATGGACATAGACTTTGTTTGTTTGCCTGTTTGTTTAATTTTTCTCTCCCTGGCAATGAGGAACTTTTCACTGATGGTACTGCCTTGTAGGCCCCCAGTGTATGAGGAGGCTCTTGGCCCTCATATAACTTCTGAACTAGGGCGGGGGCTGTTTTGTAAGGCCACTCCATTCCAGAGGAGTGGGATGGAAGGGTTAGGGAGTAGAGGGTGGGAGGGAGGGGCTGGGAAGGGGGGAAAGAGGACAATATGATGGAGATGTAACATGAAGCAACAAATAAATAAATTAAAAAAATTAAGAAAACAAAAAAAGACCAAACAAACAAACAAAAAAAGAAAACAGGATTCATCATTCTGCTGCATCCAAGAAACACACCTTTACATCAGGAATAGATATCACCTCAGGGGAAATGTATGAAAAAATACATTCTAAGAAAAATAATTAATAAGCAAGCAGGTACATCTATTTTAATATCTGACAAAAGAAGCTTCAAACCAAATCTAATCAAAAGTGACAGGGAAAGACACCGCATACTCTTCAAAGGAAATATTCACCAGCAGGGCATTTCAATTCTTAACATCTATGCAACAAACACAAGGGTACTGAAGCTGATAAAAGAAAAATCATTGCAGTTTATATCATATTTTGACTGTCACACATGGGTAGTAGTAGACTTCAATACTGCACTCTGTCTGACAGACAGATCATTCAGACAAAAACTAAATAGAGAAATGCTTGAGTAATTGATGTTATAAACCAAATGGACCTAACAGATATCTAGAATACATTTTATCCAAATACAATAAATACAATGTACTTATTCAATACATTTTATCTAATGTTCACAGCACTAAGTGCCTCCATAAAAGATCTAGAGAGATCTCATACTAGCAACTTAACAGCACACCTGAAAACTTTAAAACAAAAGAAATCACATCCAAAAGGAGTAGACAGAAAGAAATAATCAAATTTGGGGCTAAAATCAATAAAACAAACAAAAACAACTAGAAAGAATCAAGAAAAGAGTTGGTTTTTTGAGGAAATCAGTATGATTAACAAAAACTTATCCAAATTAACTAAAAGTCAGAGGGAGAATATCCAAATTAACAAAATTAGAGTTGAAAGAGGGGACATAACAACAGATACTGAGGAAATCCAGAGAATCATAAGGGCATACTTTAAATATCTGCACTTAACAAAATTGGCAAATCTAAAAGAAATGGTTAATTTTCATGATACATACCACTTATTAAAATTAAAGAAAAATCAGAAAAGCAATTTAAAGAGAACTACATAACATCTAGTGAAATAAAAACAGTAATTGAAAGTCTACAACTCCCCCAAAACCAAACAAAAAGAACAACAACAAAAAAAAAAAAACAAACAAAATAACAAATAACCAACCCTGCCCCTCCCAAAAAAATCAAAAAACAAAACATGGCTAGATGGTTTTAGTGTAGAATTCTACCAGACTTTCAAAGAAGAGTTAATGAGAATATCCCTCAAATTATTCCTCAAAGTAATAACAGAATGAAGATAGCTCAACTTGTTTTATGATACTATAGTTATCCCAAACTACATAAAGATCCAATAAAGACAAAGAACTATAGACTAATTTTCTTTATTAACATGGATGCAAAAATACTTAATAAAATACTTGCAAACTGAATCCAAGAACACATCAAGAATATCATCCATTATGATCAATTAGACTTCATCCAAAGATGCAGGGATCACTCTGCATTTGTAAATTGATAAATATAATCCAGTATATAATCAAACAAAGACCAAACCTTATGGTCATCTTATTAGATGCAGGAAAGGCCTTTGGCCAAATCCAATATTCCTTCATGATAAAAACCCTAGAGAGATTAGGGATTCAAGGCACATACCTCAACATAATAAAGGCAGTTTACAGCAAGCTTATAGTTGACATCAACTTAAATGGAGAGAAACTCAAAGCAATTCTAAGCAAATGGAAAGAAACTCAAAGAAAATCAGGAACAATACCAAGTTGTCCATTCTCTCCAAATATCTT
Organism: Lophiomys imhausi; assembly: GCA_907164525.1. NCBI lineage: Eukaryota > Metazoa > Chordata > Mammalia > Rodentia > Muridae > Lophiomys > Lophiomys imhausi. The sequence continues at coordinate 4,737,933 of CAJQZJ010032702.1, read as the reverse complement.
TAATATAGTATTTCAAGTCTTAACAGAAGCAATAAGACAGATGAAAGAGATCAAGAGAATAAAATTGAAAAGGAAGAAATCAAAGTATCTTTTTTGTTGGTGATGTGATAGTATATATAAATGACCCTAAAAACTTCACTGAGAAACTCCTACAGCTAAGAAAAAGGAAAGTAGCTGGATACTAAATCAGTTCACAAAAATTAATAACCTTCCTATGTACAAATGGCAAACAGATTGAGAAAGAAATGAGAAAAACTCCATCTTCACAATAACTTCAAATTATATAAAATATCTTGGGTGACTCTAACCAAGCAAGTGAAAGACTTGTATGATAAAAACCTTAAGCCAGTACAGAAAGAAACTGAAGAAGATATCATAAGATGGAAAGATCTCCCATGCTCATGGATCAATAGGATTAATACAGTAAAAATGGCCATACTAACAAAAGAAGTCTACAGATTCAATACATTCCCCCAAAAAATTTCAACACTATTCCTTACAGATTTTGAAAGGACAATTTTCGGCTTCACATGGAAACACAAAAAACCCAGGATGGTTAAAACAATTCAGAATAACAAAAGAACTTCTGGAAGTAACACCATCGCTGATCACAACTTGTGCAACAAAACTATAGTAAAACAAAACAAAACAAAACAAACAAAAAATACAGCATGGTATTGGCACACACACAAAGACTCATTGATCAATAGAATTAAATTGATGACCCAGACATAGATCCACACACCTGTGGATACCTGTTTCTTTGATAAAGAAGACAAAAATACAGATTGGACAAAAGAACATCTTCAACAAATGGTGGTAGTCAAACTGAACAATTGCATGTTGAAGAAGACAAATAAACCCATATTTAACACCCTGCACAAACTCAACTCCAAATAGACCTAAGACCACAACATAAAACCAGATACACTGAACCTGGTAGGAGAAAAAGTTGGGAAAACCCTTGAATTTATTGGCATGGAAAATACTTCCTGAGCCTAACACTATTATCATAGGCATTAAGGTAAAAAATTAATAAATAAGACCTCGTGAAACTGCACAGCTTCTGTATGGCAAAAGACACCATTATTTGGACAAAATAGCAGCCTGCAGAATGGGAAAATATTTTTAGCAACTCCACATTCAGTGTAGGACTAATAGCTAAAATATATAAAGAACTCAAAACACTAGATATCAAGAAAACAAATAATCAAATTAAAACTTGGGTACAGATCTAAACAGAGAATTCTCACAGTGTGAAATTCAAATGGCTGGGAAACACTAAGAGATATTCAAAGTACCTAGTCAGCAGGTAAATGCTAATCAAAACTACATTGAGATTTCATCTTACACCTGTCAGAATGGCTAAGATCAATAAAACAAGTGACGGATCATTCAGGCGAGTATGTGGAGTAAGTGGAATACTCATCTACTGCTGGTGGGAGTGCAAACTTGGACATCAACTATGGAAATCATTGTGGCAGTTTCTTGGGAAGATGGGAATCTATTTACCTTAAGATCCCACTATACCACTCTTAAGCATATACCCAAAGGATACATATCATTTCACACAGACACTTGCTCAACCATGTTCATTGCTGCTCTAATCATAATAGGTAGAAATTGGAAAAACCCTAGATGTCTCTCAACAGAATAATGGATAAGGGAAATGTAATGTATTTATATAACAGTATTCTTTATCCATACAAAAAATCATCAAATTTGCAGGTAGATATATAGCATTAGAAAATGATCATCTATGTGAGGTATTCCAAACCGAAATATGCTATGTATTCACTTATATGTGGCTATATTAACTGTTAGGTCAGTGATAAGCAAGGTATAATCCATAGAATCACAAAGGCTATGTATAGAGTAGGGAGTGTGTGTGTGTGTGTGTGTGTGTGTGTGTGTGTGTGTGTGTGTGTGTGTGTAGATAGATCTCTCTAGAAAAAGGAAATAGAATTGCAGTTATAAAGGGATGGGAATGACTGGAACTGGATGTAACCGAACTTTTAAATTATTATTTAACACTTATTTATTTATTACTAAATTCACTTATAACAAACACCAACAATTTCTTAACTATTAATCCTATAAAATCCTACAACCCCTTTAACCTATCCACTAAACCTATTGATAATTATAACAACTACTTTCATAACCTTTTAGAATGATACAGTCTCTGGGGCAGGTCCTCAGTCGTCAGGAATACAGTCTTTGTTGTAGATTCTTTAATGCACTTAGCAGTCCTTTTTCTGGATCTCTCAGATGCAGGTTCGTCAGGGTAGTTGGTTATTGCAGTCTCACCTTAAATAAGGCTTCATGCTTTCTTCTCTGTGGGAGACCCCAGCCGTCTGCAGGCCAACTTACTTCTTTTGAATCAGGAACTCAGCTGCTTTGCCTCAGTCCTTAAAGCCAGGCACCGTTTCCTTTAGGCCACTGTTTGGACAGATCAAACCCCTCTAGGCAAAAGCTGAGCCACAGGGTCCAGTCCTTGGCCTTTTGGTGTCTTGCTCAGGCTTTCTTTGCTCACCGGCTTCTTTCTGCTTCAGGGAGAGAGCTGGCCATCAATGGCCAGCCGTTTTTTCAGCAGGACTCTTGGAGCTCTCTAGCATCAGGGGCCTCTTCTCTTCTGGGCTCCATGCACTGTCCTCAAATAGGAGGAACTGTGTTTCAGCTTAATTTGGGCTCCGCCCACTTAGCAGCTGAAAACAATGTCAGGCCAGATACTTTGTTTCTTCAATTCTATTGAGTCTTTCCTGTTTTCCTGACTTCAAACTTGTTTTTCAGTCTATTGAGTCTTTCCTGTTTTTGCTGACTTCA
>CAJQZJ010032702.1:4721880-4734463 GCA_907164525.1 Lophiomys imhausi | reverse complement strand
AAAATGGCAACTTAACAAACAGGCATGCACTAGCCGGGGGTCTTTCACTACAACTGGAGGATCAAGTGGGGAGGGGAGGGAGTGAGGACTGAGAGAAAGAATCTGGATAGAGACAGTTAAAATTAAGGGCATTTGAGGGGTAGTATGGAAACCTAATACAGCGGAAGATTCCTAAAATATATACATGTATGAAGGCAATCTAAATGAACTTGTCAAATAATGGGGGAGACAGAGACTAAACTGGTCATCTCTTGTTGCCAAATAAAGCTTCCACTATGGGTATTGAGTTACATCTAATTGCATTTTTGGTCAAAGGGGTCCCATAGGGCTTTTGCAAAGACTATAGGTTGCTTGACCAATCACAGGGCCCCATTGCTTAAGATAACACCTATACAATTCAATGAATATGGAGGCGTTTAGCTGGTGCCTACATAGTCTTCATGAACCTTATGGGCTAGCATCTTTAGTACAGGAATGTACTCTGCAAGACAGCAAAGGAGAAATGTACACACATTTGATCTATAATGGCATCCTGCCTTCAAGATATGGTAGGGCAATGGTGGCACAAAACTTGTGAAAGTAACCAATCAATATCTGTTTTGACTAAGACCCACTCCATAAGATGGAACCCATACCTGACACTAATTTGTTGACAAAAAACTGAGACTAGATAGCCCAGGGACCTAGGGTAAAACCAAATACTACTGTTCAAACAAACAAACAAACAAACAACAAACAATAACAACCAAAACCAAATCAAAACAAAACAAAAAGTTGCAATAAAATGACTCCTGATGACATTCTGCCATACTCCTAGAAGTCAGGGCCTTACTCACTTGCTCAGCCATCATCACAGAAGTTTCTTCCTGTGGCAGGTGGGACCAACTACAGAGACCCACAATCAGACATTACACAGAGTGATCAACCTTGAAACACTCAGCCCTAAACAGGAAATATCTATCAAATCCCTCCTGTTAGAGTTCAGGGAACCTGCATAAGAGGTGGTGGAAAGAGTGTAAAAGCCAGAGTGGATGGAGGACACTAAATTAACAGGATCCATGCCTAGATGAACTCACAGAGATGGAGGCAACATGCACAAGGATTCAATGGGTCTGCTCCAAAAGGGGTCCTGGAGCAGAAAAGAGAAGTGGACACATGCCCTCATCCCTAATCCAGGAGCGATCTGCAATGGCATCCACTTTTAAATAAAAATTTAGTTTTCTCCAAGGGAGTCTCACTGAGGAAACAAACTACTCTTGAGGGTAAGATGCATGCCCATCAGCAGATGGCCAGTAGAAAATGAATTCAGAACAGTGTTTTTCAGGGTTCTTTGTCTCATAATGTTGTGTCAGGGTTTTCTTTCTTCTTCTTTTCAAATAACAATCTGTCTTATCTTTTATCTTATACATAAATGTATATATATATATATATTCATTTTTCTTCTCTATTTTTACTCTACAGGTCCCTTGTGCATATGTTACATCTTCTAGTTTAGTGTTGGATGGGTTTGTTGAATGTGTGGGTGAGTGGTTCTCTGCACCTACATCTCTTTCTCGTGCCTTTTCATGGGCTCCTTTCCTCATATTTGTTTCTTTTGTGCTATTCTGTGTATGAGTTCAATCGCAATATATGTTATTTTGATTCAATTGTGTGCAGAAGAATCCAGCTTCACAGAACAAAAGTTGGAAAAGGTGCTTTTTCAGGTAGTTATGACCATTCCTTCATACTATACTACAGCTTGACAAGTGGCAGTCACTGTGGCAGACAGATCTGAAGTGATCTCTGTGGACTTATGTTGCATTAAAACCCATCATTCTACCAACTGCTAGCAGTCAAGTCTGTGGCCACCATGGTCCTAAAGCATGAGGTCATCACCTAGAGTCTTTCAGTACACTGAAATGTCGGAATTTTTAAATGTTGATGTAGTTCATCTGACAATATTTATTCACTCGTATTATTTAAATTAAGAAAAGTGACCTCATTGTAGACAGCATTTCAATATCAGGAAGTGATCGAACTCAAAGTATAGGAGTCAAACCTACCATAGTTTCATTTCTAATTAAAACCTTAAGTTTTTTTTTTTTGAGATTTATGGCTTTTTTTTTAAAGTTGCTAATAGAAATAAAAGACTTCTTCCTTTTTTTGAAATGGATAGCTTACTTTGTTGACTTTTGAGAAAAAAATTGACAGACAACTAACTCTGAGAAGCTCCAGTCTATCTTTGGGTTGTTGATTCCAGGAAAGCTTTATTTCACTAAAAGGCATATTAAATTTTAAATGAAATGATCTCATAAGGAATTTTCCTCATGGTAACTATCATAATTTTGTATGTTTTTAAAACTTTATGAACAATTTTTATTTTCACATAAAATATTAAAAAGGAATGTATCCAAGAATCAGTTTTAGCAATTAAAAATTTTGACCATTCTGCTAACAATACTCATATGAAAATTGTCCATAAAATTAGCACTGAAAGGTATTAGCACAGCTTGGTGTCGCTGCCCCAATCTCCTGGCAAAGTAAAATATACATTGATGCTATTAGCAAATAGAATTAAGCAAAGTAAAATAAATAAATCCCCAATGGCCAGATTTCCTTTGGGAACAGTGGTCCCTGGTGGACCATCTGCAAGGCTGTAAGTATCTGGAGATGCTGGTAGAGAAAGCTGCTGTGCAGAGTCTCAAAGAGCAAAGACTCTCACACAGCACGGTGTCAGAACTGGTCTAGCAAGCTAGACACAGTCAGAGACCAGACATTGAAGTTACCTTATCACATTGAGTTTTATTTGACAATTTCCTATAGCAGAGAGCAAAGTCATCTGGAGACTAAGCATTAGATTTTTAAAAATTTATTTATTATTTCTTCAAGTTACATCTCAATCGCAGTCTCCTCCCTATTCCCCACCTCCCGTCCCACCCTCATCCCCCCATCCTCTTCCCTTTTTTTTTTCTTTTAAGTTTAAGGTATACCTTATTTCCCCCTACAGTTTCCCCTTTCAGTCCAACAAATGGCTCTTTCTCTTATAATAACAAATACAATACAGTACAACAGAGGTAATTAGGCCACAGTTATGAGTGTTATATGGCTTAGCGTACATTCCCAATGTCCAGTACATATGTATTTGGCACCTGAGTTTAACATATACCTTCTGAGCAGAGGAAGTCTGCTTTTCTCAGGAAAGAGCATGCAGTCTTCTTCTGACCCATATGGTTTGGAACATTCCAGAAGCTCTCTTGCAAACACCTCTTTCCCATAGTTCATGGTGCCCTCTCTTCCTTATACAAATCCCAATTTTAGCACAAAATGTTGACTATGGTTTATAGTTGTTAATTTCTGCCATTGTCATGGTTGAATTTATCCTGACTTCCAGCAGTTTCTGCCCTCTGGCTGAAGACAATGAGTCTTTACAGTGCAATAAGGGCCTTTCATCCATTATAACATTCTCTAAGATAATATTTGGGTAATATGGCCTGTTTTTAAGATGAAGAAAAGCTGAATTAATTACTTATTATCATCTATCTCTGAGGTGTGTGTTAGAACTGTGTGGAGCTGTTGTTTCCTGCTGTCCACTATAGGGAGCCTCTCAACATGATATTGTGCTGTGAATAGCCATCACTGTTTCTCTTTAGGAAAGAAAACTTGGTTAATGGCCAGGAAATGCTGCAACTATAGTTCTTCAGTGGTCTGCTTTCTAGAATGTTTATGTTACTCCAGAAACCTAACCTGAGTCACAAATTTGAGTGAAGTGAACATTTGGAGCAGATCCGTAAGAAGAGAAATGAAGTTAGAAAAGAAATAAAGCCAGTAAAATACAGGTAGTAAGTGAACTATGAACATAAGCAATGTGCGTTCAAGTCCACTGTGACTCTCTAAAAGTCTCTGAAACTCACATTAAAATTGTCATGATAGGAGTGAAGAAGTTGACACCTATCCTTCATTTCTGAAGATTTTACCTCAGTTCTGAAGATTTTACCTCAGTTAAGATGTCAAAAATATAAAAGTAAGAAAATAATAATAGTAGTAAGGAAAAAAATGCCAATTCACATACAAAATCAAGAATATCTTCAGGTAGTGGGATATATACCCATTCAGAATATCTTCAGATATCAGGCAGAATAACTTCAATATTTCACCAGCAATCCCAAATGCCAGAAAACCATGAAAAATATATTTCTGTTCCTGAAAGTAACTCACTGCTTATAAAGACTGCTATTCCCAGCAAAGTTATCTTTGAAAGTTTATAAAGAAATAAGAGTCTTTTGATATAAACACAAATTAAGGGAATTCATGACAAGCAAACTAGCCCTGTGGAAAATTCTTGAAGGCATATTATATAGTGAGGAAGAAACAAGTCAGTCTTTTTGGAACTGTAGAGAACACAAGAAAGATGATATCCCATGGGAATAAAACAAATGAACAATGAAGATGTCTGTTGTTTAGGACTATCTTCCAAGGGAAACATCATCTTCAGAAACTCCGCCATATCTGTTTACAAAAGGTCATCATGGTGGGTCCTGTCAACCTTTGATGTTTTATATGAGAAGATGAGAGGGGGAGAGAAATAAGACCCTCATCTAAGTATCCAGCCACCTCTCCTTGTCACACAAAAGGACGTCTGAAAACTAGGAGTGAGCTTTCTAGATTTAGAGTCTCAGAAATTGCAACACTGATGAATCAGAACCACCATTTTATGGGATCCTCAACATATGTCTATGCAGAGATTGTTAGTGCGGCTCAGAGCTAGGCATATCCTTCATACCACAAGACAGAGATCTGTCTCTTCTGTGAATGTAACAGGATAAGGGGCCATCTTCCATGACCCACAATGCAGGTGAGGCAGTGAAGTTCCTTATGACAGTCATCACCGCACATGAAGCATACCTTTGCTTGCTCATGTATTGAGCTCTCACTTACCTCTGTAATTGCTAGTGACATTTTCTCAGCTAATATTTTCTTTGTGTGATTTATTTACACTGGCCTCACTTGACTATTAGGCAAAATATCACTAATGTATCGTTAAAGTGATCAAGATGGATTTTCATTTACTCATTCATTTGCTTGGCGTATAATAAGCAGTTGAAAGTGGGGATATGAAGAGGCACCTGTGCTCGAGTAACCAATAAAGTGGAATGAACGCACCGTTGTATCTTTTTAATGGCAGGGAGTCAAGTTCCCACATTGAAGGCATCAAGGAGGGGCAGCCATCAAGTCAGCAGGATGAAAGGATGTTAGAGAGAGGTGGATATAGGTGGCGTCTGACCTTTATTGATGGATGAATACAGAAATTGGTTGAGCAAGGGATGGGAAAACAACTTGATTTAGAGGGAAGGTAGCAGAAACTCAGAATGTGATCTCATCAGAAGCTTTCAAGGACCCAGGGGATCATGAGCAAGACAAAGAGTGAGGAGAAGGAGGAGAGACTGGGGAGCCACATGGGGCATTTCAATCCCATGCTAAGAATCTTGTAGAGTGACATTGAAAGTTATTTAAACAGGAAAGAATTCTGTCATTTTACCATTGTTGGTGGAACACTGGTGGTAGTGTAGAGGAAGCAGGGTGGGGTGTGTGGGAACAAAAGACCTGAAGAAAAGGAGGCCAGGGAAGAGTCTGTATTTTTTTTTTTCTGGTAAAAGGTGAGTGTCTAAAATGATATGTCATTAGGTGATTACTGGCTTCATAGTAAGATTACAGGGAAATGTAGACTGAATCCAACCTGAAGATACCTGTCCACTGTCTTTACTATCTTCTTTATGTCATTGCCCACTTTTTAAAACAATACTGCAATATATAAGTGTTTCAGTTTTTAAAATCCATAATCCATCCATTACACCGTATGAATGTAAATAATTAAACCCTCCATTATACAAGCACCCTGAATGGATAACAAATGTCATTTGTCCCACATTCTGACAGTATTTGTACCACTGATTTTCAGCCTCCCTTACAACCTTGGGGCCTTATTCCAGGAGAAAAACAAATTATTCTCCATTTCTCCATACTAAGTGTATGCCATACAGCAGCCTCAGAACGGGGATGCAATGTCAAGCTTCACATTTTCTTGGAAACTAAATGTACACCTGCAGAACACTGCCCATGGGCAATATGACAATTACTCGCTGAAGAAATCTTCCCACTAGGATGGACTGGTCTTCTTTTCCTTCTACCACATCATGTCTTCAGCATCGACTGACTGACTGTTCTCTCTGATCTCAGCCCAATGGGAACTGAGAGGTTGGAGGGAGAAGTATTCCCCTCCCCAGCTTTATAGAGTGTCTGGGAAAAGGTTTAGTTGTGAGTTAACTGAGGGAAGTGCAAGTCATCAATAAGCAGAGCTAATTCATCACATCTTGGCATGCTGAGAGGCTCACTAGGCTTGTGGTCTGCCTTTATTTGAGTAACAACCTACTGGCACCTAGAACAGGCAGGGGGTCAGAATCAGCTGGAGAGATTCCTGTTGGACCGCTCATTCTGCTGCCAAGTAACCAACTGCCTTTTTGCCCTGCAAGTTAGTACACCACCTCTCATCCAGAATATCTGAGCCTCATGCAGGGAACTCAAGCATTTTGATTTTTAAAAGTCCTTGTTGGTTCCTACTCTGCACAGGATAATGTTTTGTAATTGAAGGTGGTCGCATTTACTTTCATTATTTTCTCTAGCCCTGTACTGGAAAGATCCATGTCTCAAGAAACACTGAGTTCATAGCAAGCTCTAAAAGGTCAGGGCTGAAAGGTAAGCTTAATGCATACGCAGTGCAAGCAATGTCTGGGCTTGCATTCCTTCTGTAACAGCTGGATTGAGCACAAATTTGTTTTACACATGAGTGTTGATGGCTGAGACGTGCCTGCTTGATAAGGGATATAAAGGACTTTTTTTTTTGCCTTCTCAGATATCCTATCATTTTATTACTCATATGACATTACTTCCTGTCATAAAGTTTTTGTATAGCATAACAAACAGATCCTCTCTCCTACACTAGTGTCCTTCATATACTTCGATATAGGTGTTTTTCATTGTGATGATATCTCTCTTATAATTTGAAATTCCTCCAATTTTTTATCAGATATAATTTGATTTCAAGGTCTCTCTCTCATATATCTGGCCAGTTTCACTTAATTTGAAGTTGTGTTTCTCCCTCATAAGGAGTGGGTCCTGTCAATTAATAATACTCTCAGATATGGCTAACCTATATGGCACAGCAGAATGAGTTTTATTAGAGAACTATATATTTTCTCTGCTTTTCAATTTTGTTATTTCTGAAGCAAGAAAAAATATAATGTTGCATAGGAAAAGGATTATAAGGTGGGACAAATTAAATGCCATATTATAGGAAATGAACGCCATCTGTATTAGTTCTTATGTCAACTGAATGCAAGTTAGTCATCTGAGAGAAGGGCTGGAGTCATCTGAGCGGAGGAGCTTCTGTAAGATTTGACTGTAGGCAAGCCTGCAAGGCAGATTTTTTTTTTATTAGTATTTGATGTGGGAGGGCCCAGTTCATGTGGATGGAGTCACTCCTAGGCTGGTGTTCTGGTCCTAGGTTCTATAAAACAGGCTGTATAAGGATTGAGGACCAAGCTAGTAAGCAGCACCCTCTACACATTTTGTATTAAGATATGGCCACAAACCTATTAGGGACAGGCAGTGGAATGTGGTATTTTAAATGAGAATGGCCCCCATAGGCTCATATATTTGGATTACCGATCCCCAGTTGGTGAAACTATTTGGGCAGGACCAGGATGTATGGACTTGTAGGAGGAGGTATTCCACTGGGGGTGGGCTTTAAGGTTTCAAAAGTCCATATTATTCCAAGTTAGCTCTCTCTCTCTCTCTCTCTCTCTCTCTCTCTCTCTCTCTGCTTCCTGTTTGTGGATCAATAGGGATGTAACCTTTTAGTGAAAACCCAGAACTATGTCTATCTGTTTGCAGCCATGTTCCCCACAATAATGATAATGGATTTTAACCCTCTAATAAGCTCCCAATTAAATGCTTTCTTTTATAAAATGCCTTGGTCATGGTGTCTCTTTATAGTAATATAAAAGTAACTAATATCCTTGTCAATCATCTAGTTATAATTAAAATTTATAGAATGTAACAGAATATTTTTATTTCTACCACAACAGAACACTGTCAAAAACAGCCAAATAACATTTTTCACTCTCTTTTCTAGTATACTGAGAAATTTTGCCTAAATGAGCCTTGTTCTGGACCACAAAACAAGTCTCAGTAAGTTAAAAATTATTCAAATTATGTCAACTCTGTTCTCTGGCTATAAAGGAACTTAAATTAATAGTAAATATTAAATACGTTGGTAACATAAATGTTTTAGTTAAGGTTTTGTTGCTGTGAAGATGCTTCATGACAAAAGTAACTTTAAAAAAACATTTACTTATTTATTTATTCAAGTTATATCTCAATCATAGAAACAGCAGCTTTTATAAAGGAAAACATTTAATTGAGGCTGGCTTACAGTTTCAGTGGTTAGTCCATTATTGTTATGGTGGGAAGCATGGCAGTGTGCAGGCAGATGTGGTACTGGAAAAAGAGCTGAGAGCTCTGCATCTGCATCCACAGGCATCAGGCAGAGAGCTGGCTTGAGCTTCTGAGACTTCAAAGTCCCCACCTACTGACACAGCTCCTCCAATAAAGTCAAACCTACTCCAACAAGACCACACCTCCTGAGAGTGCCACTCCTTATGATCCTATGGGGGGTCATTTTTATTTAAATCACCACAATAAAACTATTTGAAAAATTAAGTATAACTCTTCTAAGCATCTTCGTTTAAATAAGAAATTAAAGGAACAATTAGAAAATGTTTTGAGTGAAAAGTGAGGACACATCCAAGCATGATACCCAAGCAGCATAGATGTTTACAGAGCTAAATGTCTATACAGAAAGGGAAACACAATCGAATCAACAACCTCAGGATGTGCCTGAACAAAACAGAGGAGGCAATTAAATGGTCACATAAAAGAGAGTAAATAGTAGTAGTAAGAGTAGAAATCAAACAAATAGCAAACAAAAACAAAACAGTGAGTAATTGGCACATGAACAAAACCAAGACAATCTTAACTTACCAGCAACAAAAACAAAGAGAGGGGGTAGGGGTGAAGAGGGGAGAGGGAAGGGGTAGGGAGGAGGAGGGGAGAGGGAGGGAAAACCACTATTAGGAGTGAGAGTAAAAATTTTATAGATCTGAAAAAATAATAAGGGGAGACTGTAACTACCAAGGTGCCAATAAATGAATTTTAATGAAGTCTATTTCCTGGGAGGACAAACTGTTAAAGCAGATTTATAATAAAATACATTCCTTGAAAGCTGGATATGTAGTTCAGTGGTGGAGTACTTTCCTAGTATACGCAGGGCTCTGAGTTTGATACCTAACACCACAGTTATAGAAAGAAGAGAAAGGGCCATGCTATTTGAAAGGCTGATATACACATGTATATATGACAGTAACTGAATTTGTAGCTAAACACCTTCTAACAGATTCAGATTATTTACTAGTGAATTGCATAGACATTTCAGGAAGAATTTGTTAAAATTTATACCAATTACTTCACAAAACTAAAGAGGACAGCAAGTTACTAATTCCTGAATGCCAGTAACCCACAATGATAACCCATAGTTCCAAAAGAAGAGAAGGGTATTGCAAAAAAGGAAACCAAGAACCATATCTTTTGTGAAGATAAATATAAATTTTATTAAGCATGTTTTAGCAAATCCAATCCTGTAATACACGAAATAATAATACATCATAATTAAAAGAACTTTATCCCTGAAAAACAAGATTGTTCCGTCACTCAGAAATAAATCAAGGGAACTTTTATTTCCGGCTCTGACATTTTCAGTATGATCCTTTTGACTAGGAAAAGCTGAACAAACTGGAAAATCAATGGCTTTTCTTGGACTCATCAGAAAACTGAGATCTCAGGGGAACCTGCTTCCTTGGTATCTGGAGAGACAGGTGAGTACAGAGGATCACAGCTGAGACCCACCTACATGGAGCAGGCTGATGGTGCCAGGAAGAGATGGGAATACCACTGAAGGGTCCTGGATCCTGAAAATTATCTTGCTTCAGAATAGGATACTCCTGGAGAGTTCACCCCAGGGGTCCAACCAGAGAAAAACCGGTTTCTGCTAGGGGAGGGGAAAGGCAGGAGTTTTGAAATGTGACTAGAACATTCTGCAGGAAGATCAGATCAGCAAAGGAAAAGACATCACCAGAGTGTCACTGGAGATGAGGGATGGACATTGTCCAGCTCCAATTTCTTTAGCCTTTCGTATATATTTAAAGCGCGTGCGTGTGTGTGTGTGTGTGTGTGTGTGTGTGTGTGTGTGTTGTGTTGTGTTGTGCTGTTTCTGTGTGTCTATGTGTCTGTTTGCCTGTGGATGTGCCTGCACATATACGTACAGGAACTAATGAAGACCAGAGAACATTTCTAGTCCTGGGAGCTGCTAGCTTTGTAGGCAGTGACATGTCCAGTGTGAGTGCTGGGTATTGAACTCCAGTCCTCTGGAAAAGCAAGAAGCAACTGCTCTTAAGCACAAAATCATCTCTGTAGTCCTTCTTTAGCCTTTTTATTTTACCTAAAGAAAAAAGAGAAAAGATGAGAAATGCTTGTGAAGGTCAGATCCAAGCACAGGCCATCTTAATCCTAAAGCTCTGTGCTTCTCCTTTCTTCACATAACCTCCAATGTGTTAGCACTAGATTCAGTTCATGGAACAAGCACCAGTCTCGACTTCTACTTAATAAGAATTTCCATGGAAAACTAAAGGCAGAAGGGGAGGTCAAAAATCCTGACACTAAAACCACAGCTAAAGCTAGACAGGACCTAGGTCAGGTTAACATAATACCTGATGCTAAAGACCCATTCACTTTTCCACAAGGAATGACAAAGTATGCTAACAGGTCAGCATAAACATGGTGTGAAGAAACTTCAAATTAGCGAAGAATTTGGTATCATCTGACCGAATCACAAAAAAAACCATAACTAATATGACAAAAATTACTAATGAATAGTGTAGCATATAATAATAGGTGGGTAATATAAACAGAGGGAAAAAGACTGAGAAAGGATCAAAGGACATTCTAGAAGTGAAAGCTTTTAATGGGTCCTCAGTTAACTGGGCAAGGTAACAGAAAAAAGTCAGTGATCTCGAAGATAGCCAGGAAAACTCAAGTCCAGGAAACACAAAGAATCATCAAACTCAAGCATCCTACACATGGTCATGAAGGAAGTAAAAGATGAAGAAAACCTTCTAACAACAGAGGGGTGGAGGACAGCAGGCAACTCATCAGAAACCAGGCAACCAGAAGTCATATCCTACACCAACATGTCTCACAAGTAAAAGAGCATCAAAATCAGGGACTTTTCTGTCTGTTGACAGAGTTTTCTGGCAGGAAGAAACTGGAAAGGTCAGAAACTGGAATCTGTGTAAAGAGAGAACACCTGAGAAAGAATAAATGAAATTAAACATTTTGGCTTATCTTACTCCAATTCATCTAAGTGAAATTAATAATGGTAATGGTGTTTTTGGTTTATAGCTGTGAATAAGTGGAGTGAATAATGATATTCACAGGAGATTCACATGGTTTGGGAAATAGCCCAGGAAGTGTTCTGTGATTCCAATGACAGGATTTCACACAAGCGCTAACTGCTGACAGCTTGGCAGAATTACTGTGGAAGAAGCCTTAGTCCAGTGGCTAAGGGGGTCTCTACGTAGGTGAGGAAGGTAAAGACAGAGGTTGGGGGCAGGAAAACTGTAAGCAAGCTTATCTGCCCAGGCATTGTCAGTTTTAGCCAGCAAAGAGTCTCAGAGCCAGTCCTCAAAAGAGCCCTACCTACTATAACTTGAGTTCATAGAAGCACAAGGCTCTCTTTTGTCAACATCTGGCAAACATGGGGTGAAGTTTCATGGAATATGCAAACAAGTTTCTTTAAATAGTTCAAAATCTACTTGTTTGCAGTATTTATTAAGTAAATGGATGTGTGCTTTTGACCCTGGTTGGCCTTTGAGCAGATGGGTCTCAGCATGCAGTGAACAATGTGAAGACCAATATGCAAATACTCCCTTTGACTCACATCACAGTAAGGGACAGAAAGGAGAGCTAGGAGGTCTTTGTTATAATGTACTTGTACCACCTGTGAAGCTGTGTGGCATTACTGAGTGGAGTTTAATAATTTATAAATGTATATAGCCAACATTGGGACAAATTACATTGAAACAGGCTTTTATCAGCATCACTAATATAAACATAGAATTGACATACTGAGATATTAGAAAAATAACTTCTTAGAATATGTTCAATTAAAACCAGGAAAGGCAGAAAGGCAGATGATGAGAGGCAGAAAGATGAAAGAGTGTGCTGGTTACTATTACATTACTGAGAGCAAAGATTGATTCTAGGTCACAATTCAGTGAGTTAAATCCTTCATGTCCAGGAGTGTCTGGAGGGACAGCTCCTATCCTAAAAGACCAGAGGGGAGGCACACACACACACACACACACACACACACACACACACACACACACAGTGAGTGAGTGAGAGAGAGAGAGAGAGAGAGAGAGAGAGAGAGAGA
>CAJQZJ010032702.1:4710311-4721780 GCA_907164525.1 Lophiomys imhausi | reverse complement strand
GAGAGAGAGAGAGAGAGAGAGAGAGAGAGAGAGAGAGAGGAGGGAACCAGGTCTTCAGATATAATCTTCATATCTCTTATAACCTACTTTCTCCATCTAGGTACCACTTCCCAAAATCCCCAAAGTCCCTGCAAAGAGCAACAGCATCTGGGAGCCAAATATTCAAGCATATGATCCTATGGGGTACATTTCATGTTCATACTACAACAGGGCACAACAAATAGAAAATAGTTACAGACATGAGAGATACTGCACCAACCATACTAATAAGTACTGCAATGTGAGTAGTTTCTAGTACACAAGTTTGAATTTTGAATAACATAGTCTCTTAACAAGCTGAAAGAGATTAAAAGGAGGAAATATTTTTAAAGTGACAATAAAACTAAAAATTAAAAAAATTGACATAAAATCATCATAGAGCTAGATTATGGATAATTTCATGGAGACAAGCTGTAAGAGCTGCCTGAATTTCATGATATAACACAATTTTAAATAACAAAGTCCTGAATGTTGAAATGCCAAAAGATCCAAAGCCTTAATATCTATAACCTCCAAATATTCAAATCCTAAAAATATAATTCCAATAAAGTATTCTTGATACTTATTGACATTAGTACTACATTTATTTTAGAAACAAAAAACATAGCAGAACAGTGCATAGACTGTTTTAGACAATAAAGTAAATAATCCTAACATTCAAGATCCAAGATGGTGCCGACCATACAGCAGTGCATCTGAGTAGTAGGTGAATGAGATTAGTCACTGTTGAGTGAATGTGAGGTCCCCTAGCCGACAGTGAAACAAAGATGGTGTCTGAATTCCCATGGCGAACATTGAGACCAGTCACCAGGTAAAACAGCCCATGCAGTTCCTGGGAACACCACCCTGAGTTCAGCCAGCTCCGTCACCAGTCTGGAGAGGTGCTCTGGCTAGAGGATATCTAGCCCAGGAGTGGATCCAGCCCACAGCTCCAGCGGTCCCCGCCTGTCTGCCTGATATCCAGCCTGCACTCGGACCTGTACACCCAAGAGGGAAAAACAGCCACACCACAAGAGCAAAGGTAAGTGAAATTTTTTTTTCCAGACTTTCCAATATGGCGGCACAGTGTGCACTGTAGCAGAGAGGCAGAGACCTAACCTAGTCACAGCAAAGCAATTAGGAGCCAAGACTGACTGCAAACAGAGCCCACGACTGTGTGTTCCACAAATACTGTTGTGGGTGGGTCACTCACTCTAGTACCCAAGCATCTGAGGCAGTCAGCAACAGGCACACTGAGTCGGGCACCCTTTGTGGGTAGAGCTCCATGCCTGCATGGTCAGCCTAGCTGGGGAGCCAGAACGACTGGGTCAGTGAGAGGAGAACACAGACCCAACCACAGATCTACCTGCCTTTCTGAGGAGATCGGCCAGCTCCCACGTCCTCAGAGGCTAGCCCTCTCCCCACTCCAATACCCTCTATATTGGTCCAATTGTGTCACAAGCAGTTGAGGAGAGCAGCAGCCACCCTCCTCTCCGAGAGCCAGTCAGTGAATTACAGGAACCTGCCCACCAAACACCAGGATCTGAGGATCAGCCAACCCCCGGGGCAGAGAGTTTTCCTGAGCACCAAGGTCAGGTAACAAAAGAAACAAACAGACAACACCTGGGTCAATCAGATGACAAAAGGTCAGTGCAAGAACATGGTAAAAAAAAAAAAAAAAAAAAAAAAAACCCAAAACAATAGGATGTCTCCAGATCCCAGCAATAATGCTACAGACAACTCTGGACAGCCAAACACGATTGAAACAAAGGAAAATGACCTTAATCCTACTCATATTAATAATAGAAGACGTAAGGGAGGAAATCAAATACCTCAGAGAGCAACAACAAAGTACTGCAAAGGAGGTGATGGAAATTAATAAAGCGCTGAAAGGAATGGAAGACCTGAAAAGGGAAGTTGAATCAATGAAGAAAATCCAATCTGAGACATCCATAGAACTGGAAAACCTTAAGAAAAGAATCGGAACTACAGACACTAGCATCACCAACAGAATACAAGAGATGAAAGAAAGAATTTCAGGCTCAGAGGATAAAATTGAAGAAATTGATACACCTGTCAAAGAAAATGTCAAATCTAAAAATGTCCTGACACAAAATCTTCAGGAAATCAAGGACACAATGAAAAGAGAAAATCTCAGAATAATAGGAATAGAAGAAAGAGAAGAGTCCCACCTCCATGGACCAGAAAATATCTTCAACAAAATCATTGAAGAGAATTTCCCAAATCTAAAAAAAGAGATGCCTACAACTGTACAAGAAGCTTACAGAACCCCAAATAGATTAGACCAGAAAAGAAAATCTTCCCGCTACATAATAATCAAAGCACTAAATGTACAGAACAAAGAAAGAATTTTAAAAGCTGCTAGGGAAAAGGGTCAAGTAACATATAATGGCAAACCTATCAGAATCACACCTGACTTTTCTTCAGAGACTCTAAAAGCCAGAAGGGCCTAGACAGACGTCTTGCAGACCCTAAAAAACCATAAATGCCAGGCCAGACTACTATTCCCTGCAAAATTGTCAATCAACATAGATGGAGAAAACAAGATATTCCATGACAAAGCTAAATTCAAACAATATCTATACACAAATCCAGGTCTACAGAGGATGTTGGAAGGAAAACTTCAACCCAAAGAGGTCAACTACACACAAGAAAGCACAGGAAGCAAATAGCATGCCTGCAGCAAAACCAAAAGAAAAGAAGCTCACTCACACACTATTTCCACCAACATCAAGATGGCAGGAAGCAACAATCACTGGTCATTAATATCTCTCAACATCAATGGACTCAATTCCCCAATAAAAGGGCACAGGCTAGCAGAATGGATGCAAAAACAGAATCCCACATTCTGCTGCTTACAAGAAACACACTTCAGCAAAAAAGATAGACATTATCTCCAAGTAAAGGGCTGGAAAAAGATATACCAAGCAAATGGACCCAAGAAAAAAGCTGGAGTAGCAATTCTAGTATGCAACAAATTGGACTTTCAACCAAAATTAATCAAAAGAGATGAGGAAGGACACTATATACTCATCAAAGGAAAAATCCACCAAGATGAAATTTCAATTCTAAACATCTATGCCCCAAATGTAAGACCACCCACATTCATTAAAGAAACACTACTGAAGCTCAAATCCCACATTGAACCTCACACATTAATAGAGGGAGACTTCAACACACCACTCTCACCACTGGACAGATCAACAATGCAGAAACCAAACAGAGAAATAATGAACCTCACAGATGTCATGAATAAAATGGACCTAATTGATATCTACAGAACATTTCACCCCAAAACAAAAGAATACACTTTCTTCTCGGCACCTCATGGAACCTTCTCCAAAATCGACCATATAGTCGGTCACAAAGCAAGCCTCAACAGATACAGGAAAATTGAAGTTACTCATTGTAACTTATCAGACCATCATGGAATAAAGCTAGGCTTAAAAATAACAAAAACAACAGAGAGCCTGCAAAAACATGGAAACTGAACAACTCTCTCCTCAATGACCTCTGGGTCAGGGAAGAAATAAAAAAGAAATTAAAGTCTTCTTAGAACTCAATGAAAATGAAGGCACAACATACCCAAACTTATGGAACACATTGAAAGCAGTGCTAGGAGGAAAGTTTATAGCACTAAGTGCCTTCAAAAAGAAACTGGAGAGTTCCTATGCTAGCTACCTAAAAGCACACCTGAAAGAGCTAGAACAAAAAGAAGCAAACACTCCCAAGAGGAGCAGACGAGAGGAAATTATCAAACTCAGGGCTGAAATCAACAACTTAGAAACAAAAAGAACAATACAAAGAATCGACAAAACCAAGAGCTGGTTCTTTGAGAAAATCAACAAAATAGACAAGCCCTTAGCTAAACTAACTAAAAGGCAGAGGGAAAATACCGAAATCAACAAAATCAGAAATGAAAAGGGGGAAATAACAACAGACATTGAGGAAATCCAAAGAATCGTTAGGTCCTACTTCAAAAACTTGTACTCCACAAAATTGGAAAATCTAAATGAAATGGATGATTTTCTTGATAGATTCCACCTACCAAGGTTAAATCAAGAACAGGTAAACAAATTAAACAGTCCTATAACCCTTAAGGAAGTAGAAGTCATTAGAAGTCTTCCAACCAAAAAAAAGCCCAGGCCCAGATGGTTTCAGCACAGAATTCTACCAGACATTCAAAGAAGAGCTAACACCAATATTCTTTAAACTCTTCCACAACATAGAAACAGAAGGAATACTGCCAAACACATTCTATGAGGCCACAGTCACACTGATACCTAAACCTCACAAAGACCCAATGGAGAACGAAAATTTCAGACCAATTTCCGTTATGAACATGGATGCAAAGATACTTAATAAAATACTTGCAAACTGGATCCAAGATCACATCAAAAGTATCATACACCATAATCAAGTAGGCTTCATCCCAGGGATGCAGAAGTGGTTCAACATTAGAAAATCCATCAATGTAATCCACCACATAAACAAGCTGAAAGAAAAGAACTACATGACCATCTCATTGGACGCTGAAAAAGCTTTTGACAAAATACAGCACCTTTTCATGTTAAAAGTCTTAGAGAGATCAGGCATACAAGGACCATATTTAAACATAATAAAGGCAATTTACAGCAAGCCAATAGCCAACATCAAACTAAATGGAGAGAAACTTAAAGCATTTCCTCTAAAATCAGGGACAAGTCAAGGCTGCCCACTTTCTCCATATCTCTTCAACATAGTACTTGAAGTTTTAGCTAGAGCAATAAGACAACTAAAAGAGATCAAGGGGATACAAATTGGAAAGGAAGAAGTCAAAGTATCCCTATTTGCAGATGATATGATAGTATACATAAGTGACCCCAAAAATTCCACCAGAGAACTTACAGCTGATAAACTCCTTCAGCAAGGTGGCCAGATACAAAATCAATTCAAAAAATCAGTAGCTCTTCTTTACACAAAAGATAAATGGGCTGAGAAAGAAATAAATGAATCAACACCCTTCACAATAGCCACAAATAATATAAAATACCTGGGGGTAACTCTAACCAAGCAAGTGAAAGACCTGTATGATAAGAACTTCAAGTCCCTGAAGAAAGAAATTGAAGAAGATATCAGAAGATGGAAAGATCTCCCTTGCTCATGGATAGGTAGGTTCAACATAATAAAAATGGCCATTTTACCAAAAGCAATATACAGATTCAACGCGATTCCTATCCAAATACCAACCCAATTTTTAGAGATCTGGAAAAAACAATTTCCAACTTCATATGGAATAACAAAAGACCCAGAATAGCTAAATCAATCATGTACAATAACAGAACATCTGGAGGTATCACGATCGCAGATTTCAAGCTGTACTATAGGGCAATAGTAATAAAAACAGCATGGTACTGGTATAGAAACAGACCAGTTGACCAATGGAATTGAATTGAAGACCCAGAAATAAACCCACACACCTACGGTCACTTAATTTGATAAAGAAGCCAAAAACATACAATGGGAAAAGGAAAGCATCTTCAATAAATGGTGTTGGTCTAACTGTATGTCAACATATAGAAGAATGCAAATAGATCCATATTTATCACCCTGTACAAAACTGAAGTCTAAGTGGATCAAGGACCTCAACATAAATCCGGACACACTAACGTTAATAGAAGAGAAAGTGGGGAAAAGCCTTGAACACATTGGCATTGGTAGCAACTTCCTGAATAGAACACCTAGCTTGGGCACTAAAACAAACAATCAATAAATGGGACCTTTTGAAATTGAAAAGCTTTTGTAAGGCAAAGGACACTGTACTTAGTACAAAATGGCAGCCTACAGACTGGGAAAGGATCTTCACCAGCCCAACATCTGATAGAGGGCTAATATCCAAAATATATAAAGAACTGAAGAAATTAAACACCAAAAAAATCAAATATCCCCATCAATAAATGGGGTACAGAGCTAAACTGAGAATTCACAGAAGAGGAATCTCTAAAGGCCGAGATGCATTTGAGGTAATGTTCAACATCTTTGGTCATCAGGGAAATGCAACTTAAAACAACTCTGAGATTCCATCTCACACCTGTCAGAATGGCTAAGATAAAAAACTCAAATGATAGTACATGCTGGCGAGGATGTAGAGAAAGGGGAACACTCCCCCATTGCTGGTAGGACTGCAAACTTGTGCAACCACTTTGGAAATGAATCTGGAAATATCTTAGAAAATTGGGAATAAATCTACCTCAAGACCCAGCCATACCCCTCTTGGGCATATATCTAAAAGATTGAAAACGAAACCACATGGACATTGCCTCAACAATGTTCATAGCAGCTCTATTTGTAATAGCCATTAAATGGAAACAACCCAGATGTCCTTCAACTGAAGAATGGATAAAAAAACTGTGGTACATTTACACAATGGAATACTACACAGTTATCAGAAATGAGGAAATCATGCAATTCGAAACCAAATGGATGGAACTAGAAAAGCTCATCGTAAGTGAGCTGACGCAGTCCCAGAAAGATAAGCATAGTATGTATTCCCTTATAAATGGATATTAACCATACATCACAGGATAACTATCCTACAACCCACACACCCAAATAGATAGGAACCTAGCATATCTATCCTAGGAAAAATTTATACCCACCAGTGAGTCATGGAATCTGCTGCAGGTTAGTGGAACACCACACCCTAGATGGTGTGCCTTATCAAGCTCCAGTACAAGCAGAAGCTCTTGGCCCTCACATGACACAAGATCTGAGGGAGTATGATATGTGAGGGCCCACCTCATCTGAGGAGAAGGAGAGTACCAAGTAGAGGAACAAGGAGGAAGGGAGGAAGGGAGGGAGGGAGGGAAGGGGAGAGGAAGGGAGGGACAGGAGGGGAGGAGGGAGGAAACTATGTTCTAGAAGTAAATAATACTTTTTTAAGAAAAGAGTTAATAAGCTTAAAAATATAATAAAAATACAATATAAAAATTTCAAACTATAATTTACCAAAGGTATACCTTCCTTACTGGCAGGAAAGGAAAATGGCCTTAATTTCAGATTAGACTGCAGGTGGCCACATAGATTACACAAACTTGATAGCATCTTAAAAGTTCTTTTTTTTTTGTAGAGGTATAGAATATTTCCATGGTTTGGCATTAAGAAGCAGGTAACAGGGTTAAAACACTGTAAATAAATTAAAGGTTACAGCTGTTCAACCTGGTTTTACAAACCCCCAAGAGTTGAAAAATGTAGAGCTAAGGTAAAATACAAAAAGGCGTGGTGTTAGCCCATGCCTTTACCTCCAGCAGAGACAGGAGGATCACTATAGAGTTAGTTGTCTTATAAATTCTAGAGTTACAAGGAACAGGGTGGTGATGGTGCACACCCTTAATCCCATCATTCGAGAAGAATACACCCTTAATCCCAACACACTAGAGACAGAAACAGGCAGATCTCAGAGTTCAAGGTCAGCCTGATACAAAACAAGCTCTAAATAGAGAAAAACTTTGATCCAGGGGTGGTGGAGCACATCTTTAATCCCATCAGTTGGTAACCACATGTCTTTGATCCCAATACTTAGAATGCAGAGAGAGGCACATAGGATTTGGAAGGATTTAAGTTTAAAAGCTACTTACAAAAGGCATGCTGCAATTCAAACAAACTGTCCTTCGAGATCTCAAAATATATACACTAAAGGTTTGTTTAGCTCCAATATATCAAAATAATTTCTTCTTTAATCCGGATTGAAAGGTAATACTTTATATATTGTCAAAAAACCAAATTTGCTCCAGGTAAAATATGACCTCACCCCCCGCCAAAAAAAAAAAAGGTAATTGTCCCAGAGTTAGGATTAGGGCAGGGCTCTGTTCTTATCTTTCAGGAGATTTAAAGCATCCATTCAAGGAATCCAGGAACAACTGGACAAAGGAAACCTCAGTAGAAAACAGATAAGACACCAAAGAAGACGAGTGGCCCAGATGATCCAGCCTTGCAGACTTCCTCAATAGCTATTTCCTCAAAAGTCTACAACCACCACAACTCAAAATTGCTAAGATCATCAGCTCCACAGACTGCTCCAGTCAGAACTTCAGTAAAGCCCTGAAGATCAGCTTCTCTCTACGAACTTCTTAGGACATCTAAATAGCTGAGCACAAAAGGACTGAACATCAAATGATTCTATTAACATTTTTAACCATTTTTCCATTCTTATTTGGGCCCCAAACAGGTTTACTACATTCCAAATCAGCAGGAAGTCATTTTAAGAGAACAATGTCCCATCCCCAGAAGTTGGGGAGGGTGTTTACCTTCCCCCCTTGGTTATTTGATGGATAATAGAAAATTTTGTTATTTAGGGGAAGAGACTACAAGCTGATAAATGGTCTTGTTAAATGGGTTTTGGAGGTTAGACCCAGGGACTTCTCTCTTTTTCTTTCCTGTATCCTTCTTTCTCTCCTATGTAGAAGTGAACAGTCTTGAAAAAAAAATGGGACATAGACATAGTATAGGAAGGATCAAGAAAAAAGGACAGATTATTGAATATGGCCTTACACCTTTGTATACTGATACAAAATTAATATTATATTTGGCTAAATTGGTATTGATCATTGTATATTAATGCAAAATTAAGATTGTATTGGGCTACATAGGTATTGATCTTTGTATATTGATACAAAATTAAGATTATATTTGGCCACATTGGTATTGATCTTTGTATATTGATATAAAATTAAGGGTAACGCTTCTTAAAGAAATTTTACCAAGTAATGCTTAAAAATGAAATGTAAAGTTTTGGCCTCTTGCTACCAACCGTCATAAACTGTTTAGGATAATTAAGAAATGGAAACTAATAGTCATGCAAGCGTGTCATTTTGTTAGTTACTGTGACAGTCTATCACAGATATTCTCTAAGCTACTCAGAAATCAAGTTGCTAAGACACAAGCAACATTTGCTTATCTAAATATAAGAGATAGATAGGGCATCTTCAAAAACCTCAAGAGATGTTCAGAATATGGCATTCACAGATGTTTTCTTAACTTAAGATTTTTTGATATCAAGACATGTCAGCTCCTGACAGCACCCCTATTGTACTCCAAGTAGAAGATGAGCATGGAAGAATCTCCAGTGGGAGATGGTTGAATTGGTGGTAAGCCTTTCTCTTGGCAAGAAAAACCCCTTGCTTCAGCTGTAGACAGAATGCTGTCCAAAAAGGACAAAACTTGGAAGCAGGTAAGTTGACAGCCTAGCTCTGCCAAGACAGGGTAGGCAAGTCCTTCATAATTCCTGCTCTACAACCAATGTCTGTCAGAGAAATGGGGCCAAATGGCTGAAGATTGATGCTGTAATGTATGGAGAGAAAATGGGAACTGTCCAGGCAGCCACTGGTATGTCATTTCTTAGTTTTGGAAGCTGTGGGCCCTGTACTTCCTATATAATCAGATATATTTATCCCTCTCAGGTCTCTGAGGTGGTTGAAGAATAGATAGCTAGAGTGTCATCGTCAAATTTTGAGTTGTTTAGGAATCAAGAGAGTGTTCTGGATGTAAGAAGATATTTTTAAAATTGTGAGGCAAGTTAGTATGAAAGCTGAGTTAGATATAGAACTTTAAACTCATGGATGTGGTTAGATAGTAGAATGTTAAAGTCAGGTGCCAAATACATATGGACTGGACATTGGGAATGTATGCTAAGCCATATAACTCTCATAATTGTGGCCTATTTATTTCTGTTGTTTTGTATTGTATTTATTGTTATAAGAGAAAGAAGCATTTGTTGGACTGAAAGGGGGAGCTGTTACGGGGGAAAAGAAATACCTTAAACTTAAAAAAAAGGGAAGAGGATGCGGGCGTTGATGGTGGAATGGTGGGACTCAAGGGGAGAGTGGGGAGGGGATTGTGATTGAGATGTAACTTGAAGAAATAAAAAATAAATTATTTAAAAAAATCCTAACAGTTACATTTTTACAAGAATAAACAAAACTCACATGGTGTAAGTGCTTCCAAATTAAATATATTCACAAAGAAGTAGGTCAACTTGTAATGATAAACAGATACTACTGTGGTTTGTGACTGTGAGCACTTAATTTTGGACTGAAGTTCTCTGCACAGCCTGCCTTGTGCACAAAGTGCTCAACATCAACTGATCATGTCTGATTAAATTGACTCCCAAGAATCAAGATTGTAAGAATTTTATCTTTCAAAAATACAGATATTCACAAGGACCTCTCTTCACTTACCGAGGAAATTTTAACATCCGTACATACACAAACAATGCTTGCACACCTACAAACTTGCTAACTCCCCCTTACTGAGTCTAACTTTTGAAATCTGAATAAAATGAATTAGAATATTTTTGAAGTTCTTACATGATTAATACCTCTGCTTTGGGAATGATTCCAAGACAAAACCACAGCTAATAAAGTGAATGTATAAACAAGCTGAAAGAGAGATTCAAAAGGAGAAAATATTTTTTAAAGTGTCAATAAAACTGCAAATTAAAAAAAAATCTTCACAGAGCTAGATTATGGATAATTTCATGGAGACAAGCTCTCAGAGCCGCCTGGACTTCATGACCACTGACTGTATTTTGAAGTCTTGCCTCATGATGGGTAGCTATTCTGTTTTAGGCATGAATCTTTGCAGAGAACATGTTAAAATTCATTTTCTGCCTGGCATGGTTCTTCCTGAAGCTCTTCTACAATTTGCTACACAGCAATACAAGCATTTCCTATTACTTTTTCACCTTATGTGCCATGCTCTTACATTGCTTTTGGTCTTTTGAAATCCATTTGCCATGCACTAATATCCAGGCTACAAATTTGACGGAAATGGTCCCTGCAATTGAAACAAAGCACTGTTGAGTGTTTTTTTTTTTTTTGTTTGTTTTTTTTCAGTGTGCACATAACCAGTTTTGAAGCATCCAGTAACCTGGCCAACTTTCTCAGAAACATTAGAGTTTACTTATATTTAGTGATTCTTCTAAAAACTTATTGTTTTCGTGTGTTTCACATTTTAAACTGATATAAAAAATAAAAACTATACACTTGAATGTGTTTTCATGGATATTTTGATGTACACAAACCCTGTATGTTAAATATATATGGTGTTTCAGTTATGTTAAACATATTGCTAGATATATTCAAACATCTATCATTTCTTTATGGTGAAAATATTGGATGTACTTTCTTCCACCTTTGTGAGAATCACTTTATATAATTGTCGTCTATAGTTAACAACTCTCAATGCCACAGAAAATTCTCATTCCTATATAAACTAAATACTCACAATAATCCTTGCTCATTTCCCCCTCCTTCCTATGTCCCCCACATCTGAAAATCATCATTCTCCTCTCAACTCCTAGAATCTATCACGTTCCACAGATGACTGAAATCATGCAGGTCTTGTCTTTCTATGCTGTATTCTGTTCATGGTTAGAGAAGTTGAATGGGACCT
>CAJQZJ010032702.1:4688525-4710301 GCA_907164525.1 Lophiomys imhausi | reverse complement strand
CAAATTGTTTGGTGGAGGTTTGAAAGCAGGGCAGGTTTGAGAGTAGGTGTGACTGCAGAGATTAGCACCATTGAGGAGAAAGCTGCACTGCTGTTCTGCACTGGGACAATAGGAAGGATGTTTTGAGGGCAAGAACCTACCCATCAAGGCCAGTTCATCTGAAACTAGAGAGCATCATTTGAGAATGCTGTTGAAGGGATTTTCTGTTCCTGAAAACAGCTACCTAGGGAAATGTTTGCCCAAGGTCAGCTCGTAGAGGCAAATGTGATCCAAAAGGTACAGTCACCAATCTAGCAGTAGATCTTGGCAACGTCATCCATATACAGCAGGCATTAAAGATGCAAGCATGAGTGTGTTATAGTTTGTTTTATATATTGCTGTGATAAAGCAACTGGGGGAGGAAAGCATTTAGTTTAGCTTATAGGAGATAGCCCACCATCAAGATAAACCAAGACTGAATTTCAAGGCATGAGCTTGGAGCTGGGAACCAAAGCAAAAGTCACAGAAGAATGCTGTTCATTAGCTATATTCCAGAGTCACTATCAGCTACCTTTCCTGTATGGGGCCACTGAAATATTTAATTTGAATATGATGGATGCCCTGCTCTGAATATTGACCTTGTCTTTTATAAACTGACTTTACCAATAAGCCTCTTCATTTTAAAAGAAATGATCCTGGAATTAAGTATCTGATAGTAATAGCTGGTGTGGTAATGTTAAGAAAACTTAATTCAGCATCTTCATCTTTACCTCCCTTCTCTTGCTCCCTCTCCCTTCCTTTTGATGGTACAGTCTGCTATAGAAAGGAAGCTAAAATAAAATAAAATAAAATAAAATAAAATAAAATAAAATAAAGGAAAATCTCACTGGCTCAATACGATATCTCATGCCTTTAATCCCAGCACTCGGGAGGCAGAGGCAGGTGGATCTCTACCTGTTTGAGTCCAGTCTGGTCTATATAGTGAGTTCCAGGATATCCAGGGCCTCACAAAGAAACCTTGTCTTGAAAAAAGCAAAAACATAAACAAAACAATGTCATAGAAAGGAAGGCATGAAGACAGTTGCATAAAGCAGCCAGTCAGAGTGCATCATTCACAGTCAGGAAGTAGTATGCATCTGCAGAGCAATGACCATAGAATAGTGATGGCCGGAGTTTGGACAGAACGTCCCACCTTGGTTAACTTAATCTGGAACCTCCCTCATAGAAATGCAGAGAGGTTTGTCTCCTAGATGGCTCTGGATCCTGTCTAGGTGCTAATCAGCATTAACCATCAAAATATAAATTTTAGGTTTGGCAACTATATAGCTGTATGGTCATTAATTAGACCAAGTAATTGGTATTTGTGGCACTCAGACAAATCATGTGCAATAACCTAATTCAATGAAGAACACTGACATGAATATAAAAGGTATTTGAAAATATAATCCACTTGGGAGGTTTAAATCAGCACGTGGGAAACTATCTGCTGTGCCTAGGTAGATAAGTAGTTTATCCTCAAAGGCACAAGTCCCAGAAGACCTTCAATAGCTGGAGAAACAGGACAGTGTAGGATCAGCCGACTCCCCTGGAAAAACAAAGTTTTCTGTGAGATTTGATACTGGATTCATGTCATGCTCCAGAGTTACTTTCCTGTAGCCATTAGTCCTTGAAACAAAATGATGCCATTTTCATAACAAGAGCAAGATTTGAGGGGCATTCTGTCACTAAGGTAACCTTAAAAATGGAAAGAAAACTGAACACTGGTAAAGGAGATGTATGTGCATTTCATAAGGAAATCTACATTTCTCATGGGTCCCCTAAGCTCAGGAAAGATCTTTAGAGAAAAAAAAAAGCACTTCATTTTGTTTTCTTGTACAAAGAGTATATATCATAACTTAAATCAATGGAATAAAGAAGACAAAGTCACTGAAGTGTACTTTGGTGATTAAACAGTTTGTATTCAAACCAAACTGTGACATATTTATCTGACTGATATCCCAAATGAATATGTTTTCTGTAAAGCTTTTATTCACAGAGAGTGTTTAAGAATACATTTTGAGTCTTGTTCACTTTGAATTCAACTATATATTAGAAGAAGGGAAAATAAATAACCTTAGAGATCATGTAGTTCAACCTTCCTGTTCCACAAATGAAGAGACAGGCTTAGAGGTCAAGCTGTGACTGACATGTAAGAAGGATCAGTCTGGCAGTGTGGACATGACATCAAGCTTACAGTTTTAGGGCTGGTTTGGACAGGCTGGGTCACACTGGGTTGTTTTCTTATAGGATCCAAAGGGCATGCCATCAGGGTTACTGAATCTACCCTTGAGTTAAGACAGAAGGGACAGAAACTGACAAAGGAGCAACAGAAAAAGGAAGCAAGCAGCTAAGATAAGCAATGTTCCTGTAAACAGACTCCAAAGCTGAAGGATATCACAAGATAAGGGCCAGTACCTACAAACAAGAAGGCCACTAACATGTTGTGGGCGTTTGCCCATGATGTAGAAAGAAGGTTGGCATGCAGAATTCACTTGGGATGCAAAGGATTATTGCAGCAAGATTGAGCTCTTCTAAAAACCTGATCAACAGCCACTGGACCATTCTGCACTTCCTTTTGTAATGCAACTTTTTTTTGTAGAAAATAACATGTGACTGTCATTTTCCTTTGGGGGCATTCTCAGAGGTTGTGGTAACCAGAGCTGGAAGGTGTGTTGGCTTAGTAGTCCACAAAATGAGATTTGATTCCTGGCTTTGATAAAAACCAGACAAAAGACTTTGATCAAATTACAAAAAGTCCTAAAGTTTACTCTGTTTTTTGTTTGTTTGTTTCCTTCTAAAATGAAAATGGTGGAATCCTCTATTCAAAGGAGTCATCACGTGAATAACTTATGAACAAATTCAAGCACAGAATGTGTCTTCAACAAGAAGTGTCTATTTTAATGCTAGATTTGCTTCACAAAAATGCATTTTGTGATTCTCTCCTAGTTTTGTTTCTTAAGAGGTATTATGACTCATTTACTAAATATTGAAATTTTAGTTTTACTCAGAGAGGGCTGCAAAATGTACAAGTCCTAGGGGCCTTTACTATATCTTCCTCCATACAGGGCTGTAAATTGTAGAAAGGATGGTCTAATCCCAAGGGCATAGATGTTAGTTCTTCTTCTCTGATAATTGATGTTAGAAGCTGAGAGAACATATAAACAAACAAACAAACAAACAAATAAATAAATAATAAAGAAATAAAATAGAACCCCACACATAACAAAGTAAGTCAGAAGCTGGTTCTCAGTGAAACACACAAGAGACAGCTAGATTCTCACATAATACTCTCATTAGCCCCAGAATAAGAATATCCCTGTAATATCAAATATTAAGAAGAGGATTACAGTTCTATCTGTATACCAGTTCATCACATTTTGAAACAGGAAACTTAATTAGAATGATCTTTGCTGATTATATTAAAATATACCACACACTCTTGGTTTTCTTGTTTCTTTCTCCTCCATCTTAAATTTCTAGACCTGCAGTCTTAGTTGAGAATGAAGATACTAAATTGTATCTGCGAATAGCACAAAAGAAAATTATTGGGTTACAAGAGCTGAAAGATATCATTTAAATGATCATTTACAGGCATGGTGAAGTATTAAAGCTCTAAAACATTAGATTATTTAATCTAGCTTTTCCAGTTTTTAAGAGGAAATCAGAGCCATACACTTTCTCACTTTGATGATTTAGTAACTCTAGATGTAGAGATTAAACTTATTATATTCATCAGTGCATTTAAAATTTGTAAGGTACATACATGATTACTTTGTTGTTAGAGTTAATACCAGGGTTAATCACCTGTTTGCTTTGTATCTTCATTTGAGGTGGCCAATAATTGTTGGATGGGCATTTTGAAACCATGTTTGTAGGAGAAAGCATCCTTAAGGCTGCTGGGTGCATTGAGGTACATCTTTAAACTTTATCCTAACACAAACTTAAACTGAGATGGGTCTCTCAGCAAGTTCCAAGAACCCAAAGGAGAGCAATATCTGCTAAAAAGGCATCTTAAGGTAGGATGTTCAGGACATCAGGACATGGTTGTATGGCAGTGACTAGAGAATTAAAGCTACCTCCATGACCTCAGAAGACTCATACAACCTCTTTGAACCTAATTTCTATTGTGCATAATATAATGTAAAACTAAAAACCCTTCCTACACATAAATATTGTAAACTGTGAAAACTACTACTCTCGAGAGTGAAAAAGGGAGGCAGGTTCTAAGGTGGCATTGGCATTGGCTGAAAGAAATGGCATGGTGAGTTTCTTGTCTTCTGCTAATTTCAGCTCAAGTGTGGGCTGTAATGAACATATATCAGGAAACTAAGCGAACTATGGAAACTTGGTCTCTCTAGCATCAATAACTAAAAGACAGAATTGGAGCAAATGTAGTCATTAGAAAGGGTGGGCAGAGTTCTGAAAAAAAAAAAAAGCCAGAAAAGGTAACAAGTGTTTTTGTGTTCAGCTTGGAAGGAGCCAGCCACTAATAGGACTGATACAATAATTTATTAATCAGAAGAGAATTTTAGTGTGAGCCAGGTCAAAGTTCCTATTAAAGTAAAAACAAAAAACAAAAATCTAGATAATCTTTGCAGAAATACACTACAACTTAGTTTAGACAATAAATATTTAGGTCATAATATCTAATAGCTGAGATACTAGAATTTGTTGACAAAAACTTTAAGCGGTCATGCCTATGCTCACTGATGTGAAGGGATAGAAACTCATGCATATTAGAATTGTGTAATTTTAATGTGTTATCCCAGCTATTTTTTATTGCCTTTTTTGAAGAAACATAGTTTTGTTCTTCTTTGTGTTTGTAGAATAATTGATGAGCTATATTGCCACTTAAGCTATACTTTCTGTTAAAGAAATAAATATATGATTCCAAGAGTGAGGACTAAGGTTAAATAAATACACACATATCAAGACATTCTTGCCTTGTACAATTGGACACAACTGAATTAAAGCATGGCATACTGATCTAACCAGAAGTATAAGACATTGTCCAGAGAGGCAACTAATTGATGAAGCCACGTCCTGATCTTATGTTATCCCCTTCCTCTCTTCTCCCTCACCCTCATGTGCCTCCTCTTCCTCCTCCTCTTCCTCAACACAAAAATAACTGATAATAATGTTTTTGTGATTTGCACATTTTGTTATAAACTTTGGGACAAGTATTCACATGTTGAGGGATTATTCAGAAGGGGCATAGTTCACATGAATGTTTTCTCTTTGCAGACAGCCATAGATTAAATCATACACATTCACCACAGTCGCTTTCTAGTCATTTTTTTCCCACAGCAATCTCAATTTTGAAGAAGGAAAACAAGCTTTAGGTTCTGTAAAAGCAGCAATGAGCATTAGGAACTATCAGAGCATTCTGCAGACTGTCTTTTCCTGAAACCTTTCTTAAGAACCAGTTGCTCAGTGATAATTAGCAACTGGGGTGCACCCAGCTTCACATTTCTGTGCTCCTTCCTAGTTAAAATGACAGCAGTGAGAACATGTAGCTGTGTAATTGTGAAAAGAATACATCTAATTTCCCCAGTGTCATTGCAATATCACCTTCCAGGACTAACAGCACTGAATGATTACACATAGCATTTGGTAATTGTGTTTTTATCCATTCCACACGGGGAGCTGATTTTTTAAAGTGGACATGCAATTAGATTATAAATGAACGCACATCAGAAGGCAGCAATATGTCAGTATTAACCCAACTACATTTTTAACTACTGTTAGTGACAGTTTTTGTGGCTTGTCAACACTCATCAGTGATGAACATAATCAAGGACACAGAGCTTAGCCTTCAATAATAAAAAAGAGAAAAAAATGACTGAGAATTTCTGAACTCTAGGAGAATGACCTTCCCAAACGAAGAGCTTTGCTAACTATTGGATGCTATTTAAAATCCAGCTGTGGTAGAGGACAAAGATGAAATGTCCAGCGTTGCTGTGAGATTTTACTCTCAGAGAGACAGAGAGAATTGTACTGTCAGAGGAGAGCTTGCCATTTTAGGAAAAATGGGTGCTCCAAAGTGAAAATTAGTCATGTCCTATATTGCTGGAAATACTTCAGGTTAGGAGTGAAATTTATAAAGCCATCTGCATTTCAACAGGAGTTTCTAAAAGTTAAATATATAGAGGTGGTGAGATAAGGATGGGAAATTATGGCTGGCAGACCTCCTGTATACTACTGAAAATTATCATGTAATAATACATTTTAATAAATACAATTATTTGGTGTCCAGTTGAAGTATTATCATGGTAACTGAAGGCAAATTTGTAGAGCAATTCTATTCCTTGGACTTACTTGGGAACAATCTCAGGACATTTAAATGAGGGTAGTGTTTCACATGGGAAAGTGATGAAATATAATTCTGATTTTCCTACCCAATGACACATTACTTATCAACTAGTCTCTTTCTCATTATAATGGTGCATGTACTCCATGAAATAGAAATGTCTGTCAATAGCTTCCTTCCCCTTTCCAGCTTTGTTAAAGAAGGCTGATCAAATGTCCTATTCTTAGATCAGACTACCAAACCCAAAATCTACCTCGGGTTTTCAAGGTTTTTATGAATTCTACTTGGAAGGTTCAAACTGTCTGTGATTGCATCCCATATGCAAAGTAGATGCTTTGAATAATTAAATAAGAATGTTGTAGTGGCTAGTTTTATGCTAAGCTGACATGAACTGGAGCCATTCGTGATGGATTTATAAGCTGAAAGGTGAAATACACTCTTTCCTCCTCAAATTAGGTTTGCTCACGGTATTTATTATTTTACCACAACAGTAGAAATCTAAGTAAGACACATGTCTTCTCATTCTCACAGGAACATAGATTATGACTCTGGAGAATATAAGAAGCAGCCTTTCTACTACTTTAGATGTGGTGAGTATGGTTAAGAGATGTCAGTCAAAAGGCCCTATCTAGGAAGAACAGAGAATGAAGCCTGGAAACAACATCCACCCAGTTCACATGAGTAGAGGTCCCAGACAAAGATAAAAAACAAAAGCACATTCAAAGATGTTTTCTTAACTTAAGATTTTTTGATATCAAGACCTGTCAGCTCCTGACAGCACCCCCTATTCTACTCCAAGTAGAAGATGAGCATCGAAGAATCTCCAGTGGGAGATGATTGAATTGGTGGTAAGCCATTCTCTGGGCAAGAAAAACTCCTTGCTTCAACTGTAGACAGACTTCTGTCCAAAAAGGACAAAACTTGGAAGCAGATAAGTCGACAGCCTAGCTCTGCCAAGACAGGGTAGGTAAGTCCTTCATAATTCCTGCTCTACAACCAATGTCTGTCAGACAAGCGGGGCCAAACAGCTGAAGATTGATGCTGTAATGTATGGAGAGAAAATGGGAACTGTCCAGGCAGCCACTGGTATGTCATTTCTTAGTTTTGGAAGCTGCAGGCCCTGCACTTCCTATATAATCAGATATATTTATCCCTCTCAGGTCTCTGAGGTGGTTGAAGAATAGATAGCTAGAGTCTCATAGTTAAATTTTGAGTTGTTTAGGAATCAAGAGGGTGTTCTGGATCTAAGAAGATATTTTTAAAAGTATGAGGCAAGTTAGTATGAAAGCTGAGTTAGATATAGAACTTTAAACTCATGGAGATGGTTAGATAGTAGAATGTTAAAGTCAGGTGCCAAATACATATGGACTGGACACTGGGAATGTATGCTAAGCCATATAACTCTTATAATCGTGGCCTATTTATTTCTGTTGTTTTGTATTGTATTTATAGTTATAAGAAAAAGAACCATTTTTTGGACTGAAAGGGAGAGCTGTTGGGGGGAAAAAAGAAATACCTTAAACTAAAAAAAAAAAAAGAAGAAGAAGGGAAGAGGATGGGGGGTTGAGGGGGAGGAGGGGGGAAGGGGGGAACGGAGGGGGGGGAGCGGAATGGGATTGGAGATGTAACTTGAAGAAATAAAAAATAAATTATTAAAAAAAATTAAAAAAAAATAAAAGCACAGCATGGCAGCTTAAAGAAGTGGTAAAATTAAATGACTGTTACAGATTTTGAAACAAAATCCGGAAGCCTTGCACACTCCTGGAGTTGGTAGACTGAGTCAAGGTGTTTACTTCACTTCTGAACATGCTTTCCTTCCTATTAACTCATGTTAGCACTTAAATGACTGCATTACAATGGATTTTTATCAATATGGAAAGAGTGTAAGAGCCAGAGGCCATCACCAGGATATCTACTTTGAGATGGTATCATCTTTGTAGACAGGTTGCATACATGAAATCTCAACAATATGGCTGCCTAAACAAGACCCAAACAATGGCATCAATTCATGTACCAATATGGACAGGGGAAACATCCCAAGGCCCCACCTGTAGATGAAGAACTATAAGCAATTGATGGCTGATGAGAGGAGACTCATTCTCCTAAACAGTTATCCAATACCAAATGATTAGCCCTAAACACAGACCCACAGAAAGACACACACACACACACACACACACACACACACACACACATCAATCTATCTATTATCCATCTATCTATCATCTAACTATCATCTATCTATTATCTACATAAGTAACTCTTTAGAAAGAAGGAAGGCTAGGAAATAAGAGAGAGCAACAGTGAGAAGGAGAGGAGAAGATAATTTAGTGGCTTGAGGATGATTAAAGTATAGTAAAAAATAGATGAAGTGCCATAATGAAACCCAGTAGTTTATACAAGTAATTAACACTAAAAAGAATAAAAATAATTCCTTACCCAATATCACTTATTTTTAAATAAAGATAATGTTAATATTTTTATGTATATATTAGACACAAAATAGAGACTTAATAAATACTTGTAAAGTCATCTTTTAAATCATATAATGATTTATAAGGTATGCAGGATATGACCTAATCTATTTTCTTACCATAAATTATGATGTGAGTCCTTCCTACCTCCTAAGGTTATATTAAGTTGACATTTACTTTAACCAATATACACCAACTAAAAAAATTTTCCAAACTCTTCATGTATGTTCTATATCATTACCACAACCTCCATTTTCTTTTTTCTTTATATGGTTAAGATGGTTTTTGTTAGTTTGTTCTTATCTTTTACTTTGCAGCTTAAATAGTATGTATTCAGAAAGGCTTCTAGTCTATGCAATGTAAAGTATATTCTTTAGGTCACTCTCTTTTGTAGAGTTCAGATTTTACTTCTTTAGAATGATCACACATCCTAATTTGCCAGAGACTAAGAGCTTTTCTGGACTGGAAGTCTTTCAATATGAAAACCTGAACAACAATGAATGCACAAATTTGTCTGGTTGCTTTACTGACAGAACTTACCAACTTTAAAATACATTTACTTATGTTTTTGTTTGGTTGCTTCTGAAATATCTCTGTCCCCTAGTAAGCCACATATGGGAGAGACTTTTGTACCCTTTTTGCTCATATTGCATACCCTATACCTTACATGAAGATACTTCCTAGAGATACAGTAAATATTAAAAGGGAATAATGAACAAATCAGTAAACTAGGTGCTGAGAGTCAAAAGAAACTTATATTTGGAACTAGCAAAACACTTCTCAGGAAACATGAGAGCCACAACTGGGTTTTCTTCCTGTTTGTAGGTGATAGAAAGGCTGGACACTGCCAAGAAAGAGACTAATGATCAGAGATCTCAGAATGAGGCTGCGTCTAAGGTTATGTTACTTTCATTCAAAGATTAAGGGAATATTTAAGGGCATTTTTTGGGACATGCATGAATGGTTTATGAAATAACAGTAGTCATATAACATATCTAGTCAGAAATAATCTTCAGAAATAATGTTACCAATCCAATTAAACGAAGAAATGATTTATGCAAAAATCTGGAGACTAATGCTTTGTTAGCATGAATAAAATCTACTCATTCCTCATTCATATACATAAGTAGCCAATGATTTATCTATAATATTATCTATGAATGTTATAGGGGAAACATGACTGTGAATATCTTGGTATTTGCTCCACCAATATATTCCTAAATGTGCAAAAGTTAATTATATATGAGAAAATGCTGAATGGAAGAAAAAAAAACGAGAGACTGTGAGTGAAATGCAGCTCTTAGGTTTCCAACAACACACATATCTGATTTTGGTTCTTTCTACAGAGCACTCGT
This sequence comes from Lophiomys imhausi, assembly GCA_907164525.1. Classification (NCBI taxonomy): domain Eukaryota; kingdom Metazoa; phylum Chordata; class Mammalia; order Rodentia; family Muridae; genus Lophiomys; species Lophiomys imhausi. The sequence goes on along the minus strand of CAJQZJ010032702.1, from coordinate 4,700,144 downwards.
ACTAATGAGTATTTAGTAAAGCTATAAGAAACTTAAAATATCCCCTGGGTTACTGATAGGCAAAGTGTAGCCAATGGAATAAAAGATGTCCATGCAAAGGCTCCCAAAGCCAAGGCAATTGGTACAATGCTGTGTTGCACTTGGAAATTCAGAGAGCATGTGCTGAGGGATTTATTTGCTGTCTTCCTATCCTGTGGTTTCCCATGTCCCTCATTGAAACAGATCCTATATTCAGCATCTCAGAAAGGATTGTGTAATTTGAAAGGAGAAAAAAACCTAGAGAGGGAAGTAAGAGTTATGGTCAAGATGTGATAGGACACCAAATTTCCTGTGAGTTCTGGGAAGTTAAAGATGATAAAAGTCAGTGATGTTAGACACGGTGGAGTGGAGGGATCTCTGTCGAAAGCAAACCAGTGGTTGGCCACCGAAATAGAGATAATGAAGTGCTAAGACCTCAAAGAAAGAATGGATCTGATGTGTCCAGAAAGATGAAACCATCCACTCACCACCCCGCAAGGTTTCCTGTGCAAGTGTTTGTGAAGTGGTTACACTTTATAATGGAGAGTTTATGAAGACCAGAGGTTGACCATCTCTTGTTAGTACGGTGGTCTATCCCATTCTGCTTCCAGTGTACCACAGCCCAAGTTCTCTTTTAAGATGTTTTTCCAAAAGAAAATGTTTGTGTGTTATCCATTACATACGCATACCTTTGTAAAGCGATGATAGCACTGAGTAGTGGCAAAGAAATGTAGTGCCGATAGAGTCAAAGTGGCCTACAAAGTCTAAACTATTTTCTACGTTTTTCCCTTGCAGATAAAACTTTTTTTTTAAATGTAGACAATCTTAGAAATAAACATTGTGGGTTGATGACTAATAAATTGTTCTAGGCCCTATCTTAAGCCCATGAAGAATCTACAACTACAGTTCAGCATTACTGAACAGAGTACTCAAATTTTGTAAGATGAAGTCTGTAAGGAACAGTGATTTTATCTCTTAAATTTATTTATTTTATTTATTTTTTTGTGTCTGTGTATTTTGCCTGTGTGCACCAGCTGTGTGCCTTGTGTCTGGGGAGGACAGAAGAGGGCACTGGATCCTTTGAAACTGGAGTTACAGATGGTTGTGAACTGCCAAGTGGGTGCTGGGAATTGAACTCAGGTCCTCTGTAAGACCAGTTCTTAACCACAGAGCTGTCTCATCTCTCCAGTCCCATTAATGCCTTCTTACACCAACATTTGTGACTAAGATTTGTATCACTTCCTCATATTAAAATGACCAAACTCTGGCAAATACTGCTGTAAATAACCATACTCAGGGTTTTCCAAAATTATTTGAACATTAGTTAGAGCTACTTGCAGCTTATGAAACTACTTTCATAAAGAATATAGTTGTAAAATGTTGTTATAGTCCAACTTCCTCATTTCACAGGAGGGAAGTCCGGGAATTGGATGAGGTCATATAATTAGTTCACTGCAGATCTTAGAACTTCAAACTCCAATGTTTCCTGTGAAATTCTTTTAAGCCTCTACAAACCATTTTGATTCAATCAATCAAAAGCCCATCCAAGTCAGATCTTTGAAAGATGCAGTAGGGACTTCTGGAGCAGTTTGACTGGGCTTATGACTGGTTAATCAAAACTTGGTGGATTTTCTGTGAAACACATCAAAATCCACCAGCAGCAGGATTGAGAGTGATTCAATATTTTGTGTCTGTTTTAGACACAGCAATAGAAACCCACTTTGGGTAAATTCATCAGTCAATCCAATGTGGGGCAAAGTTTTGCTGAACAATACATAGTATTGCATTTTGACAGCACTGACCATCTGCTTCCATGTTGGGCCAATTCATGTTGTGTCTAGGGAAGGGTCCAAAATAATTTCTGAAAATGAACACAACACTTTTTTAAAGGAAAGAGAAAATTAAATTTTATGAACAGACAGAAAGTCATAGGCTTAGTGAAGCTCCACCTGCAAAGCTGTCCTCTGCTGAAATTGAAAAATTGGTTGCTTTCATCCCTTCTAGTCTGTCAATTCCAACAGACCAAAGTAGTCACACAAGCACATCAATTTCAGCCTCAGAAACTTGTCTCCTTTGAAAATGGCAGAAACTAAAATGACAGAAAGCCAGAGTCCCTGCTTCAGGAGGTGGCAATAATGGCTAGCTTCCTTAGCAGCCCTGGCACTCAGGTACTCTGTAGCTGCTGGATGGGTGCTCTGGTGCCATCCCAAGTTTCTGTCCCTTGGATTCCCAGATGAAGGATGTTTCAGAGGGGCCACACATCCTCAAGGTGAGGTCTTAGAGTCAACTGTAGCTTACAGTTAACTTATCAAGCACAAAGCATGGTGGTCTCTGAATCATATTTGAGGGCTCTGGGGCCTCCTATGCAAGCAGGTTGTGAATCATTTAACTCATCTTTCTGATAAGATGTAAAGTGTTTCTAACAGTGTCTGTCTATCTTACTCAATAACCAAAGCACAGTGGCTAGTGGTTACATCTACGACTAAAAAAGATGTAACCCTTGACTTGCACTGGGAGTTTTATTTGATAGCATGTATCTAGTTGGGGCATTATCTTCTTTATTATATGGTAACTACAATATATGCATACACACATATGTGCAAGTGTGTGTGCATATACATGTATGTGTGTGTGTATTAGGAGGTTTATAGAATAATAGGTTTCCAATAAGTTTTTCAAAGGCCTTTAGTTTTAGGTTTCTCTACTTCATTCTCACTTTTACATGGCCATCCCATCACTCTCTCCACTTTATTCCTCCTGTAATAGTTTCCTTTTTATTCCTTTATAATACAATGTTTTATTTCCTCTTCCTTAGAAGGTCCTCTCCTCCCACCTTGTCCTTTATTAGCAGCTCAACCTCTATAGATATTCTGAATGAAACAAAATAGTCTAAATCTTAAAAGCTGACATTCTCAAGTAACAGAGTAAATGCAATGTTTGAGTTTCTGGATCTGAGTTACCTCACTCAGGATGGTTGTTTCTAGATCCATCCATTTGCCTGTGAATTGCTTAATTTTATTTATCTTTAACAGCTGTGACTGTACTATATTTTCATTATCATTCATCAGTTGGTTGGCATCTAAGCCGTTTAAAGTTTCTGGCTATTATGACTACAGTGACAATGAACATGGGTGAGCAAGTATCTCTGTAGGAAGATGTAGAGTCTTTTGGGTACATGCCCACGAGTGGTCTAGTAAATCTATTTTCAGGCTTTTGAGGCACCTAGATTGATTTCTTTCATGCTCGTACAAGTTTGTACTCCCACCAACAATGAATAAGTTTTACTCTTTTCTTGCATTTGCACCAGCATCTGCTATTACCTGATTAATTAATCTTGACCATTCTGACTGAAGTGAGATAAAATCCCAATGTACTTTTAATTTGAATTTCCCTGATAGCTAAGAATGTTGAATATTTTAAAAATGTTTCTCAGTCATCTGTGCACCCCATTTATTAATTATATTGTTTATTTTCTTGATGTTCAGCTTTTGAGTGTATATTTTAGTTACTAGTCCTCTGTCTGGTGTACCTAGTATAGTTTTTAGGCATAACAGAAAATACGATGTTTCTATAGAGAGCTCATTGAAAAACTAGCTCATATCAAAGAGGGCAAGTCCATTCATTATGAAAAATATATGAGTGACCATAGCTTGGGAGTGGGAATTCAATTTTTTTTTCTGAATGAAATGTTGTAACATTTGAAGTGGTCACATAAACTTTTATCGGCATACACACACACACACACACACACACACAAATTGTTAAATCAAGCCATTTTTCAGTATATTGGTTGGAACAGCAGGTAGGTATATTGCAACAAAGCAAGAAACATTCTGCAAAATATTTCAGCTATTACTTGATGGCATTCTTCTATTTTGGTCTGGCTGAAGTTAACAATCTGTTAATACTTTCCAAAGTTTTTAAAATTTATTTATTTATTGCTTCAGGTTACATCTCCATCACAGTGCCCTCTTTCTACCCCTCCCAGTCCCGCCCTCTCACCCTCTACCCCCTAAACCTTCCATCCCACTCCTCTGGAGTGGAGTGTCCCTACATAACATTCCCCTGCCCCAGTTCAGCAGTCATATGAGGGCCAAGAGCCTCCTCATACACTGGGGGCCTACAAGGCAGCACCACCAGGGAAAAGTGTCTCAATGACAGGGAGAGAAAACAAACAAACAAACAAAAACAAAAAGTCTATCTCCATGTTCCCCTTGGTGAGTTGGTTGTAGTATAGATATCCTGTACTATATAGCTAAAATCCGACTATAAGTGAATAGATGCCATGTGCATCCTTCTGGGTCTGGGTTAGCTCACTCAAGATGAGCTTTTCTAGTTCCATCCATTTGGCTGCAAATTGCATAATTTCCCTGTTTCTGATAGCTGAGTAGTATTCCATTGTGTAGATGTACCATAGTTTTTTGATCCATTCTTCAGTTGAGGGACATCTGGTTGTTTCCAGTTTCTAGGTATTACAAATAAGGCTGCTATGAACATAGATCAGGAAATTTCCTGGTGATTCTGTGAGGTATCATTTGGATGTATAGCCAGAGGTGGTATGGCTGGGTCCCGAGGCACAGCTATTCCAAGTTTTCTAAGATATCTCCAGACTGACCTCCATAGTGGTTGCACAAGCCTGCACTCCCACCAGCAATGGAGGAGGGTTCCCCTTTCTCCACACCCTTGCCAGCATGTGCTGTCATTTGAGCTTTTGATCTTAGCCATTCTGACAGGTGTGAGATGGAATCTTAGAATTGTCTTGAGTTGCATTTCTCTGATGATTAAGGATGCTGAGCATTTCTTCAAGTGTCTCTCGGCCTTTAGGTGTTCCTCCTTTGTGAATTCTCTGTTTAGCTCTTTTACCCATTTTTTTAATTGGATTATTTGGTTTCTTGGTATTTAATTTCTTGAGTTCTTTGTAAATTTTGGATATTAGTCCTCTATCAGATGTGGGGTTGGTGAAGATATTTTCCCAATCTGTAGGCTGCCATTTTGTTCGAATGACAGTGTCTTTTGCCTTACTGAAGCTTTTTAGTTTCATGAGGTCCCATTTATTGATTGCTAGTCTTAGATCCTGAGCTGTTGGTGTTCTGTTCAGGAAGTTGTTAGCTGTGCCAATGATTTCGAGGGTTTTTCCCACTTTCTCTTCTAGTAGATTTAGAGTGATCGGGCTTATGTTAAGGTCTTTGATCCACTTGGACTTAGTTTTGTACAAGGTGATAAGTATGGGTCTAATTTTATTCTTTTACAAGTGGACATCTAATTGGACCAGCACCATTTGTTGAAGATGCTGTCCTTTTTCCATTGTGCGGTTTTGGCTTCTTTGTCAAAATTAGGTGACCATTGGTGTGTGGGGTGATTTCTGGGTCTTCAATTCAATTCCATTGATCCAATGGTCTGTTGCTATACCAGTACCATGCTGTTTTTATTACTATTGCTCTGTAGTAAAGCTTGAAATCTGGGATGGTGATACCTCCAGATGTTTTTTTATTATCCAGGACTGATTTCACTATTCTGGGTTGTTTGTTGTTCCATATGAAATTAAGAATAGCTTTTTCCAGGTCTAAAAAGAATTGTGTTGATATTTTGATAGGAATTGCATTGAATCTGTATATTGCTTTTGGTACAATGACCATTTTTATTATGTTGATCCTACCTATCCATGAGCATGGGAGGTCTTTCCATCTTCTGATGGCCTCTTCAATTTCTTTCTTCAAGGGCTTGAAGTTCTTGTTGTACAGGTCCTTTACTTGCTTGGTTAGAGTTACCCCCAGGTATTTTATATTGTTTATCGCTATTGTGAAGGGAGTTGTTTCCCTGATTTCTTTTTCAGCCCATTTATTTGTTGTATAAAGAAGGGCTTCTGATTTTTTTGAATTAATTTTTTATCCAGCCACCTTGCTGAAGGTGTTTATCAGCTGTAAGAGTTCTCTGGTGGAATTTTTGGGGTCGCTTATGTATACTATCATATCGTCTGCAAATAGGGATAATTTGACTTCTTCGTTTCCAATTGTATCCCCTAAGATCTCCTTTAGTTGTCTTATTGCTCTATCAAGAACTTCAAGTACTATATTGAGGAGATATGGTGAAAGTGGGCATCCTTGTCTTATCCCTGAGTTTAGAGGAAATGCTTCAAGTTTCTCTCCATTTACTTTGATGTTGGCTACTGGCTTGCTGTATATTGCCTTTATTATTTCCAGATATGGTCCTTGTATGCCTGTTCTCTCCAGAACTTTTAGCATGAAGGGGTGTTGGATTTTGTCAAATGCTTTTTCTGCATCTAGTGAGACAATCTTGTGGTTTTTTTGAAAGCTGTACTATGAGGAAAGTTCATAGCACTAAGTGCCTTCAAAAAGAAAATTGTGAGAGCACATATTAGCAAATTAACAGCCAAACTGGATGAATTGGAAAAAAAAAAAAGGAAACACTCCCAAGAGGAGTAGAAGGCAGGAATCATCAAACTTAGGGCTAAAACCAACAACTTAGAAACAGAAAGAACGATACAAAGAATCAATGAAACCTAGAGTTGGTTTTTCGAGAAAATCAACAAAATAGACAAACCCTTAGCCAAATTAACTAAAAGACAGAGGGAAAAACCCAAATCAACAAAAGCAGAAATGAAAAGGGAGATATAACAACAGACAATGAGGAAATCCAGAGAATATTTAGGTCCTAATTTAAAAATCTTTACTCCACCAAATATGAAAACTTAAGTGAAATGGACAATTTTCTTGATAGATTCCACCTACCGAAGCTAAATCAAGATCAGGTTAACAGATTAAATAGCCCTATAACCCCTAGGCAAATAGAAACAATCATTAAAAATCTCCCAACCTAAAAAAGCCCAGGGCCAGATGGTTTCAGCACAGAATTCTACCAGACCTTCAAAGAAGAGCTAATACCAATACTCTTCCAATTCTTTCAAAAAATAGAATCAGAAAGAACACTGCCAAACTCATTCTATGAGGCCACAGTTACCCTCATTCCTAAACCACACAAAGACCCAATAAAGAAAGAGAACTTCAGATCAGTCTCCCTCATGAACATAGATGCAAAAATACTTAATAAAATACTAGCAAACCGAATCCAAGAACACATCAAAAGTATCATACACCATGATCAAGTAGGCTTCATCCCAGGAATGCAGGGATGTTTCAACATACAAAAATCCATCAGCGTAATTCACCACTTAAACAAGATGAAAATACTTTCCAATGTTTTTAGTTGAGAGTTGAAAGAGTATTAGGTCAGACACAGAGGTAAATGAGGCACAGCCATTAAGAGTATTAAAGAAAGTCCAGATAATCTGCAACTTTCCAATGCTCCCTACTAAAGTTTTATCAACCAATTAGCCTTGACTAATTTTTATCATAGGGATATTTTATTTTTGTTGATGTTTGTTTTCTTGTGAAACTTCACTTCACAATAAAGAACACATGAACAGAGAGAGATGCTGAAGTCTATTTCCCATATTTTGGATCTTTGTCTTGGTCCTCTTCCTTCTTTTGTTTATATTTTATCTCATTCCTTCTTTCATATTTGTTGTCCATATATTTGCTTTGTACATTCAGATGTGAATGTTGTGTGTGTATGTGTGCTTATTTATGTATGTGTATATGTGTTTGTGTGTGTATCTAGGCTAGAGTTCAATTTCAGGTAGTTTCCTTGATTGTTCTTCACTTATTTACAGAAACAGGCTCCCTTTCTCTTGATGAACCCAGAGCTCTATGATTCTCTTTTTTTTATTTTCTTTTTTTATATTTATTTATTACTTCAATTTACATCTCCATCACAGTCCCCTCCCTCCACCACTCCAGGTCCAACCCTTCCACCCTCACTCCCTTCTCCCACCTATCCTACTCCCATGTGTGGTGTCCTACATATCAGCCCCCCTCAGTTCAGCAGGCATATGAGAGCTAAGAGTTTCCTCTTGGAATGGGGGACCACAAGGCAGCTCCATTAGTGAGCTAACCCAGACTCAGAAAGATGCACATGGCAAATATTCACTTATAACTGGATTTTAGTTACATAGTATAGGATAACTGTCCTACAACCAATAGACCGAAAGGAATGGGAACATGGACTTTGCCACCTGTTATTCGGACACTTTTCCCTAATGGAGTTACCAGGTAGGCCCCTAGTGCTAGAAGAAGCTCTGTGATTCTTTTATTCTAACTAGTGAGCTTGATGGAAGGAACCTGTCTATGTTTCCTTAGTGATGGTATTACTGATGACTGCCATACCTGTTTGACTCTTATGTGGATGCTGGACTCTGAACCCTGAACTCTGGCCCTTTAAGTTGTATGGCAAATGTGTTATCTACTAAGCAATCTGTCAAACCCTTCTTGCCCCAAAAATGTACTGACGTACCATGTGATGAGTATTTGGCTAAATGATGAAGATAAAATAGTAACCATGAAATACCTATTTTTCTCATATCTTACATCTCTTTATACTTTAGTAAATATTTTAGATACCAAATAAAAATTATTCATAAATGCTTTTTAAAAATACTATGCATAAAAACATGAAATTTTTTTTGAGACAGAACAACATGTCCTTTGCCTAGATTAGGGGATGAAGACAGCTAGAATTGACTCCTGAACCTGTTAACATGTGTGTACATGAGCTTGGTTTCCAAGGCTTTAACATAAATGCCAGTTTATCTTAACCTTTCATCCTCTAGTGATTACACATAATGAGTAAGAGAGCTAGCCTTAGTTTTTCAGTTCAGGTGTAAAAAAAAAAAAAAAGTCAAACCAGCCATTTTTTTTTTCATCACAGTCAAAGTTAGTGAATGGTCCAGCAGTCTAATTAGGTAAAGATCTGGAAAGAACACATCTTAGCTATTTTAAAAACTTTGAAAAATTATTTATTTTTATTTTTTAATTAAGTATATGCATGTGTATGTATATTTGAGTGTGTGAATTTGAGTGCAGGTTCCAGCAGGTGGTGAAATCTGAACTCACACTGTCTGTAAGAACAGTCAGTGCTCCTAACTGCTGAGACATTTCTCCAACCCCAGTCAGATAATTTTAAACTTTAATTTTATTTGAGGCTAATTTAAGATTTCACACTGTTCTTGTTTGCTTCTTTGTTACTGTGATAAAGACAATGTCCATCAAGCAACTTGGAGAAGAAATGGTTTATTTTGTCTTACAGCTTACAGTCCATTATGAATGGAAGTCTGGGTTGGAACTCAAGACAGGAACCTGTAGTCAGTAACTGAAGCTGAGACCATGAAGGAACATTCTTAATGGATTTTTCTCCATGCCTTGCTCAACCTGCTTTCTCATATAACAAAGGACAACCTGACCATAGGTGGCATTCTCTGTGGTGGATAAGACTCTCCCACATCAATCATTAATCAAGAAAATGCCCCATAGACTCAACTACAGGCCAACCAGATTGGGAAATTTTCTTTACTGAGGTTACTTATTCACAGACGACTTTAGTTTGTGTAAAGTTGACGAACGAAAGCTACAACAACAACAAAATGAACAAAAAGCCAAACAACAACAAAATACTAGCCAGCACAGAGAGGTTACTATTAGAGAATAGTAATTGCATGCAAAGCAATTCATCATAGAAGGAAAAAGAGGAGGCAGATGAAAAGGAGGAATAGGAGGAGAAGGAGGAGGGGAAGAAGGAGACGACGAAGAAGAAGAAAAAGAAGAGTAGAAGGATGGCAAAGAAGGACAAGGAAGAGGAGGAGGGGAAGTGTAAGGGGAGAAGGGGAGAAGAGGAGAAAAAAGAGGAGAAAGAGGAAACAAAATAAAAGCAAAAATGAAAAGAAAGGCCATGAGCTGAGCTAGAATGGGAAGCAGCTGCCAGGTATCAAAGGACTGGAGTACAGTGCTTGCTATTCTGGATGCTGTTCTGTCTAAGCCTGCCCACTGACTCAGGCTTCTGACTCACTATTTCGCATGTTTCCCTCTAGAGCAGAGGGAGGGCTATATTCTCATGGTCTTTCTTAGACTCTCATTTGTTTGAGAGCTAATTTATTACCTTGAGAATTATCTTTATCGGTGTCCTCTTCCACACTGAGACCCTGTGGCCCTTGGTCATCCTAATGTATTCACAGCATCTGTAGCCAACTAATTTATTCATGGGCTGAAATCACATATCCCAGTGTGGGGTAGAGAAATATTTACTTGGCCACTCGCATTCTATTAAGCCAAGGTATTGTGGGCAGCACCACTGACAGCTGTGTTTCTCCACACAACTTTTGGAGTGGCATACTGTAAGCCGTTTTATCAAAAAAGTTATGGGTAGCAGTCTGTGAGGGCTCACAGGGAATCATCTAATGAACAGAAAGTACCTGCTCCGACATATTAATTCCCTTCGCTGTCAGCCTGCATCATTGTAGGGCATGCATGATGGGAGGCAAGGTCCCCTCACGCCACAGTACCTGCTGCTCTCCAGCTGCCAAGTGCGATGGCTCCTTTGATTGCCCATTTTTCAGCCTAATGGCTTACTCCTTTTCTCTTTGTAAAGTTTTTACATTTTTTAATTGTGATTTTAATCGTCATTTAAAAAAATGTTCTCATCTCTGTCAGGCCAACTAAGTATATTGATAAAAGAATAGCATTATAAATAGGATTCTAATCCCTGTCCAAATTGAGATCACTCCAAAAGCTGCATGTCAGTGTTTAGTCTGATAAAGTTGTCATGACGATAATGTCTCCTGGGAGTAAAAGAGCCATGTGCATGTCTGATGAAAGGAAATGGCTCAGATGGTAAACAGACTGGTAAATATTGGACTTGGGGACTATTATGCTGGCCATATTTTTGTTTTGTTTTTGGCTTTTGCTTCGTATTTTTGCTGTGTGGTGCTATGCTTGCTTGGTTATTGGAAATAGCCTGATGATTCACACACACCCCATTTTTATTTCATTCAAGGATTTATATTGTTAAAATCTCTTGGAATAGATATTGGCAGTGTTCCCAAACTGGCCTTTGGATTCTGTCTGAGGCTGTGCTGATTTCACGGCATTACACAGAGCAGTAGATCATTATTACATATCGAACATCTGTCAAAATAGCACTAACAATTATCAGAAACATTCCCTTTCATGAAGATTTAGATTTGAGCACTTGAAAAGAATTTTCCACAAATCTAAGTCAATAGTACCATTTTTACTCAAGCCAAGAAACAAAATGAGGCCTTTAATTAATGTGAGGGCAATGTCAGGCAGGATGTATTCAAGTTATCTAAAAGAGGAAAGTTGCTATTTCCTGAAAGGTCAGCTAGAGCTCACCCAACACCCCAAGTCTTAGACTAAATGGAGAGCCAGAAAGCATTCTGACAAAAAAGTGATCCTAGTACCAACTGGAATCTGGATGTGTTCTTTGTTAGTAGTGTGATAAATTATCTCCAAGAGGAAATGCATGTGGTCTATGTTTTCATATGTGACATTGAATTAATTGGTGAACTATAACTGCAGAATCTTGGGCTACATGATAAGAGGACCTCATGTTTCCTAAGGAATAAATTGTGTGTGTGTGTGTGTGTGTGTATGTGTGTGCGTGTGTGTGTGTGTATGTGTGTGTGTGTATGTGTGTGTGTGTATGTGTGTGCGTGTGTGCGTGTGTGTGTGT
>CAJQZJ010032702.1:4671916-4688425 GCA_907164525.1 Lophiomys imhausi | reverse complement strand
TGTGTGTGTATGTATGTTGTGTGTGTGTTCATGTGTGTGTGTGTGTGTGTGTGTGTAACCCAGGGGGTCAGCAGCATCAGCACAGTGCCAGACATGAGGCCTCCGAGAACGCTGGAAGGCAGCACAACATCCATGAACACGTCAGTGGCAACTGTAGCTGAGATTTTTAAAAAGCCACCACACTCTGAGGACAGAGTGTGTCAGATAAAGGAATGTTAAAATGGCCTAAAACATAGAAATCTCAACACAAACAAATGACTTTACTCTCTTCTTTGCAAATATTGTCCTTTTTAGATGCTATAATTTTTGATTGCATGCCAGGTGCTGCAAGAAATGGAAGGAAGTGTTCTTACATGCCTATAAAGGGAGCTGAGAATTACACAAAGAAAGCAGGCACACAAGCACACATGCATGCGTACACAGAGGTTTCAAGGAACTAAGGAAAGGAGCAAATTGAAGTCCAGTGTGTTCAGCCTTGACTGGTTGATTCTAATATTCTTAGAGTAGAGGGACCAATATTAATGGCCTGTCCCATAGGTTTTGACAGTCTAGGTAGCATCTGCTCCAGCTTGAGGCAAGAAGCTATAATTAAGTAAAAACCTAATGGTAGTCAAAGACTGAAAAAAGATGTGATTAAAATTTAAACATTTGTAAGAGGAATGTGTAATTGAAAACTGATTTCTCAAATAGTAGAGAAATAGTGGCGATCAGAGGCACACCTTGAACAACACATCAGCCCCTTCCCTAAATAAGCATGAAGGAAGAAAGGATAGAGGATGAGAAAGTGGGAAGCCAGGGAGGGGTATGAGGAAGATCTGTTTTCATGGACTTACATACTTAGCTGGCATGAATTAGATATACATATACATGTATATATCATAGGTCCCCTTGCTATAAAAGGACTTGCATAAATTCACCAGTGGCAAATACATATGTTCTACTAAGAGAATCTAAATTATAAAGAACCAGAATATTCTAGGATCAAAACACCTTCATTGAGAACAGTCATGCAATTATTTGCAAGAAATATTTTGTCTCATCTCTGAAGAAAGAACACATGATAACCATTTGAAGGATGATTACACACTTTAGATGCCAAAGCCTCCATAAATTGATGAAGCCAACATGTGTTCCTTGACACTGAAGTTGCAAATGACAATTTGATCTTCTCACTGAACAGCATCTCTCATATCTTTCTCTACCTGTTAAATTTCTCTCAGGTTAAGAATGTTTTAGTAAGGAGTAGAAGGTGTGCAAAAAGGACTATCAAACTTGAGCCCAGAACAGCACAACACACTCATCGACTCATCCACACCCTGCCCTCTGCGGTGACCAGGCATGAAGTCAGAAGTCAGTGTAACTCAGAGCTTTTAGGGGCACACTCTGTGATATAAAAATGTTGGTAATTAGAAAGACTCTACAGAAAACTTTCTCTCCACTCTCTCTAATTTTGAAGGTAACGTGTCCATGATTAACAGTTTCACAAGGCTATATTTTATATCACAATTTTAAACACGTAACACAACAGGCAAAGAATAGTATACTCTCTAATGCAGCACCATGGCAAAGGGTGACTGGCTGGACAGCTTCAGGTTCTCCTAGATGCTTAACAGAAAGTGACCCCTTGCCTCTGCTTCCATCAGGTGACAGAAAAGCAAAAGAAGGAGGTGCTACTAGCAGAGCATAGGGTCATGCGGAGATCACAGGTGCATGTTTAAATTAATTATTTATTTAGGTGAATGGCAAAGGACTTCTCCCCTTTTAGCTATGCTGTATGTTCTTCACTTGTAGTGTGGAAGAGAAGAAAACATGTCTATGAAGACCTATACTTTCCTCTAGTGTGCTGTATTGATCTAGGAACAGTGCCTTGGAGAACTAGTGGCTTGACCTTGAGCAAATTATTCACCATCAAATTATTTTTGAATTATTAATTGCACCCATACTCATACATCATGCACACACACAGTAATTCTAAGTAAAAAAAAAAAGAACAATAGAATATTTTTGGGGGGCTTTCTAGACAGGGTTTCTCTATGTTAACAACCCTGGCTGTCCTGGACTCTCTTTGTAGACCAGGATGACCTCGAACTCACAGAGATCCGCCTGCCTCTGCCTCCTGAGTACTGGGATTAAAGGCATGTACCACCACAACCAGCTTAATTGAATAATTTTTAATTAAGGAAAATGAGGAGAGGGCTCAGTGGGAAAAGGCTGTTGTTGTCCAAGCCTGACAGCCTGAGGCCAATTCTCAGAACCCACATAAAGGGAGAAGAGAAGTGACTTCATAAAGCTGCTCCATGACCTCTGCATGTGCACTGTAGTATCTGTACCCAAAACACATATCATGCACACACAACAATAATGAAAATATCCATAAGTCATCAAATGGGAATATTGCACAGTTATCTTGAAGAGGTTTTATAGCAATTCATCTGTTTCTATTGTTTCAGCAGATAGACATGCAGAATTGTTTTAACTATGCACCACTAAGATTAAACCTGGGTGAGGTGTCTTTCTTTACATTGTTGAGATATTTGACTCTTCAAATCTTAGAACCTACTTGTTTAAACTTTCTGAAAACTTTTAATCACTTCTAAAACTATTGCTCCTTCAACATTCTCTTTATTTCTAACTGAAACGTCAATTTGACAGGTATCAGCATTTTTTACTCTGTCTTCAGTATTTCTTAATCTTTCCTCAAATTTTGTACTGTAAGCATTGTCTTTCATTCTAAATAACTCATTTAGATCTAAATTCCATTGCACTGACAGTTTTTTTATCTGATCAGTACCTGGTCAATTAATCTGACCATTTTTTTGTTTTATTTCAGTGATTATATTTTTATTTCCCATAATGTCACTTCACTTTTACACTTTTAAAATTTCTCCTCTTTCTCTCTGGTGTGTGTGTGTGTGTGTAACGACTTGTGGTATCAGAAGACAACTTGTAAGAGTCTATTCTCTCTTTTCTCTATCAGGTAGGCTTTGATATTAAAACTCTGATGGTCAGTTAGTATTGTGGGCAAGCCCTCTGAGCCAATTTAACAGGCCCTTCACAGCTATTTGCTTGATTCTTATAATTCCTGTTCCCCATTCTCAATTCCAAACTTCCTTTATTTTTAGATGAGTTGTTCATTATTTCTTATATTTTTATAGCATCTCTCTCTCTCCTTTTGGAAAGAGGATTATGATGTTTTCTGTTTCTAGTTTTTTGGTTGGCAGTTTCTCATGGTATGTTGTGATTTTTGACTCCAGGTGTGTATTTCCTGGAACTTTATTTGTGGGATTGTGTAAGGACTAGCTTGATGTCACATTCTCCTGAGAGGAGTTACCATTGCTTTTAATATTGGCTAGGACATTTCTAACTACAGCTTAAATAACTTAGTTTTCTCGGCTTAAGGATTTTCTAACCATAAATATTTGGAAAAATGAGCTTGTGTGATTACACAATTACAATTCAAGGGGGATTTGTTTACCCCACTGTCTTGTTATTCTCCATACAGTGAGAAAGTCTCCTCTTTACCCTCACACTCTGAGGATAGTGTGCACCTTTGGGCCTACAGTTTAATCTGAGAGTTTCTATTGTATTTTTCTCAGGTGGTTTGGGGCTTTATTTTCTCTCTCCCCAGTGGAATGGCCCTAGGCAGCTGAATCAGAATCTCAAGGTCAGCAGGATTTGACAGATGCCAGTGGAAAGCAATGGTGGCTGGCTGCCTTTGTTTTGGTATCTGAATGATTAGAAATAAAGTCAAATGCTTAGCCACTTCATTTCTTTCAGTGGAATGAATGTGAGAAGATATAAGGCACCCCATACTCTGTCGAAATCAAAAGTCAAATCAGTAGTCAGCTCTTAGAGTCACTTCATATTATCTCAAAAGAGCTCTGTTTAAGCCGGGCGGTGGTGGCGCACGCCTTTAATTCCAGCACTTGGGAGGCAGAGGCAGGTGGATCTTTGTGAGTTCAAGGCCTACAAAGTGAGTCCAGGACAGCCAGGGCTACACAGAGAAACCCTGTTTCGAAAAAACCAAAAAAAAAAAAAAAAAAAAGAGCTCTGGTTAACATCGGCAAGCTTTCTTACAGTAGCAAATATATGCACTCACCCATTCCTTCAGGGTCAGGTATTGGACGTTGTCACCCTAACTTGTCTATTATCTTATTTAAAACTTTTTGCTAGGCTGGCAAGATGGCTGAGCAAAGATGACTTATATTTTGATTAGCCGCCTGACTTAAATCCTCCAAAATCCTGGAAGAAGAGAACCAACTCCAATCCACTCAAGTTTTCCATGACATTCTTTTAGCCTCCGCTCCCCACCCCACCACACACATATCTATATCTACACATTATAAATAAATAAAAATATAATAAAACTGAGAAATAATATTTTCATAAACTTTCTTAGAACTTTTATATGTGTTAAGTTAAAATGATCATATTAACTTAAATTATTATAAATAAGAATGGCAATACTTTGTTTACTCAATATTGGTGTTAGTGTTAACTTTTTATAATTTTTCAGTTTGAAAGTGGAGTTGTGTTTAAAAGCAAAACTACTCTGCATATCATAAAAGTCAGTTGTTATAACATGGTAAAGTTTTGAAAAATCTGTTTCCTGACTCTGAGATTCCATCTCACACCCCTCAGAATGGTTAAGACCAAAAACTCAAGTGACATCACATGCTGGCAAGGATGTGGAGAAAGGAGAACACTACTCCATTGCTGGTGGGAGTATAAAATTGTATAACCACTTTGGAAATCAAACTGATGATATCTCAGAAAATTGGTAATAGTTATGCCTCAAGACCCAACCATATCACCCTGGGCATATATCCAAAAAATTCTTCACCAAACTACAAGGCCATCAGCTCAACGTTGTTCATAGCAGCACTATTCATAATAGCCAGAAACTGGAAACAACCCAGATGTCCTTCAACCAAAGAATGGAAAAAACAAAACAAAACAAAACAGTGGTATATTTACACAATGGAATACTACTGAGCTATCAGAAACAAGGAAATCATGCAATTTGAAATCAAATGGATGCAACTAGAAAAGCTTAGCCTAAATGAACTAACCCAGGCCCAGAAAGATACTCATGGTTTGTACTTACTTATAACTGGATATTAGCCATATAGTACAGGACAACCATCCTACAGCCCACAGACCCAAACAGACAGGAACCTAGCATAACTCTCCTACAAGAACTTCCACCCAACCACAGACTGAGACACACAGCCAAACATTAGGTGAAGCTCTGGGAGTCATGTATAAGAAAGGGAGGAGGAATAGAGAGATCCACAGAGGACAAGAACAACACATGAAGATCAACAGATCCAACCAATCTAGGCCTCTAGAGACCTACAGAGACTGAAACATCACCCACCCCCAATGCATATATAGACTGGACATAGACTCCCTATATATATATATATATATATATATATATAAATGAGAGGGAACTTAGTCTTCATGAAAATCCCTTAGCAAGTGGAGTGGGGTATTGTTTTTGACATAGACTCTGTTGCTTGTTAGTGGAACAATTTACCCTAGTTGGTCTGCCATGTTGGGCCATACTGCAAAAAGAAACTCTTAGCCCTCATGTGACTGATGAACTGATGGGGGTTGATATATGTGTGTGTGTGTGTGGGGGGGTTCCCTTCATCCAAGGAGAAGGAGAGGGGGAAGAGGGGGAAGTGAGAGGGAGGTGGGACCAAATGAGGAGGAGAGAGGGGACTGGGATTGAGATGTAACTTGAAAAAATAAACTAATTAAAAAACCTGTTTCCTACATTTTCCTGCTTATACATATAATGATGGGGCTGGAAGCTCTGCTGGCTGTGCTGTCAATTGGACACAACGTGGGGTCATCAGGTACATGGGCCTTTGGGCATGCCTACAGGGGATATCTTGGTTATGTTATGTGATATGGGCAGACCCATATTTTAAAAGTGTATTTTATCAATTCTTTGAGAACTTCATATATGTATACAACACATTTTTGTTATATTCACACCCCACCACCACCAACTCCTCATTATTTAGCTCCCATTCACCATATGATCCTTTCTATTTAATAACTCACTGAGTCCAATTTGTGCTGCCCATATACACACGAGTACAGTGCCTCACACTAGAACATGGTTGACATAACCTGAGGGGAAGAACCATCTCAGTTGTGAGCAGGACCATTCCTGCCAGGAGACCCTGAACTCTACAAAAGTGGAGGAAGAGTGGGAGCTGAACAGAAGCTTGAGTTCATGGGTCTCTGCTTTCTGGTTTGAAGAAGCATTAGACCAGGTGTGAGCAGATGCTTTGAGAGCCTGCTGCTTTTCTCTCCTGGTTGTGAAGTACTGCACCTCTTACTGTGAGCTAAAGTAAGCCCCATTTCCCTTAAGTTGTTTGTGTTCGGGGTATTCTTTTAAAAAAGTAATCTTACCTATTTATGCGTATGGATGTTTTGTCTGTATATATGTCTGTGTACCATGTGTGCCTGGTGATCATGAAGACAGGAAAAGGATGTTTGGTCTCCGGGGCCTGGAGTTACAGATGAGAGCTGCCATATAGGTGCTAGAGGTTTAACCTGAGTCCTCTGGAAGAGCATCCAGTATTCCTAACCCCTGAGCAATCTCTCCAGCCCTTCCTAGGGTGTTTGATCACAGTGACAGAACTGAAACTAACACAGCAGCAAACACAGGGAGGTTCATCTACTCAACTGATGACCAAAAGTGTTAACTTAACAAATGTGTAGTGTTTGGTTCTTGGTGGTTCTTCTGCCCCTCTCACTCCCTGTCTAACTCCCCTCCCCGTATGACCATTTTAGGGAATCTTTCCATTTGTAGAATATACCTTACATTGACAATGTCTTCAGGAGCATGGGATGCGGGATGCTGTCCAGTACGCCATAGTAATCCTGGTTAATTTCCTTTAGTTTATTCATCCTGGGAATAAATCAATGTATTAATTGTTTTAGTTTTTCATTATTCACATTAACAGAAAAGGGAAACCGTCATTTTTCAAAAGCTCGTTTGTACCACTGGGTGTGGGTTGTTTTTTGCTGTTATCTGTAAAAACAAAAACACTTTGTGTGCATAGACACTAGTCTCAGAGGATAAAAACTGAGCAATCAATCATTACCCTGATTTTCTTTTCAGAAAATAGCTATACTTCTCCTTTTAAGAATAAATAAAGCTTAAATATAAGTTTTATTCCTTTGCTAGCAGGCAGGTCTGGGCAGCAGCAGGGCAAGGCTGTTGCTGTCCTGTTGGCCCCAACAGAATTTACAGTCTGTTTCTCTGCAGTCTGGTCCACCTGACATCAACCCAGAACTGTCTGCTTGAGACTCAAAGTTAATTTTCTGACCAGGTGTCTAACTTTGCCCAATCTCCAACATGAGTGGCAGCTTTGAAAGCCAACTTCCCCAACCCTGATGGGAGGAGTCCTGACGGAGACCTCTGAGAAACTATTAATGATGCTTTAGATGCTTGGTTTTCCTGGAGAGACTGGTTTCACATTCGTAGATGAATGTCTGGGTTGGCTTTCTTTGTGTCTTTCTTCCACTGGAGAGTCAGTCTGAAGCATGGTATTGCATTAGGCAACAAGAGGGTTGTCATGAGGTCTAGCACCATTCTTTGAAATAATCACTATTTTCTACTTAAATATTTTTCAGAATACACAAAAGGGTCTCCTATCTATATTCTGACAAATTAACTTGAAATTTATGATGAAGTATGAGCTCTTCTTTCGAGGGAGGTGGCATTTACAGTGGAGATGGAGAAGAAAGTCCTTCAGGAGAAACTAGAATGCTTTAGAGAAAAGTTAAACTGGTTTCCAGAACAGGATTTATTCCACATTGAAGTGGACGAAAAACAAATGCTAAAATGCAGGGACAGGGTCTAGAGAGGTGCTCAGTTGGTAAAATGCTTGCCGGGAAAGCATGAGGACCTGAGTTTGGAGCCCTGACACCCACATAAAAAACCCAGGCACAGTGGTGTGTGACTGAAGCCCTGAAGTGGAGAAAGGCAGCCCCTGAACCTCACAGGCTAGTTGGACTAATTGAATCCATGAGTAGCAGATTCAGGGAGTGCTACACACCGAGCCCCGTTGTCCTCAATACCAGTCTAGCACAGAAAAATGATGCGTTAACCCACTAAACCTAGTCTCTTTCCAATGTTGTGAACATTTTCCCTGAAAGAATAAAAGTGATAAAATCAATGACCATCACTGACCAAGTATCAACGTAAGAATACAAAGCAATATGACTCCTCGAGAAAGTATGAATGCCACAATACTGCTCTCCAATGTGACCAAACTTGATAAAATCACAACAAAGAATTTAAAAAAGTGATTATGTTTAAAAATATCAAAGAGGACACAAATAAAGACAATGAATAAGGCAAATCTAAACTCAGCAGCTAGAAAAAATAATCATCAAAATAAGAGCAGCAATTAATGAAATGGAAATAAGGATAAGAAAACAAATAATCAATGAAATAAATACTGATTCTCTGGAAAACTAAATAAGACTGACAAACTCCACGTCAAGCTCATCAAAAGAAAGAGAAAACGTAAGCTCAGAAAATTCATGATGAAAAAGCAAACACTACAAAAGATACTGATAAAACTCTTGACATTGTAAGGACTCACTTATCCTACTTTTTGAATTGAAAAAAATCTGTAAAAATGGATATATTCTAGGAATATATGAGCTAGTAAATTAAATCAAGATGAGATTAACAATTTAAACAGATCTATAACAGGCAAAAAGATTGAAGTCCTAAAAAAATTCCCCCTTTTGTAATAAGTTCAGTTGGATACACTGCTGAATTACATCAGACTTTTTTTTTTTTTTTGGGTTTTCGAGACAGGGTTTTTCTGTGTAACAGCTCTGGTTGTCCTGGACTTGGTTTGTAGACCAGGCTGGCCTCGAACTCACAGCGATCGGCCTGCCTCTGCCTCCTAAGTGCCAGGATTAAAGGCGTGCGCCACCATGCCCGGCTTTACATCAGACTTTTAAAGGTAAACTAATATCAATCCTCTCCAAACTCTTCCATAAAACAGAAACAAATCCTATCAAACTACTTTTACAAAGGTTTACCATGACATCCAAACAAGATACAAACATGATGATAAAAGAAAATTATAAGTTAAGCTTCTCAATGAACATAGACACAAAAATCTGTCATAAAATGTTTCCAAGATGGTCATTAATTATGCTCAAATTGACTTAACTCAAGATACAAAGGGATTTTTTTCAACATGTACAAATTAATAAATATACTGTATCACAAGAGTGGACTCAAAACAGAAGTCAAATGATCACAGGGAAAGGGCTTGCCAATGTCAAATATATCTTCATGATATCTCTCAAGAGATTATTAATAAAAGGAAGACAGTTCTTTGTAAAAAAGTCTGTTCAGAGAACTTCCACATCAATATTATCCTGAATGAAAAACAACAACGGCAACAACACCCCAAAGCATTCCCACTAAAATCAAGAACAGGGAAAATATGTTCATTTTCTCCATTCTTGCAGTGGTTAAAACTTTAAGAGAAGAGGCATGGGGAACACAAATAAGGAAAAAAGAAGTCAAAGAATTCTTTCTTTGCATATTATATGATTCTGTGTATATGACATTCTAACAACTCCAGAAAACTCTTCTTGGAGCTGACACATTTTCAACAAACTGACAGGATACAAGCTAACATATAAAAACAATAGAACAGCTGTCTTAGTTATGGCTACTATGTCTGTGATGAAGCACCTGTCCAAAACACCCTGGGGAGGAAAGGATTTTTTTGGGGGGGCTTATTTATGAGTCCACATCACTGTGTCATCATCCAAGGAAGTCAGGACATGAACTCAAGCAGGGCAAGAATCTGAAGGCAGGAGCTGATACAGACATTGTAGAGGAGTGCTGTGTACTGGCTTGCTCTTCATGGCTTCCTCAACCTGCCTTTTTTGTATAACCCAGGACCTCCAGTCTATGGATGGCCTCACCCACAAAGGACTAGGCCTTACCACATCAATCACTGAATAAGAAAAAATGCTCTACAGGTTTGCCTGTAGCCCGGTCTTATGGAGGCATTTTCTCAATTGAGGATCCCTCTATATGACTACAGCTTGGGGCAAGTTGACATAAAACTAGCTAGCACAATAGCTTTGCTCTATACTAACAACAATGAGCAATAGACATGCAAAAATCCTTTAACCTCACTATTCATCAACGACATACAAATCAAAACTACACTGAGATTCCACTCATCCTAACCAGAATGGTAGCCAATTAAAACAAAAAAGCAATTAATAGCAAACACAGAGGTTACAGGCAAAAGGAAAAGCTTATAAACTGCTGATGTTAATACCAGACTAGCCAATTCAGTATGGAGATCCCCTTAAGACTAAAAATAGATCTATCAAATGATCCAGCTGTACTACCACTGGCTATAATACTGCATCGCTGAGATATTTACATACTTCATTGTTTATTATTGTAGCACTGTTCAAAATAGTTAAGTCATGAAAACAACCTAGTTGTCCATCAACAAAGTTGTGTGCATTCGTTACTTTCTGCCACTATGATGAAACACCAGGACCAAAAGCAACTTAAGGAAGAAAGAGTTTGTTTTGGATTATGGCTGGGAACCAGGACTTCATAATGATGAGGAAAGCGTGACAGCAGGTACCAGGAGCAGGAAGCTGGCTGGTCACAATTTGTCGTGCAATAAACCAGGAAAGCATGTGGGAAGGCATAAAATCTCAGTCTTCATCCCAGTGATGGACCTCCAGTAAGGCTGCAGCTCCTAAAGGTTCCATATCCTCTCTAAACAGAGCCACTAACTGAAAAGTAAGTTTTCAAATACTTGAAGGTATAGGGTGCATTTCTCATTAAACCTTCACAGCATGGATAAAGAAAATGCACACACACACACACACACACACACACACACACACATACACACACACGCAAACACATACTCGAGGTCGGATTTTTTTTCAGTCATAAAGAGGAACCAAGTTGATAAAATTTCAGGAAAATGAATGCAACTGGAGATAATCATATTAAATGAGTTAATCCAAGACTCAGAAAGATGACTAGCAGATGTTTTCTCTCCTATGTTATTCCAAGATATGTATATATGTCATTGAAGTAGAGTTGAAAATGTATAGAGGAACAGAGGACCTAATAGGAAGAGAATGGAAAACAAAGAAGATGGTATGAAGGTTTGGAGTGAAATATTCTTAATGTATGACTATGCATGTGTGAAATATCCTTATTTACATGATATCATGGATACATAAAATAAAAATTTAAAGATTATAATAAAAATCAATGTATATATAGAATTATGATCAAAATACATTATGTACATATATGAAAAGCTACAATAAACCCATTACTTTATACAGTGCATACTTAAAGAGAGGAACAACCTAATTAACCCAAGTGGAACAATAACTGATATTAATTTGCCAGCTATCCTCTTTTTTAAAGTCGAGTTTGACAAATACTACCCAGAAGGGCATCTGCATCTAAAGAGGAAAAACAAGGAGTTTGAAACATTATTAGAATCTTGTTTATCTGTTGAGGACCTGTTGCTCCTTAAGCTCAACCATGGCTGTTTCTTGATTGTTATGATGCATCACAGTTCAGGATGAAGGTTATTGTTCCACATCCCCCCTGGAAACATGATAAAGCCCAGTTATAAACTGCAACATCACTATACACAAACACAGAGTTTCTTCAGGTCCCAGTTGACTTGCGGAGTTAGCATGCACATAGCTCCTACAGTTGTGCAACATACAGATTAAGAGGGACAACTGGATTTCCAACTGAATTCGTATCAGCTAATTTCCATCTCCTCTTCCCAACATTCTAGATAATCACTTTTTCATAATTTTTATTTAATTTTTGAAGGGTGTAAAATGTTTTCTAAATAAGTATACAACATGGAGGAAAGCAACTCATATTCTAGCGTGTTTCCTGTAGGAAAGCTCATGGAATACTCCACTTAGAGCTATGAAAGGAGGTTTTAGTTCAACCCAGCAAAATCACACCTGTGGTACTTCATAGCTGTGTGATTTGGCTGGAGATGTTTCTTCCTTTGTAAATGAGCAAAGTCTGTCAAGTGTCCTGTTGCCTTCCTGTATACAGAAGTATGGTCACACCAACACCTATTGGAGGGGCCTGCTCATCAGAAACACTATGCTGGGAGCAATTTAAGACACTTCTTTTTCTTTTACAAAAGTAATTATGGTATTAATTAGCATTCTCAAAATAATCTTTTTTAGGCATTTGGAAAAACTTGTATTTAAAACTTATGCTACATTGCATTAAGAAAAAGGCCTGAAGGTCCTTAGCGTTCTTCTCATTTATTTTCCCAAAAGCAGTGAACATCAGACCTAGAATATTCTGATGGTACTGATCCAGCTTCAAAGGCTGGAAAGCTCAAGGTGTGACCTAGTACACAGACCTGCTTCTGGGAAGCCAAAGGGAAGCATTTGAAGACAGAATATATAGTTACAATCCTGAAACTTCCACCTTACAATTTATTTTATAAAAATGTATTTTATCTTAATTGTCAGAAAAATACAAGATCTTAGTTTTACCTCTGTCCTCTAGAGTTTAGTTTTAATATTAAATCAGAAAGGCCTTTCAAAAATGTTAAATTAGTTCTTGTTACTCCCTCCTTAAAGTTCTCCAAGGGTTTTCTTGTACTTCAGATAAAAAGTCAAGGTTTCAGGAAAACCCAAGGTGGCCGGGGTACCTGCGAATTCTCTTACTCTTCTCTCATCCCCACTCTGTGCATTGCTTTATAGACAACATTCTTCTAAGGATCCCACTGCTGGGGCTGCCCTGACTGCTGGTGGCTGCAGAGTTGGTGCCTTCTGCAGATGGCACCATTACAGACCACCATTGATCATGCCACGAGGTCGAACCTTCCTCCTGCGCCATCTCCCTGCTTTCCTCTCAGGGCTCATTTCTCTGAGATGTTTAACACATTCTGATTCACTGTATTTTTAAAAATAATTTATCTTAAATTTGTCCTTGCCTGGAAGCTCTGTAGAGACAGAGACTTACTTAAGTTTGTTAATGAATAGCACCCCAGGTCTGGAAAGCCATATTTGAAGTATGGATACCACTGGATGGTTATTTTCTGAATTAATTAAAGACAAGAAGCTTTTAAAGCACATGATGAATGACAGATGAGTATTTTACACTGTTTGACAAAAAGATGCCTTTATAAAGCGAGGTAAATCACATCAGCGATTTTAGTAGGAAACATAAGAAAACACACTCGTTAATGGAAAAAGCTGAAGTAACAAAAAATGTTCACATTGTCAATAAAAGGTTTGTGAAATGACAATAAAGGCCTAAGACCAGGGTGTGTTTGTCACACCTAGCAAGCACTGCCTTACAAGCTGGCCTTCTCAGATTATGGGCAATGACCACTTTGGGTTTTACTCTTTCTTATAGTATGTAGAAACTGCCAACAGAAATGCTGGCCTTCTACATCCTGTTATAGCCTACACAATAGGATTGACAGCCAATATCACACAGAAGATGGAAATAAAGAACTAAGAGCTCCAGACCAGGCCAATCCTGCCTATTTTGGTTTGCAAGGGGGTCTGCCTGTCTTCTACCTCTGACTACTACCACCTCCGAGACCCAGAGTGATTGACTCACAGAATATACTTTTCACAAGAAATTCACTCTATCAGTCGAGACAACTTCTGGAAACATTGTGAAATGGGTTCCTGCTCTGGGATTTTGGAACTTTTTCTCCTTCCTGGGAAAATGACCCCAGATCATAGACTAATTAGCTCCTTGGTGCTAATACATGCATTTACAGGAAACTATTTCAGGTTGTAAGGAATAAGGAGCCCATTAGGTCCTCATTATTGGATGCTCTTACCTGCGAGGTATATTGGCATAAGAAGACACAGGAATCCCTGGGTTTGCTCTCCAACCTAGCTCTCTCCTCACCAGCCTTGCGGACATGAACAGGATGACACTCTGGTGTTGCTTTCTACGTTCTAAAAGCTTTATGAGCCCAGTAGGAATCCCACAATCCCTCCTTATACCCTGCTTCCAGGATGCTTTAGGATCCAGGCCGCTGCTGTCTATCTTTTCCAACTAAAGTGCTTTGGGTTTTATTTCCAGGCTCTACATTATCACAAGAGGAGCAGAGAAAGCAGAAGTGAAGATGGGAGAGGAGAAACTGATGTCAGTTACATCCTGTGATGATGCTCTTGCATTTAGAGATCAGACACACTCCTTCCCCCCACCCCGTGAAAGCTTTCTTTCTTCCTTTCTCTTCTTTTAAAAACTATTCTAAAAATGCTAATGAGACAAGTTTCAAGAAATTGACAGTAATGGAAAGCATGAACGTTTCAATGATAACTAAAAAGAAAGAAGTTATTTCACTCATCTTAATCTTATTGGAGTGAAAAAAAGTGAGCAAAAAAAAAAAAAAAATAAATGTGAGACAGTTGGCAGGCGAAGCCTTGGGATTCCCAAACCTTCTTCTTTGTTCTCCCACATGAACAAGGTTTAAGCTTCCTACTCTACAAAGTCAATCTAAAGTCCAGGACGACTTTTCAAACAGAAACCTTAAAGGACTTTTAAAACTATAGCTTCCACCCAGCAAGGTTACTGCCTAAAGTGGAAATTGTTTTGAGGGTAATGATGTGATCATGCTGCAAGACAGGGAGGAGGGAGAAGTGTATGGCTGGGTTAAGTTCTGAGCTGAGTCATTGGCAGACAGAAACACTGGACTCTTTTCCCTCTACAGGTCATAGAGTATATGTTTTTGCCCATGTGGGCATCCTCTCTGTATCACCCAGTGAAGGAGTAGCATATACATATTTTCATTGGTAGATAGGTGGCTGTCGCATCTTGGAAAACCAAATTCTGGCTTTTGAGGGTTTTACTAGGAGCTTGTTAACAAGAGGAAGGCTAAGCAGTCATCACAACCTTAGAAAATAACTTGAATTATGTCATATGCCTTTGAATTCCCTGCCTTTTTTTTTGTTCAGTTTTAACACATACTAACACTAGTATGTGTTAACAGATAAATGGCACTGCGAACACTAGTATCTTCAGGCTATTTTGATATTGTTATCTGTAAATTACCAAATGAATATTCTGAATCCCTTGTTATACTCTAAACATCCAGATATAGTGTTTTCTACCCTGGCACATGCAAGAGCAGTGGCCATCTCTGACTGGACCCGTGAGTGGCAGCATGTAAATGGATATCTGAATACCAAACAATGAGTGAAAGAAATATTAGATTAACAATTTTGAATGCTGATTGACACAGAAGATGGAGAGGAGCTAGGAAGCCAAGAAAGTCCAAATTCAAAGGTAGATTAACAGTTTTGGTCAAAAACAAGGGAATGTGATAGTGGACCACGGGATGTCTTGCTAGATGTTTGCCCCAGCTGACTATTGAGTCCTCTCCAAAGAGGATATCCACCTGCTATTAAAAATAAAACAAAACCTTCTCCAATAAGCATATATTTTATTGTTCACATTGGTATCACTGTCTCAGGTGGACCAAAAATTCTGGCTCCATTACTTCAAAAAATGGCCTTTAGCAAATGTCTTAATCTCTGCTCTTTCACCTTCTCTACAAAGAGAAAAACGATGAATGACTGAATGGGGGATGAACAATGTTGCTAAGGTTAATTTCATCTTGTAGCTGTGCATTAAGGCCCCAATTCTTCCTCCACTTGCAATTCCTAGAGTCAATAATTAATAAATGTCTGTTAAGAAATAGTGAATTTATTTTGAGAGTGTATGCAGAACGCTTGGATTTCAAACATAGTTTGTGTCTCGATATATCGACTTGGAGAAAATATTTAGATTCTGTGCTGAGTTTCTCAGGATTAGAAAACATCTTGATAAAGTGATTGGGAGGATGAAAAGATATAATAGTGGAGGTGTTACCATTTCTAGGATGAGGTCATTGCATCTTGTCTCCTGACTTGTCCATTCTTTCTGGGGTAAGAATATCTTCCCTACATGCCCATATATACTTTTATTGGTGAGGCCCTGACACCACACACCCTTTCCTTTAAATAATTAAGCACTTTCATGAAGGAAAAATGAGAATGAGAAAGAACACTTAAATAAATGCCATTCAGTTTTATAGATGACACGCTTTTCATGCTACCTGGGGAAATGTTGTCAAGGTGGAAAGCTGACACTATGAATCATGGTAATTTTTCTACAATGGCTTCATAGGGAACAGAAGATGGGTGCTGTGTTTTATGTTGTTGAAATCAGTCCAAACTTTATAGGATGCGAGTTATTATTCCAGAATGTGTTGTTCCTGCGGTTCCCCGTGGACTCTCCCCAAGCTGCATGCATCCTCCAGAGCACCTGGGCCTCCTGTGGTAGTCTAGGGATCTACCTGATAAGGTTTTATTTCATGGAGGAAGGAAGGAAGGAAGGAAGGAAGGAAGGAAGGAATAAAGGAAGGAGGGACAGAAGGAAAGAAGGAAGGA
>CAJQZJ010032702.1:4659564-4671906 GCA_907164525.1 Lophiomys imhausi | reverse complement strand
GAGGGACAGAAGGAAAGAAGGAAGGAAGGAGGGAGGGAAGGAAGGAAGGAAGGAAGGAAGGAAAGAAGGAAGGAAGGAAGGAAGGAAGGGAAATGCAGGGAAGGATGGAGGGACAAATGGAGGAAGAGAGGTAGCAAGAAGCAGTCAGTTCAAGTGCTAAAGAGTGTTTGCTTGCTGGACACAACTGTCCAGAATGGTTCTATGAACAAATGTGGTCTCTTTTAGCGGTGGGTATCCTTATGATTGCAGAGTGTCCTGAATTACCAGCTCTGGAGGAGATGCCCTGGCTCCTAAAGTATGATGATTTCCGCCAAACAATATTCACTTTTCTGGATGGTGCAGCTGCATGTTCTGAAATGCACACTGTTCTCTGTAAGAAGTTATCTGGCTGGGAGACAGAGGGAAGCCTCTGGACTGGAGGAGAGTAGAGCACACTGGGCTCCAGCCTTAACATTTCCAAATTTAGATGCTAATGTATATTTGTGGTGGAAAGAGATGGAGTGAGAACAGGGAATAAAAAGTTCCATTCTGGAACTGCGTTTATCTTTCCTGGAGTAGAGCTGCAGTATCAGAAAGATGTATAGCTGGATTATGAATTCTGAAAAAGAGTAAATGTAAGCTATTTTTCATTGCCAAGTGAAAAGTGAGAGTTTTACATTTATAACCCACAAAGCCTAGTAGAAACTGTGAGATTTGGTGTCTCTATTTATTCAAAGAAGTATATTGCTTAAATTATGAGTGTTAGATTCAAACTGAGTGAG
Source organism: Lophiomys imhausi (assembly GCA_907164525.1). Lineage (NCBI taxonomy): Eukaryota > Metazoa > Chordata > Mammalia > Rodentia > Muridae > Lophiomys > Lophiomys imhausi. The sequence continues at coordinate 4,671,145 of CAJQZJ010032702.1, read as the reverse complement.
TTGGAATCCCAGCTCTGATCCTTACTAAATAAGTTTCCTGAGTCTTCTGTCCTTTCCAACAGCAGAGTAAGGATGACAATGGTTCTCACCTCATGGAGTTAGGATGCTAAAGATATGGTCCATGAACCCTTTTCTGAGAGTGCTGGTCATGCAGTAAGCATTGTCATTACAGATTTAACCAGATAAAGCTTAGTGTTTGATGACACAGGATGTTAATGGTGAATTTCTGAAATACCATCAATTAACAAATTAAAAAATTAGGATGGAAATAATGGAAATGACACAGTGCATTAGAGTTTGTAATTTTCTGTATATTTTCCCAAAATTGATCTCCACAGTGGTTCTGAGAAAGACTCTCATTCTTTTGGCCTTTTTGTATAGAGAAGGTATTTTGGCTTACAGAGAGGAGGTTACTGTTCAAGGTTGCACAGGGAGTTAGCAGCAGTACGGAGGGCTGTTTAAATTCTTACATAAATGCACATACTTTTGGTACACAAGAGATAAATATTTCTATAATTAGACTATTGGAATATTATAAATATTGCAACTAATCTGTGAGGGATCTTGAAACAACACCGTGGGTCCCTGAAGCATTATCAAGTGTGCCTGTATGTGAAGGCTTTGCAATGACTGAAAGTTCACTCTCTAGTCACTCATCAGCCACAGATTCCAAGGCATGTTTTGCACAGATCCAAGCTGAGCTAGGAAGCTGCCTGGAGGTCTTCTGGAAATTGGAGAGCTTGCTTGGTGACTGCATTAAAAAAATATAAATGGTAGATGTGGTGGTTTGAGTAGAAATGGCTCCCATAGATTCATGTGTTTGGATGCTTGGCCATAGAGAATGGCACTACTAGGAGGTTTGGCCTTGTTGGAGTAAGTGTGGCCTTGTTGGAGGAAGCACATCACCGTGGAGGTGGGCTTTGAAGTGTTATGTGCTCAGACTATGCCTAGTGCACCGCACAGTCTCCTGCTGCCTGCAGATCAAGATGTAGAAGTCCCAACTCCTTCTCCAGCACCCTGTCTGCCTGCAGGCTGCCATTCTTCTCACCATTCTGATTATGGACTAAATCTCTGCAACTGTAATCCAGCCCCAATCAAACGTTTCCTTTATAAGAGTTGCCTTGGTCATTGCGTCTCTGTGTCTCTGTACAGCAATAGAAACCCTAACTAAGACAGTGGACAAGACAAACTATAGAGTTCAAGGACTTACTTCTTATCTTGAGGACCTGAGTAACAGCAAGTTCTGTGCAGCTTTGGTTCTGCCTACAACTTGATCTAGAGGGTGGTTTGGAAACCCTCTTGCCTTCTGAAGGATTTATTCATTCCTCCTCAAAGCATTCCAGACTTCCTCTTTGCTCTTTTACTTTTTTGGGTCATTCAAGAGCCATTTTTTTCCAGCCATCAGAGATTTGAATGTGAACTACCACTTTTCAGAGCAGTCTCAAATTTTCTGTTCCCAGTTAGATACCATATTTACAGTGGCTGCTTGTGCTGCCTCCCTACCTCGGAGAGCTGCTTTTTCTATATGACCAGCTGCTTTCAGCTTTAACTGCTGCACATTTTCTTTTCATAGGCATACTTAGTTCTTTACACACAACCATCTTTTTTCCCTGTAAGCCAGGAACATATCCTTTCTTCTTTATATTCCTCACAGAACCTCAAATTATGGCCTGCAATGACTAGAAGCACTACATACACTATTAATTAATTATATTTTAAAAGATTAATTGCATGTACATAGCAACTATGCACCTGGTTTAAATTAGAAAACCAAGACACTCCATTCAGCAGAAATAAAAGTTTCAGAAAATTAAAAAACACCTATACTGGGTAGCATTTCTTTTCTCTTAATTCTTACTGCTTCTTCTGGTATTCTAGATCTGAATCCCAATTCTTGTTGGAGGACATCTAGGTAGCTAGGATACAAAGAGGATATGTGAAATATCATCAGCTGGCACTGCTACCTAATAAATAATAACTTAAGTGATTAATTACCTTGTGATATCTACATCCCAGGAGTATCATTCCAAAAGAAAACTACAGGACAGGACAGAAGAGGAAATGCTATTGTCACTTTTCTTTCATATTCCTCCTAAAGCAGTTTCTGATAGTGTGCTATGATGAGGAAGAACGAGGGTTTGCTGACTGGGTGGAGGGTAGAACCCTACAAGATGTCCACTTATCAAGGAACAGAACTCAGGCTGTGGAAAACCTCTGTCTGTATAAAGAGCAATCCACAAAAGATGAGGTTTCTTCTGGTCAGAGTAGGCACATGGGGGAGGGAGGACACAAGTGGACTCTGAACAGTGAAAATAATCTAAGATAGGAACTCTTTTCTATGTCTCAATTTTTGCTTGGCCTGGGCCATGTGAGTGTGTGTGTGTGTGTGTGTGTGTGTGTGTGTGTGAGAGAGAGTGTGTGTGTGTGTGTGTGTGTGAGAGAGAGAGGGAGAGAGAGAGAGAGTGTGTGTGTGTGTGTGAGAGAGAGAGAGTGTGTGTGTGTGTGCATTCACATGCATGTGTTGTGCACTTACTTATATACATGGGCAATATAATGTCATAGTTACCTTCCTGTTATAAGTATATAATCCCTTGAAAACTTATTATTGGAGATTATTTTGGTGAGTCATAATGAATGGCTATTGGCTCAGAGGAAAAAGTGCTTCCTGAATAAGCATGGAGACAAAGAGTTTGGGCCCCTAGAATCCATGTAAAAGCCAAGCATGATAGTCTGCCTATAATCTCGGCCCTCAGGAGGCAGAGACCAGAGACCTTAGGGCAGACTGGTTAGTTAGAGGATGTACAGTTGGCAAACTCTGAGTTCAGCAAGAGACCTCGACTCAGTGAATGTGTGTGTGTAGTGCTGGCTTAGTGGCAGTGATGATAGTTGCACTAGTGCTTAAAATATCAAAGCTTGAGAAATTTAAGCTGTCACAGTATAGAGACACCTGATAGTTTCACTGCTTCTTCATTAGTCTGAGAAACAACTCCAAAAATAGTGGGTTGCTAGAGGAAAGGCAGATGACATGAAAATACACAGGAGTGCAACAGTATACAGTAGTTAGAAATTTAGAGAAATGCAGGACATTGAAATTCAGATCTGTAACAGAAGTGGACTCTAACACTGGAAATTAAATAAAATGGCAGGAGTTGGGATAGCAAACCTCACATTGGAGCTATAAGAAAGAGAGAGAAAGAAAAACCCCAGTGACATCTATGGGTGTGCTCTCTGTGCTCTGCAAAAATATGGCTTGAAATGGGATATCTACCATCTTCACAGAAAGGAGATTCTGTGGAAGAGATCCTGCACTTCCCACATCATTCACTGGTTTGTTATGGTGATGAGCTGTCTTGAGAGAGATCCTATGGTCAAAACTTTAGTCACAGGAAGCAGAATCCTGTGGAGTTTTATGCCACCAAACCCCCAGTCCTTCACCATCTGCAATAGCTAAACAAACAATTGCCCTGAAATTCACCATGGACTCAGGAATCTCGTGTGGTGTGGGCATCCACTGGGACTTTAATCTGAATGATGGTAAGTTTGGGCAGTGTTGAAGGGGGAATTGAGGATGGGCAGATGGGAGCTGCAACACAAGCTCTGTGAAGAGGGGGACAAGGCTGTGAGTGAATGGGTGTGCAGCGAGTTACTTAGAAAGGTAGACTCACTAATCTTATACCCTCTGTCAGGTAGAAGCTGAGGTGGGGTAGGGGATTCCTAAAAGCCAGAAAAGAGCAGACATATTTCCAGACCCAAGGAAAAGTAACCACAGACCAAAATTATTATATACAGAAAAGGTATTCTTTAAAAACGATGACTAAAACCTTCTAAGAAAAGCACAAATAAAAATTGGGAACATGGATCCAAGACGGCAGCGGCCGGCGCGGATGTATTTTGATTTCAGGGTCAACAATCACAAGGCGGCAAGTGTTCCAGGATGCTGTAAAAAGGGCATGACCCCTTCTAAATCTCACCCAGCTACACAGGGACCATGGAAGATGCCTGGGCAGGATGCCCCTTCCAAATCTTGGACACGCTAGGAAGCCTCTGGACCTGGGAATCGGGATAACCCATCCCCCCAAAAGGAGAAATCCCCGGTAAGTTCCAACCAAATACCCAGCCAGCAGATTCAGAAAACACGCAGAGATAATTCCCACCCTGCTGGGCACTACCAGGTCTCACACAGACAATCCTCCGATCCAATTATCTAGCGAAAGGTTGCGACCCTTGGAAGTGAGCGGGAGATCCCCTGCAAAGTGCCTTCAGACCACAGATCGCAGTCTGTGATGTCACTGGCCAGTTTCCAAGCCACGGGAGTGGCAAGGCTATTGGAGCTGAACTGCAGACTTACCCGCTACAGGAACCAACCCCGGGAAAACTGCGAGATATTTGAAACGGTCCAATATAGGTCTTATGTACTAGTACAGGCCCTTCTGGTGGGGAATCAGAGCTTACTTGTAAACAGCTCAGCCACCTGAATCAATTAGGTCTCCACCTGGGAGGCGGGACTGAATGACTCACCTTTGTAACCGAACTTTTAAATTATTATTTAACACTTATTTATTTATTACTAAATTCACTTATAACAAACACCAACAATTTCTTAACTATTAATCCTATAAATTCCTACAACCCCTTTAACCTATCCACTAAACCTATTGATAATCATAACAACCACTTTCATAACCTTTTAGAATGATACAGTCTCTGGGGCAGGTCCTCAGTCGTCAGGAACACAGTCTTTGTTGTGATTCTTTAACACACTTAGCAGTCCTTCTTCTGGATCTCTCAGATGCAGGTTCGTCAGGGTCGTTGGTTATTGCAGTCTCACCTTAAATAAGGCTTCATGCTTTCTTCTCTGTGGGAGACCCCAGCCGTCTGCAGGCCAACTTACTTCTTTTGAATCGGGAACTCAGCTGCTCTGCCTCAGTCCTTAAAGCCAGGCACCGTTTCCTTTAGGCCACTGTTTGGACAGATCAAACCCCTCTAGGCAAAAGCTGAGCCACAGGGTCCAGTCCTTGGCCTTTTGGTGTCTTGCTCAGGCTTTCTTTGCTCACCGGCTTCTTTCTGCTTCAGGGAGAGAGCTGGCCATCAATGGCCAGCCCTTTTTTCAGCAGGACACTTGGAGCTCTCTAGCATCAGGGGCCTCTTCTCTTCTGGGCTCCACACACTGTCCTCAGATAGGAGGAACTCTGTTTCAGCTTAATTTGGGCTCCGCCCACTTAGCAGCTGAAAACAATGTCAGGCCAGATACTTTGTTTCAAGTCTATTGAGTCTTTCCTGTTTTCCTGACTTCAAACTTGTTTTTCAGTCTATTGAGTCTTTCCTGTTTTTGCTGACTTCAAACTTGTTTTTCAGTCTATTGAGTCTTTCCTGTTTTTGCTGACTTCATGCTGATAATGCTCTTTAGGCCCCGAATTAAGAGACAGTATCAGAAACTCCTATATATTTCCTAAATCTAATTTATCTAACTCCTACACACCTTATAGGGGTGGAGTAAGGCAACTTGAATCCTACACCACAGTGCCCCCTTTGGACCCAAGTCCAGAAGACATCAAATTCCACATGGCCAGAGGCCAGAGACAAAAAAACAAAACAAAACAAAACAAAAAACAGAGTGAAATGTCTCCAACAAAAGAAAGCAATGCTATTCCATCCAGCCCAAACCACCTCACCAAAACTGAAACACATGAAAATGATGACAATTCTACAGTATGGAAAGTGATAAAGTCCCTTCAAGAAGAACTTAAAACTATCAAGGAATTCAAAGAAGCCACAATCTTACAAGTCAAAACAACAGATAACATCATTAAAGAGCACCAAGCCAAGGTGACCCAGCTTGAACAGGAAAAGGATAAAGCAATGAAAGATCTCCAGACAAAAACAAGCAAACTTGTATGGGTTAGATAAATTAGATATAGAAAATATATAGGGGTTTCTGATACTGACTCTTAATTCGGGGCATGAAGAGCATTATCAGCATGTGGACTAAAAACAGGAAACAAACAGGAGACTTAATAGACTGAAAAACAAGGTTGAAGTCAGGAAAAACAGGAAAGACTCAATAGACTGAAGAACAAGGTTGAAGTCAGGAAAACAGGAAAGACTTAATGAACTTGAAGAAACAAAGTATCTGGCCTGACATTGTTTTCAGCTGCTAAGTGGGCGCAGCCCAAATTAAGCTGAAACAGAGTTCCTCCTATTTAAGGACACTGCATGGAGCCCAGAAAGAGAAGAGGCCCCTGATGCTAGAGAGCTCCAAGAGTCCAGCTAAAAAAAGTACTGGCCATCATTTGATGGCCAGATTTCCCTGAAGCAGAAAGAAGCTGGTGAGCAAAGAAAGCCTGAGCAAGACACCAAAAGGCCAAGGACTAAACCCTGTGGCTCAGCTTTTGCCTAGAGGGGTTTGATCTGTCCGAACAGTGGCCTAAAGGAAACTGTGCCTGGCTTTAAGGACTGAGACAGAGCAGCTGAGTTCCTGATTCAAAAGAAGTAAGTTGGCCTGCAGACGGCTTGGATCTCCCACAGAGAAGAAAGCATGAAGCCTTATTTAAGGTGAGACTGCAATAACCAACTTACCCTGACGAACCTGCATCTGAGAGATCCAGAAAAAGGACTGCTAAGTGCGTTAAAGAATCTACAACAAAGACTGTGTTCCTGACGACTGAGGACCTGCCCCAGAGACTGTATCATTCTAAAAGGTTAGAAAAATAATTATCAACAGGTTTAGTGGATAGGTTAAAGGGGTTGTAGGAATTTATAGGATCAATAGTTAAGAAATTGTTGGTGTTTGTTATAAGTGAATTTAGTAATAAATAAATAAGTGTTAAATAATAATTTAAAAGTTCTGTTACACAAACTGGAGAAGGAATGTACAAAACGAACAATACCATTCAAGATATGAAAATAGAAATGGAAACAATAAAGAAAACACAGTCAGAGTTAAAAGAGGAAATGGAGAATCAAGAGAAGAGAACAGGAACTATGGATGTGAGTATGAAAAATAGAATGCAAGAGATGTAAGACAGGATCTCAGGCATGGAAGATTCGATGGAAGAAATCAGTACAACATCCAAAGAAAATGAGAAAGTTAAAAAATCTCTCACCCATAACATCCAAGAAATCACAGACTCAATGAAAAGATGGAACCTAAGAATTTTTGGCATAGAGGAAAGAGAAGACTCCCGACTGCAAGGTCCAGGAAATATCTTCAACAAAATCATAGAAGAAAACTTCCCAAACCTAAAGAAAGAGATGCCAGTAAAAATCCAAGAGGCTTACAGAACACCAATCAGATTAGATCAGAAAAGAAACTCCTCTCGCCACATAATAGAAACTCCAAATGTAGAGAACAAAGAAAGGATATTAAAAGATGTAAGAGAAAAAGGCCAAGTCACATACAATGGTAGACCCATCAGAATCACACCTGACTTCTCCTCAGAAACTTTAAAAGCTAGAAGGGCCTGGACAGATGTCCTACAAGCCCTGAGAGAAGATAGGTGCCCAGCCAGACTTCTATACCCAGCAAAACTCTCTATCAACATAGAAGGAGAAAACAAGATATTCTATGACAAAATCAAATTCAAACAATATCTCCTCACAAACCCAGCCCTACAGAATATCCTAGAAGGAAAATTCCAACACAGAGAAGATAACTACACCCAAGAAAACAGAGGAAATAGAAACCTCCACAGCAACTAAACAAAAGAGAAACACAAGACAGCCAGCTAAACCAAAATAATGGGAAATAACAACCCCTGGTCACTAATATCCATCAACATCAATGGACTCAACTCGCCAATTAAAAGACACAGACTTACAGACTGGAACTGTAAACAAGGCCCATCTTTTTGCTGTATACAAGAAACACACCTCACTATTGAAGATAAACACTACCTCAGAGTACAGGGCTGGGAAAAGGTTTTCCAAGCAATGGACCCAGGAAAAAAGCTGGAGTAGCCACCCTAATATCAAACAAAATAGACTTCCAATTGAAGTTAATAAAAAAAAGACAGAGAGGGGCATTACATGTTCATTAAAGGAAATATCCACCAAGAGGTCATCTCAGTATTGAACATCTATGCCCCAAATACAAAGGCACCTATATTTATAAAAGAAACACTTCTAAACTTAAATCGCACATTGATCCAAACACTTTAGTAGTGGGAGACTTCAACACCCCACTCACAACTATGGACAGATCATCAAGACAGAAGCCAAACAGAGAAATAATGAGTCTAACAGAGATCAGGAACCAAATGGACCTAACAGATATCTACAGAACGTTTCACCCAAACACAAAAGAATACACCTTCTTCTCAGCACCTCACGGAACCTTCTTGAAAATTGACCATATAGTTGGACACAAAGATAGCCTCAACAGATACAAGAGAAAATTGAAATAACCCCTTGTATCTTATCAGACCACCATGGAATAAAGCTGGACTTCAATAGCAAAAGAATCAACAGAAAGTCTACACTCACATGGAAATTGAACAACTCTTTACTAGAGGACCACTGGGTCAGGGAAGAAATAAAGAAGGAAATCAAAGACTTCTTAAAATCCAACGAAAATGAAGACACAACATACCCAAACCTATGGGACACAATGAAAGCTGTGCTACGAGGAAAGTTCATAGCACTAAGTGCCTTCAAAAAGAAAATTGTGACAGCTCATATTAGCAAATTAACAGCTAAACTGGGTGAATTGGAAAAAAAAGAAGCGAACACTCCCAAGAGGAGCAGAAGACAGGAGATCATCAAACTTAGGGCTGAAATCAACAACCTAGAAACAAAAAGAACTATACAAAGAATCAATGAAACCAAGAGTTGGTTCTTCGAGAAAATCAACAAAATAGACAGACCCTTAGCCAAATTACCTAAAAGACAGAGGGAGAAAACCCAAATCAACAAAATCAGAAATGAAAAGGGAGAAATAACAAGAGACATTGAGAAAATCCAGAGAATATTTGGATCCTACTTTAAAAATCTATACTCTACCAAATCTGAAAACTTAAGTGAAATGGACAATTTTCTTGATAGATTCAACCTACCCTGCTAAATTAAGATCAGATAAACAGATTAAACAGCCCCATAATGCCTAAGGAAATAGAAACATTCAATAAAAATCTCCCAACCAAAAAAAGCCCAGGGCCAGATGGCTTTATCACGGAATTCTACCGGACCTTCAAAGAGCAGCTAACACCAATACTTTTCAAAATCTTTCACAAAATAGAATCTGAAAGAACATTGCCAAACTCATTCTAAGAGGCCATAATCACCCTGATTCCTAAATCACACAAAGACCCAACAAAGAAAGAGAACTTCAGAGCAATCTCCCTCATGAACATAGATGCAAAAATACTTAATAAAATACTAGCAAACCGAATTCAAGAACACATCAAAAGTATCATACACCATGATCAAGTAGGCCTCATCCCAGGGATGTAGGGATGGTTCAACATACAAAAGTCTATCAACATCATTCACCATATAAACATGATGAAAGAAAAAACCACATGATAATCTCACTAGATGCAGAAAAAGCATTTGACAAAATCCAACACCCCTTCATGCTAAAAGTTCTGGAGAGAACGGGCATACAAGGGCCGTACCTAGAAATAATAAAGGCAATATACATCAGGCCAGTGGCCAACATCAAAATAAATGAAGAGAAACTTGAAGTCTTTCCTCTAAACTCAGGGACAAGACAAGGATGTCCACTTTCACCATATCTCTTCAATATAGTACTTGAAGTTCTTGCTAGAGCAATAAGACAACTAAAGGACATCAAGGGGATAAACATCGGAAACAAAGAAGTCAAATTATACCTATTTGCAGATGATATGATAGTATACATAAGCAACCCCAAAAATTCCACCAGAGAACTCTTACAGCTGATAAACACCTTCAGCAATGTGGCTGGATAAAAAATTAATTCAAAAAAAATCAGAAGCCCTTCTTTATACAACAAACAAATGGGTTGAGGAAGAAATAAGGGAAACAACCCCCTTCACAATAGTCACAAACAACATAAAATACCTGGGGGGTAACTATAACCAAGCAAGTAAAGGACCTGTACAACAAGAACTTCAAGCCCTTGAAGAAAGAAATGGAATAGGCCTTTAGAAGATGGAAAGATCTTCCATGCTCATGGATAGGTAGGATCAACATAATAAAAATGGCCATCCTACCAAAAGCAATATATAGATTCAATGCAATTCCTATCAAAATACCAACACAATTTTTTATAGACTTGGAGAGAACTAGCCTCAATTTCACATGGAACAACAAAAAGCCCAGAATAGCTAAATCAATCCTGTACAATAAAAAAAAAAAAAAAACATCTGGAGGTATTACCATCCCAGATTTCAAGCTGTACTACAGAGCAATAGTTGTAAAAACAGCATGGTATTGGTATAGAAACAGACCAGTAGATCAATGGAATCGAATTGAAGATCCAGAAGTAGACCCACACACTTAATGGCCATCTAATTTTTGACAAAGAAACCAAAACGGCACAATGGAAGAAGGATAGCATCTTTAACAAATGGTGCTGGTCCAACTAGATGTCCATTTGTAAAAGAATGAAGTTAGACCCATACTTATCACCTTGTACAAAACTTAAGTCCAAGTGGATCAAAGACAATTACATAAGGCCGGTCACACTAAATCTACTAGAAGAAAAAGTGGGAGAAACCCTCGAACTAATTGGTACAGGCGACAACTTCCTGAACAGAACACCAACAGCTCAGGACTTGAGATCAACAATCAATAAATGGGACCTCATGAAACTGAAATCTTCTGTAAGGCAAAGGACACTGTCTTTCAAACAAAACGGCAGCCTACAGACTGAGAGAAAATCTTCACCAACCCCACATCTGACAGAGGTCTAATATCCAAAATCTACAAAGAACTCAAGAAATTAAATGTCAGGAAACCAAATAATCCAATCAAAAAATGGGGGACAGAGCTAAATAGAGAATTCACAAAGGAGAAATCCCTCATGGCTGAGAGACACTTCAAGAAATGCTCAACATCCTTAATCATCAGAGAAATGCAACTCAAGATGACTCTGAGATTCCATCTCACACCTGTCAGAATGGTTAAGATCAAAAACTCAAATGACAGCACATGCTGGCGAGGGTGTGGAGAAAGGGGTACCCTACTCCATTGCTGGTGGGAATGCAGGCTTGTGCAACCACTATGGAGATCAGTCTGGCGATATCTTAAAAAACTTTGTATAGCTCTGCCTCAGGACCCAGCCATACCACTTCTGGGTATACACCCAAATGCCTCTTCATGGAATCATAAGGAAGTTTCCTCATCTATGTTTATAGCAGCCTTATTTGTAATAGCTAGAAACTGGAAACAACCCAGATGTCCCTCAACCAAAGAATGGGTAAAAAAATTGTCGTACATCTATACAATGGAATATTATTCAGCTATCAGGAACAATGAAATTATGCAATTTGCAGCCAAATGGATGGAACTAGAAAAGCTCATCCTGAGTGAACTAACCCAGACTCAGAAGGACACATATGGCATCTATTCACTTATAGTAGGATTTTAGCTATATAGTAGA
>CAJQZJ010032702.1:4626345-4644564 GCA_907164525.1 Lophiomys imhausi | reverse complement strand
AGGAGTTGATATGTCTTGATATAAAAAAATCTAAAGTTACGAAAACACTAAGAAGATGTTTTTAAAATTGTGATGCAAGTTAAGATGGAAGCTGAGTTGGATATAGAACTTTAAACTCATGGAGATTGTTAGATAGTAGAATGTTAATGTCAGGTGCCAAATGCATATGGACTGGACATTGGGAATGTATGCCAAGCCTTATAATTCTCATAATTGTGTCCTAATTATTTCTGTTGTTTTTGTATTGTAGTTATAAGAGAAAGAGCCATTTGTTGGACTGAAAGGAGGAGCTGTTGGGGGAAAAAGATATACCTTAAACTTAAAAAGAAAAGGAAGGGGATGGGGGGATTGAGGGGGAAGAGGGTAGAGTGTGGGACTGGAGGGAGGAGTAGGGAGGGGATTGCGATTGAGATGTAACTTGAAGAAATAATAAATATTGTTTTTTAAAAAGATGGTGATGTAAGTTAGGATGGAAGCTGATTTGTATATAGAACTTTAAACTCATGGAGATGGATGCATAGTAGAATGTTAAAATCAGTTGCCAAATACATATGGACTGGACATTGAGAATGTATGCTAAGCCTTATAATTTTCATAATTGTGGCCTAATCATTTTTGTTGTTTTGAATTGTATTTGTTGTTATAAGAGAAAGAGCCATTTGTTGGATTTAAAGGGGGAGCTGTTGTAAGGAAAAAGATACACCTTAAATTAAAAAACAAGGAAGGTGATGGGGGTGGTAAGGTGGAAGAGGCTGGAAGGGTGGGACCAGAGTGGGGAGTAGGGAGGAGATTGTGATTGAGATATAACTTGAATAAATAAAGAAAAAACTGAAAATAGAACTGTTGTGTGAACCAATCCTTATGTAGTTAAACAAAGGAGCTTGACTGACATATATCCTGGCACAATTTTAAACTCCCAAGTTGTGGGGTCACCTTAGGCAGGAAGGAGTGAAAATACCTACTTTTTAGCAACTGAATATTTGATATTTTATTTGTAAAACTCTGGCATTGTAACATTTAGAGATTAAAATGATTGAATTCAAGTAAATGTACCATCTAAAAATGTATATTTGAAAATGTTAGAATTGACTTTTTATTTGTGCCTTCCAACTAGTTTTTCTACCTCAGGATTGGTCTACAAATGGTTCTTAGTCTATAACCCACCACCTAGGCAGATTGTCCCAAAAGGCTCTCACATCTGTCTGCTATTCTTTCAGATAATCTTAGCTCTAGCATGGCGCTGTGGTCTGAATGTGTACGCCATGAATATCTATCCAAATCTGTTTAAATTGTTATTCCCCCAAACCATGGTATCTATGATTGGGACATTTTGGAAATGATCAAACACAAGAATAGAGTACTTGAATGTACAATGAATATCTATAAAAGGGAACCTCAGGGAACCAGCTAGTTCTTTTTGCCATGTAAAGACACAGTTTCACTTTATATATTAGGCAAGTGGCCTTCATCAGACATTTCTTCAGCCAATTTCTTGACCTTGGACTCCTAGTTCTATGATTGTGGGAAATGAACTTCCCTTTCTCATAAGCCACTAGTCTATGGGAGTTTTTCACAGAGGGCCCAAAGGTCTCGACATGTAAACTGGCTCATAGATAGGTCTCTGTCACAGTTACTCTTGGGAATAGGGAGTCTCTGGGACTCAGGAAAGAGAGGTGAGTGTCTTGCTGAGAGTTCTTATTTTGCAGGGCAGTAAGACTTGTTCTTTATATTTAATACATACTACTTCCTTAGTTACATGTTTAGTCCAATGTAATCACAAAACTATAAAACCTGGAGGCTGGAGGAATGACTCAGGGGTTAGAGTACTTGGTACTCTTCCTGAGAATAAGAGTTCAGCTCCCAAAAACTACACCAGCAGCCCACAAGTTCCTACAACTCTAGCTCTAGGGGATCCAAGGCACCCATCTGGATTTTTCAGGCATCTCACTCATGCACACCCCATGCCCTACATATATATACACACAATAAAAAATAGAAAGTGGCACTATTTGGAGGTGTGGCCTTGTTAGAGGAAGTGTGTCACTGGGGATGGGCTTTGAGGTTTTAAGTGTTCAAACCAGGCCCAATGACACATTTCCTTCAATAAGGCAACACCTACTCAAATAAGGCCATACCTTCTAATAGTGAAACTCCCAAGAGTCATCAGAAAGTTAAACATAATCTAAACAGGAAAAAAAATAGAGGAATGTCTTTTGGTATATAGCTTGAGCTATTGGCAGGGGATGATTAGTTGACTCTTCCAACTTCATGTTAAGACTCTGTCCTTGGTTATTACAGACATATCAAGAAGACTGATAGCCACCCAGGATGTCCTCTGCTTACTGAACTGTACAGCTAAGTCTTTACTAGTGAACATCTTTAAGGAAGAGATAACGTTTACTCCTAACATAATCTCCCTCTTCCCCAAATATGTGAAATAAATAAAAGAAAAAAATTGCCTTTTTCTTTTCAAGGAGTTTATGGAAAAAGCACTGCAGAAAGCTAGCTAGGGACTAAGAAAAACACACTGCCAAAGTTACTGGTTCACAGAGTCCTGAAGTGGAAAGTAGGGAGATCGCCAACTTTGACCCATCAGAGATATGGCTTGATTTTGCCGTAGGAGTTGGCTCTATTGGGCCATGAGCTGCTGAAGCTATGTGGCACTGGCTCTCCTGCCTTCCTATCAGGTGCCTTTGCTTGATGTTTAGTTGTCTGATGACCTTTATCAAGGATGCAAAGTCAATGTGAAGGTCTGAACACCTAAAAAGTGAAGACGTTTAAGGGAGAAAGCTGTCAGTCAATGGGCCCAGCTGTAAGGAGATCCATACAGAGCATCCAAGAGCGCGCATGCGTGTGAGCGCTTGTGTGTGTGTGTGTGTGTGTGTGTGTGTGTGTGTGTGTGTGTGTGCGCGCGCGCGCGCGTGCCCGTGGGCTTGTGTTTAGTAGGAGCAGAAAGAGAAAACTACAGTTTCTCCACTTTTGTCTCCCTAGACTTCGTCCTATACAGGTTATTTGTGGCCACCCAGCATTATCCTTTACTATGCTCGTTGTACACTCTAAGAACTTCAAATTGTGGTTCTGTCCAACTGCTATTTCCTTTGTGCCCTTAAAAACATGAAACTCAGTGTTATTTGCATATTAAGTGATATGTGGGGGCTGTGACTTTGGATCATCTCTCATTTACTGGAAGGAAGTGTGTGGATTCTCAAAAGATGAAGCCAATAACAATAGCTAGCACTTACTGTTTTCTGGGCATTCTGCAAAGCATTTTATCTGTGAGGTAGCTTTTATTTTTAATCTCCAATTTACAAAGATCAGAAAGGGTGAGTGTCTGGGAACAACTATCAATTGTGGAATAAGATTAAGCATAGGAAGCTGATTTCAACACTGCTTCTTAACCTACTTAAATGACCCCAAGGTCCTCTCCTCTGAAGTTGTTTGTCCCTCTGTATCCAGTCTTTACATCAGCCTGTCAGCCCCCTCTAGCCTCCTGTTTATACTTTCACTACCTACAATTTAGATTCATTTTGTTAATATCTCAGTCAACATAGCACACAGAGATTTTTAAAAAAAATTATTGATTTGTGTTGTGTGTGTGTGTGTGTATGTATGAACTTCACATCATGTACCCTGATCCCACACATCTACCACCTCCTCTCAAACCCTCCCTCCACCTTTGCAACCTCTCCCAAAAATAAAAAAAAACTCATTGTAGAAGCTTTAGTATGTTATTGTATGTCCTACAATATTCCCTTTGTCTACATATTTTGGTTGCAAATGTTCATTACAATTACTGCTTGGTCTGGTCCGAGGCCTGTGGTTTCTGCTACTTTGTCAATACTGGAGCCTCACTGGGACTCCTCTCAGATATCCTGTTTTTGTGCTGTGTCATGGAGATCTTGTAGTTTTGGGTCTGTAGAACAAGCTTCTTCATGTACTCCAGTGGTTCGTCGTGGTATAGATGTTTGTGTGGGCCAATTTAAAGGACTTATTCTAGGCTTACCACCACCCCACCACATCCAGGGCTCACTCTACTCTGCTACCCAGATAAGGTTCAGGGCCTGTTCTCCTGAGTCTGCAGCAGGTGAGGAGCTGGGCCAGCTCTCCTGTTCTCATGATCTCCTCAGGAACAACTCTCCAGCCTGTTACCTATGCAAGGACAAAAGAGAGTGGAGGGATCTCTCCCTTGCCAATGCCACCATTCAGTGGACAGAAGTCAGTATCAGCTCTCCTGGGCTCATACCCTTGGGAATGGTTCACCCGAAACCCCCACATCCAGGGCTAGTTCTACTGTTCTGCCAAGATGAGGTGCAGGGACTGATCTCCTGAGTACTCCAGCATGTGAGGGACAGGGCTAGCTCTCCACACAGAGATATTTTTAATGTGCCTCCATACTCAGCTTTTTCACCTATACAATGGTATTATAATACCTTTTGTGTATATTAGGAGAATTAAGAAAGAAAATACATGTAAATGTCTTTGCAGAGTCCCTAGAAGAATTGTTAACAAAAATAGCATGGAAATAATAATAGTCACATTTGTGAGTGTGAACAGTAGAACATAAATAGCTAAATAACTTGGCATGAGAAACACCACTAGTAACTTGTAGGCTCACTGAGAGAGCTGGTGGTCAAGAACACTTAGAACACAGTTTCCCCTCTATCACCTGCTCACATAGCTGGGTCTACCCCACCTTTCTGCTTCTGGTTGGTGGTAATTCTGGATTTTCAGTTTATTTGGACAATAGAGATAAATCATGTTTCCCACCACATCATTCTCAGGCTCATCCCATGTTCATCAGCACTGTTAGACTTGGAGTAGTATAGTACTATCCAGAGAAGGAAGTGAGATGCTTGCAACAGTTCCCAGATTGCCAACTTAGTCCAAGGACAGCAAGGGATGTAGGGGAGAGTCCAAATGCAAGGAAGGGAGCCGGGAAACATGCTTAGCTACATGGCAGAGGAACCCAGATACCTGGGTTCTCACCTGGTTTGTCCTGTTAATGCAATATCTGCTGTGTACATATTCCATGAAAGCTCTTGTCTCCTCAAGTCTGATCTTTCTCATCCTACTCAGGAGCAGCAGCAGCAGTTTTCTCTGCTTGGTCCCTTCTCTTGTGTACCAGTAGGTTGTACTCAGCATACTGTCATTTTCTTTTTTAAGTTCTCCACCTCATTGGCCAAAGGTATCAGCTCATCTTTCTTCTGTTTCTGTGTTACCTGGGAAAGGCTGTGCATAATAACTTGGACACTTGTGCACAGTGGGTCTTCAGTAAACAGTCACCAGAATGAGATTTATCCCTGACAGAAAGCACATCCTATGTGGGAGTGGGTGAGCCACAGCAGGCAAGACCTGGGGTAAAGCCATGCAGAGTAGGACTGAGCAAGATAGAGTGCTGTGTTCCACTTGCTCTGAAAAGGGCAACCCGGGCAATGTTCTACATGACTTTACATAATGTGTGTTACTAGAAGGGTTCTGCAATATGGTAGAATTTGCCTGGGGAAAGCCCCTGTTTTCACCTTAAAAATAATAAGCAACCTTTTCATGTGAAAAAGAAAAAAAATGACATTGCTTCACATAAAAGGTTAAGGCTTAAGAGATTAAAAAAAATTTTTTATTCATATGAATAAAGTTGTTCATACAGCCCTTGGTAGCTTAAATGCAAGAGGAACTCAGAATAACAGAGTTAAAATCCGGTGTAATGCTTAATTAAAAAAAAAAAAAGCAAAAGCAAATTCGAAATTGCTGGAGGTCTTCCAGTTGAGCTTTGTACACACAAGAGGGGAGAAAGGGTAGTGTGAAGTTATGGTGGAGAATTGAAAGGACTCTGTGTGCAACAAGACAAGACACAGAGGAGTCAGGCTTCGCAGGAGGAAAGGGATGCTGGGCAAGCATCTGCCATGGGGAAGACGTGGAGTCATGAGAGCAACCAAGGGATATCTAGCAGGATTGGGATTTTATTTGCAAGGATTAGACTATAACACACTTGGCAAATATTTACTGAACACCCACACTGCACAAGTGTGCAAAGTATTATCCATAGCCTTTTGCTGAGCCACACAGAAATAAAAGAAAGACGAGAGACAACTTAGGCCAGAGAGGTGGAGAATTTAACCTAAGGTGTTGAATCAAAGAAAAGGATGATATGCTGATTGCGAAACTTACTGGTACACAGGAGAAGGAACTGAGCAGATTGGAGAAAGGGAAATGCTACTGCAGAATGGAATGAACAAGATCAGAGCTGAGGAGAGAGACATGAGTTTTCATGGAGTCTGGACATGGCAGATTTAGCATTAGCAGGACAAGCTAACCGGAGAACAAAGCTGCATAGACAAGCCGATTGGCAATTTAACTGCATCGTGTGAACTCTTGGCTCATCATTCCCAAACCTCCAACATCTGGGTCTGCTCCTCAGAAGTAGCTGACTGAGGAGAGGAGTCTGTGACTTGCAGAGCATGCTGTTGAGGGAGACTTCTTCCTTGAGTGGACAGGGTGGAGGGGCAGCACCTAGACAGCGCCATTTGTCCTCTATGTACCAGCATGAAGATTTAATGATAAGCACAGAGGCAGTCTGAACAGTGAAGGGGAACAGGATTGCATGAGGCTGAAGAACTGATGGACAGGCACTAGGCACAAAGCAAGGTCTCATTTTTGTTCTGGGCTTTTCTAGGGATGGTTCATGAAAACTGGTAAGATTTTTTTTTCCAACAAATTACAATGTGTCATTTAACACTGTCTGTAATATGATCAGCTTTTAGGTTAAGGTTTAGTTGTGCTTCACAATCCAACAAAGACACTCTTCATATTCGTTGGAATCACTAGGGATGCTGCTGAAATACAAGCCATTAGAATCACCCTCAGACATTTACAGTCCGCTCAACTAGAGTGGAGCCCAGGGAAGAAGATCTCTTGAAATTCTTCTGGCTAGGCTGCAGGCACTGGTTAGTTAAATGGGCTTCTCTTTCATCTTTAAAACGAGTCCCAGAGTTTCCCTCCTTGGAGCTTTTGTGAATTTCAAGGTTAGACTCAAAACTCTGTTAGGGCTGCTCGCCTTCTGTATTTGAAAGAAAACAGTAAAAACGGTAGTAGACGTCCAGTTGACTGCGCTCCTTTGATCTGCGGGCTCTCCAAACATTCCATCCTTAGGGTCCTTCAGGATCAGGCAAGGGCAGGTGTGAACATTGTACTGACAGATCCATGAGAGGGCAGCAGAGAGCTGGCAACCTTTTCTCTGCAGGCCAGAGAAATCCCAGCTGGACTGGAGAATCCTTGGGAGACACTGAGGGAGGGAGTGTTTGAACCTTTATGAGGAGCAAAGGGTGTAGTTGTCTTTGCTCCACAAATATCCGGAATCAGAGTCATTGCTCAAACGAGAAACTGAGATCAGTGGGGCATTGGACACGGAGGGTCAGTTTTAAGCAGGAGCAGTGCTCAGACCCATGTTCTGAGATACTGGTGGAAACTTCCAACGCCAAGCCAGTTGGTGGGGATGAAGCTGTGTCTTGTAGCTGCTCGTGAGAACCATATCCCGGAGAGTCTTTTGCCTACATTCAAACCCACATGAAGAGAGAAAAAAAAAACCTTTATCTAAAAGCCGAGCAAATCCTTGCAACCTAGGGAAGCATGTGAGCAGGGTATTGGAAGGAAACAGGTGAGAGCCAGTAGAGTACTGGGGGCTGCTGGTATCACCGACACACGTGTCTTTATAAAACTAGCACCCTCACCTTCAGGAACAGGTCTTAAACAGCCAAGGCAGACACAAGGGTTGCGCGTGGATTGAAACAAACCGGAAGTCCTTTGCAGATAAGCACAGGATCAGAAATGTAAACTACAGATGGTAGCAACACACCCAGAGACAGTAAGGTCTCAAGGAAAAAGTTTGAGAATTCCACACTGATTTGTTGTTGGTAGTGCTGATTGATGCTACTTTAGACTGGCATTTCCAAAATGATCTCTGCAGGCTTGCTGGTTCCAGGGTGGGTGCAGACCTGAGCCTCCACCTCACTTGGGAGCTTATTACAGTGTTGAATCTTGAGTCCTGCCTCAGACCTACAGAATCTGAACTTTCATTTTAACAAGACCCCTGGGCGATTCATATGCATATTATGCATATTTAAGGTTGAAAAATTTTAGGCTAGCATTCAGTCCAGATAGGATCTGATGCCACTTAGAACAAGGAAGTGAAGGAAGATAGATGTGTTCAAGTGACATTAAGTGTATATGTTAGTAATATGTATATTTGGTGGAGTTCTTTGTTTTATCCTATTTCATTTCTCATAATTACATACAAAATCAATGAACTGATGTCTTTTTTTGACACATGGTAGGGAAAACTGTGTCCTATTTCGGTTTGAAGAAGCATGTGGATCAAAATTGATGTTATGTCCCTGTTCCTTTCAGTCTATTGGTTGTAGGATAGTTATCCTGTCCTATATGGCTAAAATCCAGTTATAAGTGAATAGATGCCATGTGCATCATTCTAGGCCTGGGTTAGCTCACTCAGAAGGAACTTTTCTAGTTCAATCCATTTGGCTGCAAATTGCATGATTTTGTTGTTTCTGATAGCTGAGTAGTATTCCATTGTGTAGATGTACCACAGTTTTTTTTTTTTTTATCAATTCATCAGTTGAGGGACATCTGGGTTGTTTACAGTTTCTACCTATTACAAATAAGGCTGCTAAGATGAAGATGAGGAAATGTCCTTGTGGTTTGGTGAGGAATCATTTGAATGTATATCCAGAAGTGGTATGGCTGAGTCCTCAGGTAGAGATATTCCAAGTTTTCTAAGACATTGCCAGAGTGATTTCCATAGTGGTGGTACAAGTTTGCACTCCCACCAGCAATGGAGGAGTGTTCCCCTTTCTCCACACCCTCGCCAGCATTTGCTGTCATTTGAGTTTTTGATCTTAGCCATTCTGACAGTTGTGTGATGGAATCTCAGAGTCGTCTTGAGTTGCATTTCTCTGATGACTAAGGATGTTGAGCATTTCTTCAAGTGTCTCACGGCCATTAGAGATTCCTCTTGTGAATTCTTGGTTTAGCTCTATTCCCCATTTTTTGATTGGATTGTTTGATTTCTTAGTGTTTAATTTCTTGAGTTCTTTATACATTTGGATATTAGCCCTCTGTCGGATGTGGGGTTAGTAAAGATCTTTTCCCAATCTGTAGGCTGCCATTTGTTCTAACGACAGTGTCCTTTGCCTTACAGAAGCTTGTCAGTTTTGTTAGGTTCCATTTATTGATTGTTGGTCTTAGAGCCTGAGCTATTAGTGTTACCTGTTAGTGGGACCCTTTGCCCTAGTGGAGCTGCCATGTAGGCCCCCAGTACAAGAGAAAACTCTTAGCCCTCATATGGCTGCTGAACTGAAGGTGGCTGATATGTAGGACACCCCACACTGGAGGAATAGCATAGGTGGGAGAAGGGGGAGAGGGTGGGAGGGTGAGAGGGTGAACCAGGGAGTAGTAGAGGAGGGAAATGTGATGGAGATGTAAATTGAAGTAATAAATAAACATAAGAAAAGAAAACACCTAAAAAATTAATGTTATTACAAAAAGAATACAAGACTTTTTGAAGGTTGTCACTTCTGTCCTCTGACTCCTCTCTCCCAAAAGTAAATTACTTTTTTCTATTTCTTCTTATTTTTTCTGTAACTGCAAAAATTTGCATATAATGTATTCTGATAATGCTTTCTCCCTCACTCAACTTTTCCCTTTTTCCAGATCCTTACCATCTCCTCACTCATCAAACTTCACATCTTCTCTCTCTTTCTCTTACAAAAAATGTCCCTCATAGACTCATGTGTTTGATGTTTGCATATATGTGGTCCTTAACTGAGGGTGCTGCTTGGGAAGGTGGAACCTTTAGGAGGTGGAACCTTACTGGAAGAGGTAAGTGCCTATGGGTGAGCTTGTAGGTCTTGAGGTCTTATAGCCCTTCACCATTCACTGCTGGCTGTCAGCTTCCTGTGGGGGCAATGTGACAGTGACTGACTGGCCTCCTGATCCTGCCTTGAGGCTTTCCCTGCCGTGCTGACAACGTTCCTTCGAACTGTAGGCAGAAGTAAACTTTTCCATCTTGTGAAGTGTTTTTGTCACAATGACAAGGAACACAGCTAATACACTAGCTGAATGCATTAGACTATTAGAAGCCATTACTACCTACATCACAGAACAGTTTATGCTTGTATTAGTTTCTTGTCAATGTTTAATAATAGATCAATTCAGTAGCTTAGCGCAGCACACTTTTATTATCCTATAGTTTTGGAGGTCCACAATCGATTTCAATGGACTACAGTGATGTTGGCCACAGAGCTTCTTTGTGAATTGTTGAGGTAGGAACCTGCCCTGTCTCTTCAGTTTTGGTAGGCTGTTGTTAGTTTTACTGGCTTTCATGGCTCCTGGCCCATCCCTCTACATGGGTGGTCAGTGGTTTGGGATCTTCCTTTAGGCATTCAATGTCAAGTATCCCTTTGTCTATAAGAATATCAGTGATCATACATGAAGCAAGTCCACATACTGAATACTATCCCTATTTCAAAAGCTTAATTCAGTCACATTTGGTAAAGCAACTTTTTCCATTTAAGACAACATTCACAGGTTCCAAAGATAAGGAGCCAGTGACTGTTTATTAGCCAGTATTTAGTCTTTCATAAGTTTTGAACTATAATGTTTATTAGCAAATTATAAAATATCTGATGATTAAAAGAGTATACATTTGTGGCTGAACCACTAGTGTTCTTCCAGAGAACCTGAGTTCAGTTTTAGTTCAGTTCCCAGCACCCACCTCATGAAGCTCACACTGCCTTTAACTCCAGCTTCAGGGTATCCACCTTCCTTTTCTGGCTGCTGTGAGCACCTACACTTTCTTGCACATCTCATCGTATGTAGGTGAAGTGCTAATGGCATCACTATGGGACATTCTGAATCCTGAAAGACACAACTTAGAAATGGTCTAGTCCACTCTTGTTTACTTATATGAGTGATTAAATCTTAAAAGAGAGTGGCAGCGTGACCAGATCCACACTTCAACTTATTATTTAGTCAATGAGAATTCATAGAGCAGTTGCATTGTACCAGGGTTATAAAATGGAATAACACAAGAAAGAGGTAAATAAATAATGGCGACAATGGACTTAAAGGGTAGGTGTCCTAATATATACATTGGAAACCGGGTTTCCTGAATTCAGACATGAATGATCTATAAGTTATAGAGAGGGTTGACAAGCACAGTGCTATCATTGTTAATAAAGCAAAAATAGCATTGTGTACATGTGCAGATTAAAAAGAAAGAATTTCAGGCTCTCTGGTTTTCAGGCAAGAAGTAAGTTTGCTTGTTTCTCTAGAGGGAAGCTCTCCCACGGTTACATGGCAACCCATGGTCAACGAAACCCTTTGGGAAGCAGCAGAGGCAGCAAGCCAGCTCCCTGGGTTCCTTTGGGTGTCCTCCAGGGAGATGTATTGCAGCTGATGGATGGGGTTCAGGCAAGGTGAAGGGAGCACTTTTCTCACAGGGGGCACCAATTTGCTTGAGCTGGAAGAACTGCAATGTCTATTCCCCAAAGGGTTTGAGGCTGAACAAATGATGCCATTATCTTTCTCCATATGCATCCATACACACTTTCATCAACTTGATGCTTGTTACTGTATGTCAAACACATTCAAAATCATTTCTTTGTAGCTCTCAGAATAAAATGCTTGGGTACAATATGATCATGGTGGAAAAAAAGCTGTAAATTTCTGAGTCATCTTTCTTATGTTAATTAAAGTCATAATCCTGTCATCTCAAGCTTAAATGAGGAATATACATATATTTCAAAATACTTCAGATATAAAGCGATTCCTTGGGGCTTGTTTGTCTAAGCTCAATGGAAATTAAAGATCTTTTCACAGTAGCAAAAAGACATCCAGTTACCTTCTCAAAATCACTAGGAAGATATGAAAATGCAAGTTATTCACCTTTGTCTGGGGCTGGACAATGCATGCTCTGCTCCCCTGTTTTTTATTTCAGGGGAGGGTGTTGGCTACCTAGCCTGATTTCTTCAATAACTGGAAGGCCCGTTCCCAGCAGGAAAACTGGCTGGCTTCTACTCAGCACAGAAGAAAGCCATGATGGCTTGCTGGCACTGGGTTCTGCAGTCCTTGGTTAAACACTGCAGGTCTGAGGTATGAGGAAGAGGATCTGGGCCTCCATCCTGACACAAATGTTCTGAATGTGTCCTTTTAATATGGCCAATCCCTAACCACCTTACCCCACCCAGAACTTGTCCCAACTCCCAGGTGATCCTCAATCAGTAGCATAAGGGATGAACATCTCTAGTTGTCTTCTCTCACCTTAGTTTCTTATCTTGTCACAAACTATTCCAACATCTTCTTAGGCCCCTTTGCTTTCATCTTATTAGCCTGCTTTGTAGATCAATATGTAGAGTTTGCCAGTTACTATCTCTTCTCCTTGCTATAGAAATCTGAATTCTCCAGGAGGCCTTGTGCATTTCCCTAAATAAGAAAAGCCTCAAAACATAAAACAACACAGAAAAGAAAATCTCAATATATTACCAATCTACAGAAAGTCAAAGAAAAATTAACCAGAAGACCAAATTTTAGAATACAAATGCTAGCTGAGCTACATGATTCTTGAGTGTGACTCTCTAGTTTTCAAATGTGTTGCTAGAAAAAATAAGGAGCCAGGAGGAAAAGGAACCATGTTGTCAGAGTACCCTGTCTTACCTCTATGTAACTGTAGGGCAGAATGTGGAAAGTTAAATTCCAGGGCCTTCTTGGTCATTGCAATGGGTTGGGATCAGACAGGTATGTGCAAGAAGTTTCTTGAATTAAAGTGAACTTGATTTTGTAACTAAGATGCCCCAAGGCCAACCCTAATTAAGGTTACCATGCATTTATGCACACAAATGGCTAATGGATCCCCCATCTCTCTTTATACTAATTACATTTGATTAAGGACTTCCTTAAAAGCTACTCTTTCTCAGTGAATTTTAAATGACTGTTGGCTTCCATTGACTGATGTTGAAGGGTCACCCCATGAATTGATTAGGCAATGTAGCATTGTGACTTAGGATTCCAGTTGTTCAGGTCCCCTGGAGCCCTGCTCCGTAAATTCATGAGCAGCGATGGTGATTGCAATATTCTGTTGCTATGGTTTTGCTATAGGAACTCTGTGTCGGGTAGTGATCATTGTATCCCACACCAATTGGTGAACTCACTGCTCATCTAATTCTTTTCTTACATTTATCAATGGTGGTCTTTCTCAGCTATAAGGCCATTTCTTCCCTTGTGTTTGTTCCAAAGGACACTATTTTATATTTTTATGACTATGTAATGAGATAGCAGGGGAGGGTGGAGATGGCTGGAAAGCAAATGGGCTGAATTATTAGATGAGATTGAATGTATTCAGGCTGTTATGACTACAGATGGGTTGAATTATTAGAAATTCCAATTAAAATGAGAGTTTACTATCAATGAAGTCTGTAGCTAGTGAGTCAAGTTTTTTTAATTATTTTTGAAAAAATTCATTTCAGAATAATCTTTTATGTAAAATGTTTATATATATGTGCATACATGTACACATACATGTACAGATCTGTTCTAAACATTTCAAAAGTAAAGGGAAGCTTCAGTATAATAAAGATAAATTAAAGACAGTCCACCTTTGGAGAGAGAAAAAGAGGAGGAGATAGAGAGAGGGGGGGAGAGGGAGGAGGAGAAAGAGAAGGAGACAGAGACAGTGACACCGCCCCCCACAGACACAGAGACTGAGACTTGTGTGCATTTTAAGTAGATCTTTACTGTGTACCCAGGCTTCCTTCAAGTTCTCCACCTTCTTTCCTTAGTATCTTAAGTGCTACATTACAGATGTACCGTGTCCTGTCCACCTGCTATGGAGGTCTTAATCTGTGTTTAGTCTTTGTTTCTCTAGAGCAGGGGTTCTCAGTCTGTGGGTCGTGACCCCTTTGGGGTTTGAACAGTCCTTTCACAGGGGTCACCTGAGACTATCAGAAAACATAGATATTTGCATTATGATACTGGTAGCAAAATTAGAATTAAAATAATTTTATGGTTGTGAGTCACCACAGCACAAGGCACTGCATTAAAGGGTCGCAGCCTTAGGAAGGTTGAGAATCGCTGCTCTAGAGCTTCACATGTAGCTGTTCTCACCTGTACAGCCCAGGAAGAGCAAGTCAGAGAAAGCAAGTGTCACAACACTGAAGTGCATAAGAAACACAAGTTTGAAGGAAAGAGTATCCATCCAATGTACTCTTTGGGGAAGAAGGAGTCAACTGAAAGTTTCCTCATCAGGATAAGAGAATTGTTTTAGACATAGAAAGACAATCAGCTCCATGACTGTGCTTGGATCTTGGCTTATCCACAAGGCAGCCACATGACCTTTGAAGAGTGCCCTGCATTTTCCATGGGTGGACTGACTTGCAACAGTCTGTTCCTCAAACACTGTTAAAAGAATCAATAAGCTAATAAATGTAAAAAGCTTAGAACCATGCCTGCCTCGTCACATGCAATAAATGTTAGCTCTTATTACTTTTGTGCCCTTTATCTTTAACTGACATTTTGTCAAAACTTTCTTTAGAAAGGTCAGCTGTTGGTATTAGGAATTTTCCCTCAAAGCCACACAGTGTCACTTCCCTCCCATCTGCCCTGAGTTTGTGCTGCTTTATCCAAGTCTTGCTTCCCATTTTGAGATTTTCTGTGTGATTTTCAAACATTCAAGTATGATATTTTTCCAAACTTCAAACAATCCCTTACTATTAGAAAAAATACTGATGGAAAACATTTACCACATTTGAAGCACCCTGATTTCTGTGGATAAATACTTTACATGGACTTTTCCTTCTACTCCTAAAGGCACATAACATACAAAACAAATGCATGCAATTGGAATAACGGTGGTGTCTTGCTACAAAGCAAATATTATGAGACAGAAGTTATTAAAGTTTCATAAAAAATGAGATATAAGAATGAAGTGAAACAAGAGATGAAGGAAGTTTAAAGTAATTGAGCAGTGTTGGCTGAGAGGACATTGAGAAGATCACAGGATAATGAGCCCTTCACAGATGAAAATCCTGAAGGAGCACATTGGCCTTTTGGCAGAGACTGTCCATGTAGAAAAGGCTGAGTCAGGGCAAGGTCAGGGGACTGGCCTTCAAGCTGGGTTTTATCATCTCCTGGTACACTTAAATCGTCCACTACCTTTTCTTTCCTTTAGCCAAATAGGAGCTCACACCCAAACACAAGAAATTTTGTCACTGGCTTGTCAACAACTTGATGAGAGTTACCAAAAGTACAATTCTTTCTGAAGGTCTATTTAGCTACGGTCACAAATGGCTTTTCTAGTACTGCTTTCTGATGATTGTTCTCCCTGGGGCTTATCTGAGAACTGTCTCTTTTTAATATCAATGACTTCACACACAGGAAGAGAATAAATCTCACATGTGTAAGTCTCCATTGGAACCCAGAATATTCTAGAATGAAGACTATCATGGCAGAACTTTTCTTGACTGTTCCACCCGCATCCACATAATTATGAACTATTCTGTTTATTTCCAGTTGGACTCGCCTTATTTGTGCTGAAAAGAATTTGTGAACTTGAAGTTAGAATTCCTGGCTGGTGTGATGTTCAAACTTTGTCAAGTATCTGAAGAAGCTCAGGTACTAGAAATGTCAACATTCTTCCCAAGGACACATGCTTCAGGGTTCCACATCCTCATGTGTTTGCCTGGATCTTTTCATTCTTGGTAGTGGGTGATGAAATGAAGCCTAGAAACTATAAGTAGAAGCCTGGCAGAGCAAATCCTACAAACTGACAGCCAGACTGTCCCAAGAGTGAAACCCAAGGGATGTATTTTGTGTCCTGTGAATGGCACCCTTTCTATTGCATCCATCACGCTTGATCTATGTTCCTATTGTCCCCTTTCAGTTGGCTTATGTACTTTAAACTTCTTTAATCTTTTCTGTTTCATTATCTTCTCTACTATATCTTATCTTGTCTGAAATTTTAGTTTGCTCTTTCATCTTGTTGATTTTGTAGTGTGTTATCAACTTTTATCTAAATTGTATGGAGTTGCTTTGTATGTGGGTTTCAGTTTTATTTGAACGTTGTCTTTACTAGCAAGAGAAAGACTGAGCAACTGAGGGCAGTGGCTGAACCAGCCCAGAGCCAACAACTGAGATCATTGTCCTTTTGAACATATAATAAAATGTGCTTCCAAGTTTTCCACTGTTCATTTGTTCTTTTTTTCCCCACAAAATAAAATTTCAACTTAAAATATATCAAATTACTTGAATAGCTTCATCTGTGATCTTGATTTTCTTTTACTTTACTTTGTCTCTAGTATAACATTTATCTCCAATACAAGTCGTTTTGAGTAAGGATGCTGTTATCTCTCATGGTATGGATCAAGCTTTTCAATTGTTTCCCTATTAAAATCTAGAGTGTCCTTTTTTAAAAAATTATTTATTACTTTAAGTTTCTTCTCCATCACAGTGTCCTCTTTCCAACCCTCCCAGTCCTGCCCTCCCATCGTCTACCCCCTATCCCTGCTATCCCACTCCTCTGGAGTGTTGTGTCCCTACATAACAGTCCCTTGCCCCAGTTGAGCAGTCATATGAGGGCCAAGAGCCTCCTCATACAAGGCAGCACCACTAGGGCAAAGTGTCTCATTGACAGGAAACAAAGTCTATGTCCATGTTCCCTTTGGTGTGTTGGTTGTAGTATAGATATCCTGTACTATATGGCTAAAACCCAATTATAAGTGAATAGATGCCATGAGCGTCCTTCTGAGTCTGGGTTAGCTCACTCAGGATGAGCTTCTCTAATTCATCCATTTGTTTGAAAATTGCATGATTTCATTGTTTCTGATGGCTGAGTAGTATTCCATTTTGTAGATGTATCACAGTTTTTAAATCCATTCTTTGGTTGAGGGACATCTGGGTTGTTTCCAGTTTCTAGCTATTGCAAATAAGGCTGCTATGAACATAGATGAGGAAACTTCCCTGTGGTTTGGTGAGAAATCATTTGGATGTATAACCAGAAGTGGTATGGCTGGGTCCCGAGACAGAGCTATTCCAAGTTTTCTAAGACATCGCCAGACTGACCTCCATAGTGGTTGCACAAGCCTGCACTCCTACCAGCAATGGAGGAGGGTTCCCCTTTCTCCACACCCTCACCAGCATGTGCTTTCATATGAGATTTTGATCTTAGCCATTCTGACAGGTATGAGATGGAATCTCAGTGTCATCTTGAGTTGCATTTCTCTGATGATTAACGATGCTGAGCATTTCTTCAATGTCTCTCAGCCATTAGGGATTCTTCCTTTGTGAATTCTCTGTTTAGCTCTGTTCCCAATTTTTTTTTTTTTGGATTGGATTATTTGGTTTCTTGGCATTTAATTTCTTGAGTTCGTTGTAAATTTTGGATGTTAGCCCTCTGTCAGATGTGGGGTTGGTGAAGATTTTCTCCCAGTCTGTAGGCTGCCATTTTGTTCGAATGACAGTGTCTTTTGTCTTACAGAAGCTTTTCAGTTTCATGAGGTCCCATTTATTGATTGTTGATCTCAGGTCCTGAACTGTTGGTGTTCTGTTTAGGAAGTTGTCACCTGTGCCAATGAGTTTGAGGGTTTTCCCCAATTTCTCTTCTAATAGATTTAATGTGTCCAGCCTTATGTTAAGGTCTTTGATCCACTTGGACTTAAGTTTTTTACAAGGTGGTAAGTATGGGTCTAATTTCATTCTTTTAGATGTCGACATCCAGCTGGACCAGCACAATTTATTGAAGATGCTGTCCTTTTTCCATTGTATGGTTTTGGCTTCTTTTTTAAAAATTAAGTGACCATAGGTGTGTGGGTTCATTTTTGGGTCTTCAATTCGGTTCCATTGATCCACTGGTCTGTTTCTATACCAGTACCATGCTGTTTTTATTACTATTGCTCTGTAGTATAGCTTCAAATCTGGGATGGTGATATTTCCAGATTTTTTTTTATTATTATTTAACACTTATTTATTTATTACTAAATTCACTTATAACAAACACCAACAATTTCTTAACTATTAATCCTATAAACTCTTAAAACCCCTTTAACCTATCCACTAACCCTATTGATAATTATAATAACTACTTTCATAACCTTTTAGAATGATACAGTCTCTCGGGCAGGTCCTCAGTTGTCAGGAACACAGTCTTTGTTGTAGATTCTT
>CAJQZJ010032702.1:4592832-4621345 GCA_907164525.1 Lophiomys imhausi | reverse complement strand
CAGGTCTCTGAGGTGGTTGAAGAATAGATAGCTAGAGTCTCACAGTTAAATTTTGAGTTGTTTAGGAATCAAGAGGGTGTTCTGGATCTAAGAAGATATTTTTAAAATTATGAGGCAAGTTAGTATGAAAGCTGAGTTAGATATAGAACTTTAAACTCATGGAGATGGTTAGATAGTAGAATGTTAAAGTCAGGTGCCAAATACATATGGACTGGACATTGGGAATGTATGCTAAGCCATATAACTCTTATAATCGTGGCCTATTTATTTCTGTTGATTTTTTTTTTGTACAGGACTGATTTAGCTAATCTTGGTTTTTTATTATTCCATATGAAGTTAAGAATTTCTTTTTCCAGGTCTATAAAGAATTGTGGTGGTATTTTGATAGGAATTGCATTGAATTTGTATATTGCTTTTGGCAGGATGGCCATTTTTATTATGTTGATCCTATCTATCCATGAGCATGGGAGATATTTCCATCTTCTGATGTTGTTTTTGTTTCTTTGTTTGTTTTTTAGCTGCTAGATATTGACCAGAACTTTCCCACAAGGCACATGTCATGAGGAGAAAACCAGGTAAAATAACCCACAGCCCATGGCTGATGGACCTCTGACTTCTTGAGTGTTCTTCATCTCAGGACAAATTGCACTGACATTCTCAGCACTCTGTGGTAAGGGAGTAACTCTTCCCTCCAGCTGGAGTGTCTGTGCTTTCTCCTCCCACTCATGCTCTCTTCTTTAATTTTTATAGTATCAAAAGTGTGCATGTGCATTCTCGTGTGTGTGTGTGTGTCCTTCAGTGTTTGTGTACATGCTTATGTGTACATGTCATATGTTTAAGACTGACCACGTGGTTTTGTTAACCTATCAGGGGTTTGTTGATGGAGAAAAGTAACCTTTCCTCTCCCAGCAGAAACTGATTGCTAGGAGCATTTCTTCATCCAACTTTCTTGTAACATATTTCTCCTCTCAAGAGTCTGAATGTTCTCCATCGTCCATGGAATAAAATCCCCACTTCTCAACATCATCCTACAAACTTGTCTCTTTCATTAGATGAGGCAGCCAAATGAAAGAACTGACCCTCTCCACTTGTGGCTCAGGTATTCCCATGGGTAATTCTGTGTCCATGTTTTTTTTGTGGGTCTCTTTAAATTCAGTCTCCCTCCAATTATAAATGTCTACAGTACATCATCTTGATATTCATTTTCTTTTCATTGAAAAAATGTCATGAAAATAACTAGCATTTGATGATCTTACCTGAAGAAATGCTAAGTGTGGAATGAAGTTGAGCTTTGTTTTAGATGGAGGGGTTCAAATGCTAGCTCTGCTACATTGTATCATATTTGACGTGAGCTAAGACATTCAGTTTCCCTTTCTCTGTAGTGATGGTAATGAGACCCAGGGCTTCTTGCACGCAACCAAGTACTTTGTGGCTTAGTGCTTAGTTACAACTCAGCCCAAACTTCTCAAACTCTATTTAGAATGTTTTATTTTTCTTTTATGTTTATTTATTACTTCAGGTTACGTCTCCGTCACAGTGCCCTCTTTCAACCCTTCCCAGTCCAGCGCCCCCCCACCCTTTACCCCATCCCTTCCATCCCACTCCTCTGGAGTGGAGTGTCCCTACATAACAGTCCCCGGCCCCAGTTCAGTCATATGAGGGACAAGAGCCTCCTCATACACTGGGGCCTACAAGGCAGCACCACTAGGGAAAAGTGTCCCATGGACAGGTAACAACGTCTATGTTACTGTTCCCTTTGGTGCATTGGCTGTATGTAGTATAGCTATCCTGTACTATATGGCTACAATCCAATTGTAAGTGAATAGATGCCATGTGCATCCTTCTGAGTCTGAGTTAGCTCACTCAGGATGAGCTTCTCTGTTCTATCCATTTGGCTGCCCACAACATCCTGTTTGGAATTTCTAACATGAATATGTAATCTGTTACAAGGTCATTGTCAAGGACAAGCCAAGAAATCTGAAGTTCTGACATTTCTTAGAAATCTTGTGAAGAAAATCCATGAGACTGTGACTGAAACTTTAAAGAGAAAGAAAAAAGGGAGAGACCTCTGTCATGAGAGTTATGGACACACACACACATTCACACACACACACAAACACACACACACACATACACACACACACACAGAGAGAGAGAGAGAGAGAGAGAGAGAGAGAGAGAGAGAGAGAAAACTTCATTTCCCAACTGTCACTTGATTACCATGGTTTTTCTTGTGTTTCTGTCTGCATTTCAGGACATTTTAATATAGAACTATACAGGTTTGTATTGTGTCTGAGAAATGCTGAAATTATCCTGAGTAGACTGTCAGAGTTGGGAGGGATAAAGGCATGAGGAATGTTCCTCAACAACCTGGGGACCTCAATTCAGGACAAACCACAACTGAACTTGAAGACAAGATTTTCAGGACTAGACAGTATAAACCAGAAATGGAATTTATATTTGAATGCCTGCCTGCCTATCTACCTGCCTATCTACCTGCCTATCTATCTATCTATCTATCTATCTATCTATCCCATTGTGTATGTGTGTGTTTCTGTGTGTATGTATGTATGTATGCATGTTTATGTAGGTCAGAGGACAATTCCTGGGTCTTGGCTTTCTTTCTCCCCATACCTTCTGGGATCTGGTATTAGACTCAGGCGGTCAGGTCCATGCCTACACATTTCAACTCACTGAATCACCTCACTGTCTCATATTTTAATACAGGCTTAAGCATGAGGGTTAAGAAAAAGGCAGGATCTGAGAAGAAAGTAAGATGGATGCAAGGGCACGTGTGGGCTTCTCTTCAAAGTACTCTTATCTAGGATTTTGATGCATTTGAAGCTATTATCTTTGAAGTTTGGCCAAGGATCCCAATGAGACCACCAGGTAGCTCAGAGGAGCTCCTGACAGGATAGTAAAAATATAGATTCTCAGAATTTCAAGAAACAGGCTCCCCACTGCAAACGAAGTTAGCAGTTTTGTTGTGATGCTTAGAAATGATCTGAAGGAACAAAGAATGCACTGCCCAGATCACATACATTCAGACGCGAAGCCTGTTTCATTTAGATTTTAAAACCAAACACTGTATTTAAAAGCAATATTATTTCTGTGCCAGCACCCTTTACAGCAAATGTTACTGATTGTGCTAAAGTTCTTGTTCCTCAACTGGTGATAGGCTTCTCTCAGACTCCGGGTGAGGGGCTCTTTCCCTTCCCATGTCCCTGCAAATTTCCTTGTCTTTCAATCCTGTCTCAGGACCAGCTTAAAAATAAATTTTCTTTCATTATTGTCATTTTATAATTGCAAGTTATTTGTATGTGGAGTACTTTCAAAATCTCTCCCCCTCTCTCTTTATATATATGTGTATATATATATATAGTATATATACAGTATATGTAGTATATATATATATGGCTAATATTGTATATGTGTATATGTATATATGTGATTATGCATGTGTCTATATATACTGTACTGGAAATATAGATGTGGTTAATACTATATATAATGTTATATATAGTATATATACATATATATATATATGTTCTACTGGTTATATATAGAGAGAATCTGAAATAAATTGAAAATATTAAGATAAACTGGATGTGGCTTTATATCCTCCCAACACTTAGGAGGCTCAAGTGCAAGGATATCAAGTTTGAGGTCAGCTGAGGGTACACAGGGGATTTCTGTCTCAAAATCAACAACAAAACCCCAATAGAATATTATGTTAAAGCAGCTTTGGAAGCATGTTAAGTAAGTAAGTAAGCGACTTTAACACATGCAAGGAATCGGGAAAATGGTGCTTCCTAAGGTGGATAAGTAGAGGACACCAGTTAATAGCAGGCTGTGAAATAGACACATTTACCAGCACAAGGAAATAAGGATAATTTTTGCCTGATTATGCCAGTTTTAGCATGGGAGCTGTGTCATCAAAGGGATCCAGCAGCAAGGCACAAATTGAGGAATGGAGCCCTCTCAGCTAGCACAGCTGCCTGGAGCTGGGAAGGCACAGGGAAGACTGGAGTTGCATTTCAAGTAAAGACTATGTTTACCACAAAAAATCACACCTCTCTCTCATCTGTCCATGTTACTGCCACTTGAGTAAACAGACTGGAAGGGGCAGCAGCAGATTTTGAAAAGCATTTATTCCTTGCTGGACATACAAAGAACATGCGTTTCCTTAGTTTTCTCCTGTAGGAAGTAGAGGCTCAGACAAACTCAGCTTCCATAGCTAAGAAAACAGAGGGACTGGGTTGCTGAGAGAAGAGAGAAATGGGCACAGTGGTATAGTGGTACAGGCTGTGGCTGTGTGGGGAATGTCTGGCACATGAAGGTTGCTTTAATATAATAGGTATACTATATATACTATATCTATATCTATGCTATATGTGTATGTATGCATATATGATGCATGTGTGTAGAGAGTGCAGAGTAATTGAATAAAAGCTATTTATACACATATGCATATGATGATACAGCTTTCATTTAACAGTAATCTTAAATACTTAAAGCACTTTACAAAGTAGACATTATTTTATTTCAGTGATACAGAACTGCAGCCCAGGGTGGTTTGGTGTCTTCATTAGGATGGTTCTAAGTGGCACAGAACTGGGCAGAGTTCTGAGATCACTTCCATGGCACTTTGTAGTACATGAAAAGCATCTAGCAGATTTAAACCATGTGAATTTCACTGTCATCATATTTTCAGGAATGATTTTCTTACTTGAACATTTATGCTTAATTACTATTATGTGGTTTGGGTTATTGAACTGATCGTGTCTGAAACTTCGCTATGTCTAATTTTCGTTAAGATCAGTCTAGTTCACGTAATAAAGTCACTAGGCTGCCCTTTGCACCGGATGACAGAAAC
Organism: Lophiomys imhausi; assembly: GCA_907164525.1. Lineage (NCBI taxonomy): Eukaryota > Metazoa > Chordata > Mammalia > Rodentia > Muridae > Lophiomys > Lophiomys imhausi. Next base: position 4,616,469 of record CAJQZJ010032702.1, on the reverse strand, counting down.
ACCCAAGGGATCAGGCCCTGGTTTTGGTTAGGCTTTTGAGACTTCAGAGTTTTCAATGGGCTCAAACATGGTCAGAACAATAATAAGCAAGGCAGCAGTTGGCTCTGTGGTAAGCTGTGCTGAATTTTAAGGACTGACAGTGCTGCCTCTGGTTATGTATTGTGCTAGCTCAGCAGCCCCTAGCTGGTGCTAGATGAAAACAACCATAAATCTCTAGCCAGACAAATGGTGAAAGGGGCCAGAAAGGGGAGGGCAGGAGGAGGCAGGGAAACTGTGTGAAGAATTAGGAGAACAGCCGAGACCCTTGGGAAGAAGCAAACTGGCCCGTGGAGCTCAAAGGGACAGTGCTGCTGTGTGTGCAGGGTTGCTGCACAGTGGGCAGGTGCCTCTGGACCTGGTGTTTGGTTTCTGTGACCCTAGCTTTAGGTAAATCATTCTTGAGTGGAGTCACACCCTTCATACACATGCCAATGAAGCGAACACATGACATAAACTTCAAAAATTGAATAATTCATCCTTTTGAGGATTGGTGTCATTAATTTTAATGTTTGTCTCTGATAGAACAAACATCCTTCATCTTCATTATACTGAAAGGCAGTTCTTCCAACTGCTGCTCCCACAAACGTATCCATTTATGTTTTCAATTTACTTTGTGCTATTTTTCAAAAAGTCAGGTCAAGACCTAATTTCTAAAGCAATCTTAACAGTGTTTTATTGTTCACCAGTGACTTATATGATTAAGGAATCCATCAGGATTTTCTTTGTTGTTTTTTTTTTCTATAGCCTCTGTGCCAATATCTCATTCTCTGTGGTTTGTAGTTCAGCATCCTGAATAAAATTTCCTGACAAGAAATGGGTGTTATACTTTAGCAAATGGCAGCTCCATTCCAACAGTGACATAATTTCTTAGAATTTGTGCTTTCTTATTGTGAACTTCGATCATTTAAATATCGACAGCATTCAAACCCTCGCCATATACCATCTCCCTGAGATATAATGTACTGTGGTTTCATTCAACTAAAGCAGTGGGACCTTAATGTTTAGTCTTTAAAAACACCCCAACAGTTTGTCAAGTCATAAAAGGAGTGGAGAAGTTGATACAGGTGTTATTAGATTACTGAGCAGACACTTTGTTAGGACCATTACAGGAGTCACTAGATAGAAGAAAGGAAAACACAACATGGCAGAGTCATAGATCCTCTGCTTTAGATGACAATAAAGAACAATTCAGTTCAAGACACATGAAATGAAAATCTTTTTAAGTCCTCAGTGTATTGGCTCCCACAGGGCTGGCTACAGGTTTAGGAAGGAAGGCCCTTGAAAGGACAGGAAATAGGCAAAGGAAATGGAGTTCTTCTTAAAATAAATGGCATCATCTAGGAGGGATGCTGGTGATACCAGGATAGGTAGAATAAGGAAGGCTGTAGCAATGCCCTTGGTAGAATTCACGTCCTAAAACAACACTGATGAGAAAATGCCAAGAACGTTTTCCCAGAGAGCAGACGACTGTAACAGGTGGATTAAGTAGACCATGAGACCTATCTAGTATGACAGGAGTTTTTCTGAGTTGTTATTCCAGATCATATAACAAAATTATCAACATATTTATGAAATATAAAGTGTAAAATATTCCAAAGTTTCTGTAAATGAAAAACAGGCTATATAATTTTAAGACAACAGTTAACTACCAGAACTGACATTCATGAAATAGTTGTTGGTTTGAAATAAATATAAGCTCACGATGAAAGAACCCAGGGAGAAAGGTTGAGCATTAAATATATGTATCAGCAATTATAATTTTGTTATGCATTTTATAGTAGATTTTAGATGAAATAGATTAGGACAGATTGCCTCTAATGAGTGAGATATCTTACAAATAATAAAATAAATTGGGGAAATAAATATTTAGTATTTAAGTACTAGCCCTGTTACTTACATAGGGATATTCATTAAAAAACATCTATCAGCCGGGCGGTGGTGGCGCACGCCTTTAATCCCAGCACTTGGGAGGCAGAGGCAGGCGGATCTTTGTGAGTTCGAGGCCAGCCTGGTCTACAAAGGGAGTCCAGGACAGCCAGAGATATTCAGAGAAACTCTGTCTCGAAAAACCAAAAAAAAAAAAAAATCTATCAAATGTGTTTGCTTTTCATTCATATATTCATTTATCTATGCATTAATTTATTTTTTTCAACTTGTTTAATGAATTTTTCAGGTTGTTGATGTGACTACATATTGTAATATGGAAAATTATAATTTATTGGAAAAATGCAACCAGTTAGATATGAAGCAGAGAAAATGTTTCTGGAATTTAATTTTTAAAAAGAGAATTCACAAAGGAGGAATTCCTAATGGCTGAGAAACACTTGAAGAAATGCTCAGCATCCTTAATCATCAGAGAAATGCAACTCAAGATGACACTGATATTCCATCTCACACCTGTCAGAATGGCTAAGATCAAAAGCTCAAATGACAGCACATGCTGGCGAGGTTGTGGAGAAAGGGGAACTCTCCTCCATTGCTGGTGGGAGTGCAGGCTTGTGCAACCACTATGGAGGTCAGTCTGGCGATATCTTAGAAACCTTGGAATAGCTCTGTCTCGGGACCCAGCCATACCACTTCTGGTTATACATCCAAATGATTTCTCACCAAACTACGAGGAGGTTTCCTCATCTATGTTCATAGCAGTCTTATTTGTAATAGCTAGAAACTGGAAACAACCCAGATGTCCCTCAACCAAAGAATGGATTAAAAAATTGTGGTACATTTACACAATGGAATACTACTCAGCTATCAGAAACAATGAAATCATGCAATTTCCAAATGGATGGAACTACAGAAGCTGAGTGAGCTAACCCAGACGCATAAGGATGCACATGGCATCTATTCACTTATAGTCAGATTTTAGCCAATATAGTACAGGATAACTACACTACAGCCAATGCACCAAAGGGAACATGAACATAGACTTTGTTTCCTGTCAATGAGACACTTTTCCCAGTAGTGCTGCTTTATATGTCCCCAGTGTATGAGGAGGCTGTTGTCCCTCATATGACTGCTGAACTGGGGCGGGGGACTGTTATGTAGGGACACTCCACTCCAGAGGAGTGGGATGGAAGGGATAGGAGGTAGAGGGTGGGAGGGCGGGACTGGGAGGGGTGGAAAGAGGACACTGCGATGGAGATGTAACCTGAAGTAATAAATAAACATTTAAAAAGAGAGAGATTTGGGCAGCAATGAGATGATTCATTGGGTATGGGTACCTACTGTGCCTGAAGCCTGTTGACCTGAGTTCAAGTTCCAGGAACCTTGTGGTTGTGGGAAAGCAGTAAGCTCCACTAGTTGTACTCTGACTTCCACATACACACTCTAGCATGAGTGTGATTTCCCATCATGCACTAAATGAATAAATAAATGAATAAACAAACAAACAAATAAATAAATGAGAAAGTTTAAAAAAATCCTTTGTAAGTGATTTAGGGTATCTAAGTGTTAGAACAAAGAAGATTGCCATATGATTATGAAAGTTTTATTTAGAGTACAGAAAATACCCTATTACTTTCTGGGAAGAAAGAATTTTTTTTTTTCATGGATATTGGTTTGAGTTGTGTTTCTTGACTGCATCGTTCTCAGTACTGATAGAGTCAGGTGTTGATAAATACCATTAACTACATAAACATGGTAAATGCAATACTGATTTACACTGAAGAAAGAAGAGTACAAGAGTGAGCCCGAACCTGCATGTTTCACTCATCACTCTCAGTCTCGATGACGCTCATGACCTGTGGGGGAAGCACTTTCAATAACGTGCTAAACATGTGTCTGACCTCTCAGTGAGGGGGACCATCTGAGGTGCCTGAGGATTTGTGTGGTGCTCAATCAAGTGAGCCTACTGTTCAAGGCAAGTGTGTGTGTGTGTGTGTGTGTACAGCAGTATGCCCACTGTGCATCAGAGGCAGGAAACACCTTTTCACTTCTCTTTCTACAGCTTGTGTGGAGGGCAAGTGTACAGACAATCAGATACTTAACTGAATTAGCACAATCCTTCCACTGTCAGTGTGACATCTATGTATACCTCTGTTGTTACTCATACCTAGCTTCATTAGCCATTTCCCCTGACTGACGGGGTACAAAGTCTTTGTAATATGTTTGGAGTTGTTATATCCTCTGTTAATAGTCCAGCAATTAATTACTGAGATATTTATTTAGCTATTATTAAAATATCTTATAGCAAGTAGAAAAGGAGGAAGTGGTTAACACATATGCAAATTTGTTAATGTACAAACAAAGAGGGAGTTAATAGCAATTGTTTTTTAAAATTAATTTATTTATTACTTCAGGTTACATCTCCATCATAGTGTCCTCTTTCTGCCCCTCCCGTTCCCCCCCTCCCACCCTCTACCCCCTATCCCTTCCATCCCACTCCTCTGGAGTGGAGTGTCCCTACGTAACAGTGCCCTGCCACAGTTCAGCAGTCATATGAGGACCAAGAGCCTCGTCATACACTGGGGGCCTACAAGGCAGCACCACTAGGGAAAAGTGTCTCATTGACAGGAAAGAAAGTCTATGTTCATGTTCCCTTTGGTGCATTCTTTGTAGTATAGTTATCCTGTACAATATGGCTAAAATCTGACTATAAGTGAATAGATGCCACGTGCATCCTTCTGCGTCTGGGTTAGCTCACTCAGGATGAGCTTCTGTAGTTCCATTCATTTGGCTGCAAATTGCATGATTTCGTTGTTTCTGATAGCTGAGTAGTATTCCATTGTGTAGATGTACCACAGTTTTTGTTTTTTTGTTTTTTGTTTTTTTTGAGACAGGGTTTCTCTGTGTAGCCCTGGCTGTCCTGGACTCACTTTGTAGACCAGGCCGGCCTCGAACTCGCAAAGATCCGCCTGCCTCTGCCTCCCAAGTGCTGGGATTAAAGGCGTGCGCCACCACTGCCCGGCTTGTACCACAGTTTTTAAATCCATTCTTTGGTTGAAGGACATCTGGATTGTTTCCATTTTCTAGCTATTACAAATAAGACTGCTATGAACATAGATGAGGAAACTTCCTCGTGGTTTGGTGAGAAATCATTTGGATGTATAACCAGAAGTGGTATGGCTGGGTCCCGAGGCAGAGCTATTCCAAGTTTTCTAAGATATTGCCAGACTGACCTTCATGAGGGCCAAGAGCATCTTCATACACTGGGGGCATATAAGGCAGCACCAGTGGTTGCACAAGTCTGCACACCTACCAGCAATGGAGGAGGGTTCCCCTTTCTCCACACCCTCACCAGCATGTGCTGTCATTTGAGTTTTTGATCTTAGCCATTCTGACAGGTGTGAGATAGAATCTCAGAGTTGTTTTGAGTTTCATTTCTCTGATGATTAAGGATGCTGAGCATTTCTTCAAGTGTCTCTCAGCCAGTAGGAATTTTTCCTTTGTGAATTCTGTTTAGCTCTGTTCCCCATTTTTTGATTGGACTATTTGGTTTCTTGGTATTTAATTTCTTGAGTTCTTTTAAATTTTGGATATTAGCTCTCTGTCAGATGTAGGGTTGGTAAAATTTTTTTTCTCAATCTGTAGGCTGCTGTTTTGTTCGAATGATAGTATCTTTTGCCTTACAGAAGCTTTTCAGTTTCATGAGGTCCCATTTATTGATTGTTGGTCTTAGATCCTGAGCAATTGTTATTTCAGTCACTGGGGACACATTGAAAGCTGGCATTTAAAAATATGTTCCAGTATCCTCATCATGTTCCTTTTATTCTTAGCAAGTGTCACAGCACACAATGGTTGCCTTTCTGGATGGGTGAACTGATATTTCATTCTAGTAAAGTATTAACCATTAACAGTCCAATTGTGTATGGATTGTTGCAGTTGTGTGTTACCTTTTATCACAGGAAATATGCTATTACAACAGTCTATGGTTCATTGTCAAAGGCAACAGTCTAACTTTCTCCTTCAAAGTGAACCTCAATCAGGTTACACGGCAAGGTATTCCTGTCTTAGAATATTGATTCATTGGTGAGAGGAGCCCAGAGTGGCCTTAGGGCAGTATCAGATTCCACCCTTAATGGAAACATGTGTGTTCTGTAGAAGCAGTCTGTCCTCAAGAGCTGCGTTCTCTTAGGAGACACAGATCTAGCACATTTGGTGATGATGTTTTGCTTCCTCATCTCTAGGGATGAGAGGAACTGCTCCATTTTAACTCTCAATTTCTAGAGAAATAATGGAATGGATGTTGACCTATTACTGTGTAGTATGTGCATTTTTAGCATTATGGAGTTATATTTGATATATACGGAAGTGTATTGACTTTCGTGGACGTTTTGATGGAATTTTAGAGATGTATACACCTCCTTACATTCAAGTGACATACATTTCCCACCACTTTCATTATTTACTGAGAAGTTCTCTCATGCCTCCTTCCTGTCAACTCCTTAGACCCTTGACCCAGAGCACCAATCAACTTTATGTCACCATAGACTGCAGCTGTATTTTCTATAATTTGTTAGAAATAGATCATAGATTGTTCATTGTTTTGTATCTGGCCTTTCCCACTGAGGATCATTTATCAAAGAAAATAGTTTATGGTCTTTATGCTACCTCCGAAGTCCATTTTCATTTCACTATTTCTCTGTGTTCACACATATAGTACATTTGTCTTTTTTTTTTTTTTTACTTCATTGGCATTTATGAATGTACTTTTCCCATGTCTCATTGTAAGAGAAGTTTTTATTTCTTTTTTTATTTTAAATAAGTTATTTAATTGGAGGCTTGTTTACAGTTTCAGAGGGTTAGTTTATAATCATCATGGTAGAAAAGATGGCGGGAGGCAGCAGCTGAGAGTTTACATTCTGATCCATAGGCAACAAGTACAGAGAGCATGAAACTAACATGGGGCTTTGAAACCTCAAAGCCCACCACCAGTGACACATATTTTCCAACAAGGGCACACTTTCTAATCTTTCCTAAACAGTCTACCAGCTGGAACCAAAGATTTAAACAGATGAGTCTATGGAGGTCATTCTCTTTCAAACGACCACAACACATAAATGTTCTCACCTTGGAATGTTCCATTCTGGAAGGGTTAACTGTTCCTGGAATCCAAGGTATTTGTCCTTCTTTTCTTTATTTTATTAATGGGTGCATGAGTGCTTGTACGTATATGTGCATGTTTGTGAGTACATTCACATCTCTCTCTCTCTCTCTCTCTCTCTCTCTCTCTCTCTCTCTCTCTGTGTGTGTGTGTGTGTGTGTGTGTGTGTGTGTGTGTGTGTGTGTGTGTGTGTGTGTTCAGGTCAGAATAGGGTATCAGATTCCCTTGAACTGGACTTATCAGATTGTGATCCTCTTGATATGAGTGCTAGAACTGAACCCTTGTCCTATGGAAGAGTAGAACATGCTCTTAAGCCCTGAGCCATTTCTCAAGGCCAAATACCAGGTAACCGAATGTTGAGGACAATGGTTTATCTCTGTGGTATCCATCTTGAAGGAGACTGTGATTGGTTAGGTAGGTCAGCTTGCCTGAGTGACTAATTGTCTATGTGGAATCAAGTTCTAGTGAAGGAGGAAAGCAAAGGATGAGAGATAACAATGTTTTCTCTTGCATTTAATGACCTTGCCAGCTCAGGGGAAAGTCAGTACATTTAGGAAAGCGTATTCATAAAACCCACAACTGCCCTGAACCTCAGTTTCTTCATCCACGAATGTGTCTGATATCCATCTGGCCTGCAGCAAATCTATGGAGGCAAATATCTGATATGTGAACAACCTGTGAACTCTGCAAAACAATATGCAAGTTGAAAGTTCATATTAATATTAGTCATTCTGCCAATCCTCATCAATGATTTATATATTACTTAGAGAAAAGCTAAAGCAGGGCTTGTTGCATAAAATTCTGTAATTAAAAAATAAGTTGTTTTGTGACTGACTGTTTTTGTTCTTAAGCAGTTGGTTTTTTTTCTTTTCTTTTCTTCTTTCTTCTCTTCATTTGCTTTTGAAGAGCAATGGATGGTCAGTTTCAGTTATCTGCAAGAGTGGGGGCTGAGAGAAGTACATCATAGCATGTGTACTAGGGTTTGAAAACTGTTGTTTTTAAAAGAGAAAATTTGCGCTAAAAGCTTTTGCATACCATAGATAAAATTGCATTTCTCAGATGCTACACGATGTGAAGCCTTCCAAAGACTTCTGGAATGTAGGGCAGAAGTACAAGTTTCAGAGTGGATAAGGAAAATTCTCAGCTTAAGTACTAGAGAAGATCATGAGAAAATCACAAATAACAAGTTCAGAAAAGCAAAGGCCATTTCATCTTATCTAGATGCTCAGAAATTATTTGGCACAGTGTCAAATGAATCATTCTGTTTTCAAGAAGATAATTTTTTAAGTACAAGAAAGTTTTTTCCTTGTTAATAAAACACAAGATAAGGGAACATTCTCTCTTTTGTGCTGCTATGATATGACTGGAATGAGGAAATCTACAAACCTACTGAAAAGGAAGGCACTCTTATTTTTTAGGACATACAAAACTCAGGCCCCTAGTTGCCCCAAAGTTTGTTTCTCTCTAGGACTTGAGATAAAGAATAATATGACTATAGCCTCACATTCTAGTGAGCATTGAGATCCATTCCCAGTATGGATCTAAATCTAAGGATACTAAATCTCCTTAGTAAAAACAGCAATTAGCATTAAATGTGTTCTCACTTTGTAGTTATAGCTGACTTCATCAGAACTCATTGCCCCAGAAAGTAGGTACACTTTCTAGTAAGAAACACTCATGCTATATGAGAACTGGCGTCAAAAAGTTTTTATTTCTTATCATAAGTAAATATCTAGGGTTGGGAATTCTGAGTCATGAGTTCATTTAGTTTTATAAAATTTCTTTCTAAATTAGTGTGTTATTTTACATTCCTGGAAAGGTTAAGAGCATCTCTGTTGTTTCTTATTTTCACCAGACTTGTTATTGAGTTTTCTTCATTTTAGCCATTTTAATGGGTAAACAGTATACCCACTGTGGCTTGTTTTGTCTTTTTTTTTTTGTAGTCATTGATCATATTGACTATATCTCCTTGTGCTTGTCATTTGAGTATTTTCCTTTTAAATTACCTGTTTAGCTATTCTGCCAATTTTAACTTTGTTTGCTTTCTTACTGAGGTAAAAGAGTTCATCCATTTTATATGAGCCCTTTGTTAAATATATGGGATTGTGATTATTTCCCCAATTTTGGGGTTTCTTAATTTTAAAAGTATGAAACTCAAAACGGCAGAAGTTTTCAATTTTGAGAAAGTTTACAAATTTTTTTATCTCTTTATTCCTTATCTAACTAATTTTCCTATTCTGATATTGAAAGGACTTTCCCTTTCCTCCTTCCTCCAAAGTGTTAGAACTTGTTTTGTATTATATTTCTCTAGAAAACTTTTATGTCCATTGGGAGGAAAAGATTAGCATTTGCTGTGATAAAAGATCATAACCAAAGCAACTGGGAGAAGAGGGTTAATTTGGCTGTCATTGAAACAATGTTCCCACTATCTTAAATTTTGGGATGATCCCACATTAGCAGAAGAATCCAGAGGCATTAGGGCAGGAGGAGGAGTTAGGCATAGGAGCATCAGTGCAGATCTCTGTAATGGATGTGACATCACTGCATCCGCTGGGTTTGTAATGTCAGGCATAAAATAGCTTTAAAATCTAGATACAAGTTTGTCAGATTCATGCACCAATGCTATTTCTAGTGCATGATATTACATTTCCATATCTCCTCTTATTTATAAATGCTGCCTACTTATAACTTGTTTTGTGAAATATGGAGCTGAATCCATTGGTTTGGGCCCATTGCATTGGCTTGGGGAAATTCCTTCCAAAAGCCATATGTTTTTAGCTAAATAGGAGTAATGACAATCTCAAGTCTGCATTATACTCTAAACTTCTTATAGCAGCCTTTGGCAGGATACCAATCCTCATGGAATCATTTGATGAAGAAATTAAGAACGACACAATAAGACATGAAAAAGATAGGTACTATCTGTAACTTGAGCACTTTGTTTTAAGTCTACTTCTATACAGAGCAGTGTGGAACTTTTTTTTAGCAAGGTTGGCTAATAGATGAAGATGTGTGGATGGGCTGAAGAAATGATATTCTACTGTGAAGCTAATACTGTGAAACAGTAGTACAAATGACAGCTGTAAACATGAGAAGAAAATTAAACTTAACCACAAAACGTGAAACAGTAGATGAGCTGAGCCCTTATGAGACTGAGGAGACATTCCAGGTTTTGTTAAAACGTCTTTACCAAGAGATACTTAGAGATTTAAGAAAACCTAAGACTGACAAAAATATGGTAAGGGTTCATATCTCTGGGATCAAATAAATCCTGAGAAGTAGAATGAAGGATCTATTCACATGGAGAGAAGCATGTGCTTTCATTGGGAATAAGTGTCGACGGCCCTTCATTTCTTATCCCCAAAGTAGCATCTGATTCATAACAACTGCTGTAAGACTTGAGAACAAGGAACGGCTTCCAACAGTCCCTGACTTCTGAGTTTACTGTTTGGGGGAGGAATCTATCACAAGATGCATATAAGATGAGAACCTCATTGGACTATGCTGAGCTCTGCAGCAATGAAACATTAATTACAAAGATCTAAGGGCATTATAGAAAGCTTCAGGCAGTCTCATCTCAATAAGTTGTAGAGAAGCATTTTTAGGTATTTATTTTTTTTATTTTTAATTTTTATTTATTCAAGTCACATCTCGATCTTTAGGTCTTTATTTTTCTCTCATGTGATGCTGTTCAGGGCTGAGTGTCCCTAGAAGGCTGGTGTCCCCCGTATCTTAAATTTTGGGATGATCCCACATTAGCAGAAGAATCCAGAGGCATTAGGGCAGGAGGAGGAGTTAGGCATAGGAGCATCAGTGCAGATCTCTGTAATGGATGTGACATCACTGCATCCGCTGGGTTTGTGATGTCAGGCAGCTTGCACGGCTGTGCTTGGCCTTCGTGTAGGGACTCATCCATCCTCTGTGACTGTGAACTAAGGCAAGTGCGTATTAATGAGAACTGCTAGCCCTTGCTATGAGCTGCATACTGCAGAAACACAGGAAGGGCTCTGGGTCATCAGCAAAGAAGTCAACATTAATGGTAACTCCTTGTATTCTCTTCTCCGTAAGGACTGGAGAAATAACGTAGGTCCTAACATGTACGGTAAAGGAGAAAAATAGGGAATTCAAACAAGACTCCCCGTGATTGCTAAGTGAGAAAATGAAGAACATGATTTTGGCATTCATCTATGGAAAGTCCTCTGGAAAGCTCCGTACACACAGAAAGTGTGACTGTAGCACTTAACTATCTGGCAGTATAAAGGAGGAGGTGAGGCAAACCTGGCAAATGCAGTGAAAGCCACTCAGTGTGAGAACCTATGGACTGGAAAGCTGTATTACTTCCCCATCCACGCAGGACAATAATAATGATCATCCTGAGACTCTGTGAAACCCTAAAGTGCTTTAGGAATCATTAATGGATGATTAAATTATTTCAGTATGGTTTAGGTTTGAGGCTATTATTGAATTTTAAGGCTAGACATTTGGTGATTCACGCATGATATACATTATATATTGTTAGTACCAAACTGTGATGAGCTACCATACACCATCCTCTGATTATTTGTAAATAAAATTAGAGCAACAGATAAACATTTGCTGCCAGAAACATCTGCACAAGAATCACTTATGCATATTGATTAGTCACCAAGACTTCTAATAGTAGGGGGAGATGGAAGCAGCTACGGTGGGGGTCATGCAAAATGGGTATGCACAAAGGCATGTGAGTGCTGAAGAAAGTGTGAAGGTAGCTTTGTGCACAGGAGACGTGGGGAGTGGAGGGAGGCTCTTAGAAAAAGAGATGAGGTTATTTCAAAACAGAAATATGAGCTTGCTCATATTCACCGTGTGTGTGTGTGTGTGTGTGTGTGTGTGTGTGTGTGTGTGTGTGTGTGTGTGTGTGTGTGGTATGGTGACTGCTATGGTTAGGAATGAAGGAAGAGAAAGATTTCAGAAATATATTGCCTTAAAATTTACCATGACAAACTATTTTTATACTTCACAATACAAATTTGGGTCCATTTAGGTTCTCAAAAAGCTTGCAGGTACATGACTTGAATTTGTTTGTAAGGCAGGATGAGTTAAGAGGCTCCAGACTTGTTGCACCATACAGAGGTGGATGCCCAATATTTGCTCAGGTAAAAGGGCATCTTAAAGATGTGAGTCAGATGTAAAACTGATTGTTTTTTCAGACTTCAGTCTAAGCCATTCTACTTTCACTATTCCAGGGAACCTATCCATTGCAGTTTTGGAGGTCATTCACGTGCTTGTAACTCCCATGCAGTGTCAGAGAAAGTACATCAATTAGTGATGAAGTTTGTACTCATGAGATTGCTTAACCTTGAATATCAATGTATGTATTTAAGCAAGTGTGACTTTAGTTGCCAAATCTGAAGACAGAAACATATCAGCAAAACTAATCATGATATTATGTGAATTAAATGAACTAATGATGTAAGGCATTTATAATTCTCCCCAGCATACACTATTTGCTCAATAAATGCTAGCTTGCTGCATGTCTACCAAAACGTTTTTCCCTAAGAGGAATATATGTGAATCAATTTTATTTTGACTATCCTCACTTAATACCAAAGAGAGCTCTCAAACTCACATAGCAGAGGCCATGATCTGGCTCATTGTTAAGCTATATTCTATTTGATTCTCCTGTTGACTATATCTCCAGGATGCTTGACAATGTGTGTCCACATTGTTCTTTGCATATTACATGGCAGGTATATTAGCATGCAAATATTTTATATGAATAAACACTCAATAAAGACAATGCAGGGATTTTATTGTAAGTGTGGCATTAAGGTCATAAACTCCAGTAGAATACAATTGGGAATTGTAGCATGAAATTCAGGCTCAGTTGTTAATATTACTTCAGAGTTGCTTTTCTTTATTCACAAAGCACAAAGCTTAGAGAAGGCAGATTTCATCCTCTAACCTCACCTATTTTGCCCTCCCCTCCTCACACAAAAAACAGAAAAACATTATGTCAAACAAAGAAAACAGTTATCTCAGTTTCATGAGGCAATCTAAACATCCCTGGCTTTTCTCCCATTGAAAAGGAGAGGTGACATACTCTGGAAAGACATCTGAAAGATGCAGTCACTTTATTTTATGGGAAAAGAAGGGGGGAGGCATTGATGGATGGATGATAAAAACGTCTGAAAGAAAAGAATATCCAGGTAACAGAAGTGACAGATAATGAAGGTAAGGTAGTGGAAGCCATGGAAAGGGATTAGTGTTGCTAGCATAGCTCCTCAGTAAAAATGTCAACAAGTCAACCTTGTAAGAATATCATCAATGTATGTAATTGATGTCATAGAAGCAGTCTAGCCTAGCCTATCATGACAATTAGCACTCATTTGCAGGGTATGTAGAATAGAATATGAATGAGAAGATCTGCAAGAGATTGAGATTATAGAGACTGTCTATGAAAATACAATAGGCTTTTAGCCTAAAATCATTCCTAAATTAAGCTTCTTTTCAATGGTCAAACATCTAACCAACTGGACTTTCTTTCCTTCTTTCTCCTTCCTTCCTTCTTTCTTCCTTATAATCTGCTGCCTTTCAACTTTTAAGAATGCAGGATTTTCCTTTTTAATGACTAATTTGGCTCTTTTCTATAAGGTAAAAGCCAGCAGGAACCAACACTCTGAACACATGGCAACGCACTATAACTGACATAGAGGAGCAGGAAGCATAGCCCCAGCCAACAGACACGGCACTGTTTGCTGAAGAAGAGCCACACATGTGTGACACTGTTCCTATGCAGATATGAACAGACATCTACTGAAACCAGACAGGAAACTGATGATAGAGACAGATCAAAGTACAGATGGCACCAAAGTTCAAGTTGTGAACCAATAGGCTTTATTTTGGACACTTAGAGGAGTATGAGGAATGGTTACCTACAGGAATATGGGTGATAAGAAGTGACTCAAAAGCCGGGCGGTGGTGGCTCACGCCTTTAATCCCAGCACTTGGGAGGCAGAGGCAGGCGAATCTTTGTGAGTTCGAGGCCAGCCTGGTCTACAAAGCAAGTCCAGGACAGCCAGAGCTGTTAACAGAGAAACCCTGTCTCGAAAAACCAAAAAAAAAAAAAAAAAAAAAGAAGTGACTCAAAGATAGCTGCATCATCAAGAGCTTGCCCTGCCTGGAGGACAGCTCACAAAAGTTGGACCTGGATCACACTGCACAGTCTGAAGTTAGTTCAACAGGTTAGAGAATGTCCCTTCCAGGTGGCTCAATTGGGCTGAGCCTCTTCTAAGAAGCTTGTCTGATCTTCTCCAGGAAGACTGTCACAGTATGCTGGAAACAAGCCTCTGGGCAAGAATTGCCTTATGGAGGTGGGAAGACTCACATCAATTGATATCCTTCTATGGGTTGAGGCCTTGGACTGAATACCAGGCACACAAGAAGTAGAGGAACTCACACATATACATAAAACAAGTAAAATATCTGTTAAAAGGTTGAAATTAAATATCTGTTTCCAAGGGAATGTTTACAGAAACTCCTGAAAGAATTTGAGTGTAACTTTTATGTTAGAAATCAACATAAAGAAATTTATCCTAGCTTTTCTGACAAGTGTGAGATGAAATCTCAGAGTCATCTTGAGTTGCATTTCTCTGATGATTAAGGATGTTGAGCATTTTTTTCAAGTGTCTCTTGGCTGTTAGCGATTCCTTTTTTTGTGAATTCTCAGTTTAGCTCTGTTTCCCACTTTTTGATTGAATTATTTGGTTTCTTGGTGTTTAATTTCTTAAATTCTTTATAAATTTTGGATATTAGCCCTCTTTCGGATGTGGGGTTGGTGAAGATCTTTTCCCAATATGTAGGTTGCCATTTTGTTCTAATGACAGTGTTCTTTGCCTTACAGAAGCTTTTCAATTTCATGACAGCACATGCTGGCAAGGCTGTAGAGAAAGGGGACCACTCCCCCATTGCTGGTGGGAGTGAAAACTTGTACAACCACTATGGAAATCAGTCTGGTGATAGAAAACTTGGAATAGTTATACCTCAAGAAACAGCCATACCACTCGTAGGTATACATCCAGAAGATTCTTTACCAAACCACAAGGACAATTCCTCAACTATGTTCATAGCAGCTTTATTTGTAATAGCTAGGAATTGGAAAAAAACTCAGATGTCCCTCAACTGACGAATGGAGTACTAAGCTACATTCACACACTGGAATACTACTCAGGCATCAGAAACAAGGAAATCTTGCAATTTACTGCCAAATGGATAAAACTAGAAAAACTCATCCTGAGTGAGCTAGTCCTGACCCAGAAAGATGCACATGGCATCTATTCACTTACGGCTGGATTTTAGTCATGTAGTAAAGGATAACTGTGCTACAACCAACAGACTAAAAGAAACAGGAACATAGTCCTTGTTGTCTGTTAGTGTGACACTTTGCCCTAGGGCTACCATGTAGGCCTCCAGTGCAACAGGAAGCTCTTAGCCTTCATATGACTGCTGAACTGAGGGGGGGGGGGCTGATATGTTAAGGGTACCCCACACCAGAGGAGTAGGATAGGTTGGAGAAGAGGAGGAGGGTGGGAAAGTGGGATTGGGTGGAGTGAAGGGAGGGGACTGTGATGAGGATGTAACTTGAAATAATAAACATAAAAATAAACAACAACAATAAAAAAGAGACATTTATCCCGTGTCCAAATCAGAAATAGAGACTCCTATTAAAATCCCATAGAATTTCTCTTATGAATATGTGTTTCTTGAGAATCAACCTGAGGGACCTTTGGTGAGTGGGCAGGCCTCTCAGGACAGAGACTTGACTATGATGGAGCAAAGTTGGGAGCTTTGATCTTTGTGAACAGTCCTACTCAGAAGGAGAGAGGAAAATGCTTGCTTATCTCAGTGTTTCTTCTTCAAGATTCAGTATAGAGACTGAAGTGAACGAGGTGTGGAGGGAGATGGCACTATGCTAACAATGGGACCTTGACGACCTCTGCATAAAATGGAGTGTCATAGGGGAAAGAAACCATTTCTCAAACTCCAAATGAATTCCCTCAGGCAGGGACCACACTCAAGGGTAGGTCTTCATTCTGCCTGGCTGCCTTCCCATTTTGTGCACCCCAGGTTTTCAGCAAGAATCTGGCACCCACATTATTTACCTACAGCATTGGAGGGGGACTCACTGCAGACATGATGTGACATTGCTGTCTTAGAGTCTTTCAGAAGGGCAACCAGTCTTCTGAGGTGATAAGTTCCATATTCCTTAGCCCAGGACCAACCATTTTGTGGTGAGTTCCTTAAAGCAAAGACAGCTTTGTTGTGATGTTTTTCTTTTATAAAGCACTGTAGGCAAAAAAAAAAAAAAATTGCTGACTTTTGGGATATAAATATATTCTATATTTTGAATGGAAATTGATGACAAGTCTATTTTGAGCTGAGAATTCATTTCCGGGCTTATACAAATGACACTTTGTGATACACTTTCTATGGAATGAAAGGAATTGTCCTTAGTATTTCCAAGTTGATTTTTTTTTTTTTTTTTGTATTCACGGTCTGATGAAAATGACTCAGAAGCTTGGAAATGTGAGGAGAATTCCCTTCTCTATCATCGGCTCCATATGAGACAGGAAATAATCACAATTTTTCTGAGTTTACTTTTTCCACCTGTGAAGTAGGGTAAGAGAGTGTGTTAATTTGCTGTTCATGCTTGAAACAATCTCTCACCAGAGGCTTCGACAAGGTGTCTAGTGTGTAGAAAATTTGGAAAATGTTTTATGTAAACTCATGTTTCAGAGGCACTAATCACATTAAGGAACATTTATAGTTGTTTGATTAAAAGATAAATAAATAACAAGCCACCCTTTTCCATTTTGAAAAATCTGTTCATGCTAAAAACAGTTAGCTCTAGCATGTGATACTAACCATGAAGTTACTTTACTAGTAATGTGGTTTCTTCAGAATATATGTGCCTGCATTTCTTAAATATTGATACCTACAATCAGTTTCCTACTTACTTCCAGGTTATGGTCCACCTTTTTCTGGTGGCTTTTCTGTTTCAGGAGATAAAATGTTGACCACACCAACACTAAAACATGATGTCTACTAGGCATTCTGCAGTAGAAAAAGCAGATACAGCTCCCCACAGTGAGAAGGCTCAGTGGTCAATGCTTGTGAGCTAGTGAGCTGAATTCAGGTCTCAGAATCCACATAAAGAATGAGAGAACTGAATGACTCCTTCAAGTTGCTCTCTGACCTTCACATATGCTACACACACACACACACACAAACACACACACACACACACACACACAAAGACAGATACACACACAGACATTAAAAGAAAAAAAACTAATAAAATATGTACATTCAATGGTAGTTTCGGTATCTCCATTAAAAAAAAAAATCAGAAATGAGCTGTTTCACTTGTTCTTTAAATAGAAAGTTAATCATTTCAGCCATTTAAAGCTCCCAGGTTTGTACAATTGTTCAGAACACACTTGTCACAAAGACAAAGCATGCTTTACTCTCCAGTCATGAAACAAAAACATTTCTGATTGCTGGCCAGATCCTCAGGAACAGGAGGGAGGCTTTGCATGCAGTGTGTGGCTTTGCCTCTTCCAAGTAAACCTTTATTATAAAGATGCCTAGTGTGTGAAAGAATAGCCTGTGGTTATTTCTGCAACTGTACAGTAGCAATTACCTACTGAATCCAAAGAGGTTTATTCCTGTACACTTTCATTTCATGGTAATCTGATTTGAGCACATGATTGATTCTGCTGTTCTACATATCCTTTTGTTGTGTTACTAGGTGGGGGTTGTGGCTAACTTTGGCTTTACCTAAACCATGGTAGCAAAACTGCTTCAAGAAGTTCCACCCTTCCCAAAGCAACTCACAGAGCAGGCGACAGCCATTTAAAATATGATGACAGCTCAGTGCGTGCATAACTGGAGGTGCTATTGGGGTTTGAGTTTAAAAAAACTTTGCAGGTCTTAGCGATATTGAGTTGTTGTGGTTGTAGGCTTTTGATGGAAACAGCTATTCAGGGAGTCTGTCAGGCTGAATCAACTGGGTCATTCGTCTTCTTTGGTGTCTGATTCTGTTTTCTGCTGAGGTTTCCATTGTCCAGTTTTCCCTGGGTTCCTTGAATGGATGCTTTGATTCTCCTGGAAAGATAAGAACACAGCCCTGCCCTAATCCTAACTCTGGGACAATTACCCTCATTTTTTTTTTGGGGGGGAGGTTAGGTAATATTTCTCCTGCAGCAAATTTGGTTTTTTGACAATATATAAAGTGTTATCTTTCAATCTGGGTTAAAGAAGAAATTATTTTGTTATTTTGGAGCTAAACCAGCTTTAGTGTATATATTTTGAGATCTCAAAGGACAATTTGTCTGTATTGAGTAGGCCTTTTGTAAGTAGCTTTTAAACTTAGGTCCTTCCAAATCCTATGTGTGTGTCTCTGCATTCTAATTATTGGGATCAAAGACCTGTGGTTGCCATCTGAAGGGATTAAAGAAGTGTTCCACCACTCCTGGAACGAAGTTTTTCTCTATTTAGAGTTTGTTTTGTATCAGGCTAACCTTGAGCTCTGAGATCTGCCTGTTTCTGTCTCTAGTGTGTTGGGATTAAGGGTGTACTCTTCTTGAATGATGGGATTAAGGGTGTGCACCCTCACCACCCTGTTCTGTGTAACTCTAGAATTTATAAGACCACTAACTCTATGGTGCTCCTCCCGTCTCTGCTGAAGTTAAAGGCATGGGTTAACACCACATTTCTCCTGTATTTTACCTTAGCTCTACTTTTTTTCGACACTTGGAGGTTTATAAAACCAGGTTGAACGGCTGTGTCCTTTATTTTACTTACAGTGTTTTAACATTGTTACCTGCTTTTTTAATTAATAAATTTATTTATTGTTGCTTCAGGTTACATCCTTATCATATTGTCCTCTTTTCCCGCTTCCCAGCCCCACCCTCCCATGCTATACCCCCTGACCCTTCCGTCTTGTTCCTCTGGGGTGGAGTGTCCCTGCATAACAGTCTCTCACCACAGATCAGGAGTCATATGGGGGCCAAGAGCCTCTTCATACACCGGGGGCCTACGAGGCAGTACTGCCAGTGAAAGGTGTCTCCTTGCTACGGTGGGAAAACTAAAAAAAGATCAACAAACACACAAACCCACAAAAACAAAGAACAACAACAAAAAAGAGAGGAAAAAGAAAAAAAAAGTTTATGTCCATGTTCCTTTTGGTGTGTTGGTTGTAGTACAGATATCCTGTACGATATAGCTAAAATCCTACTATAAGTGAATAGATGCCATGTGCATCCTTCTGAGACTGGGTTAGCTCACTCAGGATGAGCTTCTCTAGATCCATCCATTTGGTTGCAAATTGCATGATTTCATTGTTTCTTATAGCTGAGTAATATTCCATTGTATAGATGTACCACAATTTTTTAATCCATTCTTCAGTTGAGGGACATCTGGGTTGTTTCCAATTTCTAGCTATTACAAATAAGGCTGCTATGAACATAGATGAGGAGACTTCCCTATGACTCTGTGAGGGGTCCTTTGGGTGTATACCCAGAAGTGGTATGGCTGGGTCCTGAGGCAAAGTTATTCCAAGATTTCTAAGATATCGCCAGACAGACCTCCATAGTGGTTGCACAAGCCTGCACTCCCACCAGCAATGGAGTAGGGTTCCCCTTTCTCCACACCCTCGCCAGCATGCACTATCATTTGAGCTCTTTATCTTAGCCATTCTGACAGGTGTGAGATGGAATCTCAGGGTCGTCTTGAGTTGCATTTCTCTGATGATTAAGGATGTTGAACATTTCTTCAGGTGTCTCTCGGCCATTAGGGATTCCTTCTTTGTGAATTCTCTATTTAGCTCCGTCTCCCATTTTTTGATTGGATTATTTGGTTTCTTGGCATTTAGCTTCTTGAGTTCTTTGTAGATTTTAGATAATAGCCCTCTATCAAATGTGGAGTTGGTGAAGATTTTCTCCCAGTCTGTTGGTTGCCATTTTGTTCGAATGACAGTGTCTTTTGTCTTACAGAAGCTTTTCAGTTTCATGAGGTCCTATTTATTGATTGTTGATCTCAGGTCCTGAGCTGTTGGGGTTCTGTTCAGGAAGTTGTCACCTGTGCCAATGAGTTCGAGGGTTTCTCCTACTTTTTCTTCTAGTATATTTAGTGTGACAGGCCTTATGTTAAGGTCTTTGATCCACTTGGATTTAAGTTTTGTACAAGGTGATAGGTATGGGTCTAATTTCATTCTTTTGCAAGTGGACATCCAGTTGGACCAGCACCATTTGTTGAAGATGCTGTCTTTCTTCCATTGTGCAGTTTTGGCTTCTTTGTCAAAGATTAATTGGCCATAGGTGTGTGGGTCCATTTCTGGGTCTTCAATTCGATTCCATTGATCTACTGGTCTGTTTCGTTCAGCTCTACACAATGCCCCAGCCAGAACCTCAGAAAAGCCTGGAAGATCAGCCTCTGCCTACAAACTCCTTAGAGCATCTAAACAGCTGAGAACAGAAAGACTGAACATAAAAGGATTGTACTAACATTTTTAACCATTTTTCCATTTTGGTTCGGGCCCCAAATGGGTTTACTACGACCCAAATCAGCAGGAAGTCATTTTAAGAGAGCGACGTCCCATGCCCAGAGGGTGGGGAGGGTGTTTCTCCCCCCCCCCCTTTTTGGTTATTTGAAGGATAACTGAAAACTGTTATTTAGGGGAAGAGATTACAAGTTGTTAAATGATCCTGTTTAATGGGTTTTGGAGGTTAGACTCAGGGTATTCCTTCTTTCCCGTTTCTGTATCCTTCTTTCTCTCCTATGTAGGAGTGCACAGACTTGAGAAAAATGAGACATAGACATAGCACAGGAAGGACCAAGAAGAAGGGACAGATATTGAATATGCCCTTATACCTTTGTATATTGATACAAAATTATTAGTATATTTGGCTAAAGTGGTATTGACCATTGTTTATTGTGGAAAAATAAGATTGTATTGGACTACATCAGTATTGATCTTTGTATATTGATACAAAATTAAGATTATAGTTGGCCACAATGGTATTGACCCTTGTATATGGACGTAATATTAAGATTGTATTGGGCTACATAGGCATTGATCTTTGTATATTGACACAAAATTAAGAGTATATTTAGCTACATTTGAATAGATCTTTGTATATTGATACAAAATTAAAGGTAACACTTCCTAATGGTATCGTACCGAGAGATACTTAAAAATGAAATGTGAAGCTCTGGCCTCTTGATACCAACCATCTTAAACTGTTTAGGATAGTTAAGAAAAACAAACTCCTAGTCATGCAAGCATGTCATTTGTTAGCTACTATGACAGTCTATCACAGATATTCTCTAAGCTACTCAGTAATCAAGTTGTTAAGAGACAAGCAACATTTGCTTATCTAAATACAAGATATGGATAGGGCATCTTCAAAAACCCCAAGAGATCTGCAGAACATGACATTCAAAGATGTTGTTTTAAATTAAGATTTTTTTTGGTATCGAGACATATCAGCTCCTGACAGCATCCCCTATTCTACTCCAAGTAGAAGATAAGCATCGAAGAATCTCCAGTGTGAGATGGTTGAATTAGTGGCAAGCCTATCTCTTGGCATGAAAAAACCCCTTGCTCCAACTGCAGACAGACTGCTGTCCAAAAAGGACAAAACTTGGTATCAGGGAAGTCGACAGCCTAGCTCTGCCAAGACAGTGTAGGTAAGTCCTTCATAATCCCTGCTCTACAACAAATGTCTGTCAGAGAAACAGGACCCAAAGGCTGAAGACTGATGCAGGAATGTATGGAGAGAAAATGGGAACTGTCCAGGGAGTCACTTGTATGTCATTTCTTAGTTTTGGAAGCTGCAGGCCCTGCACTTCCTATATAAGCAGATATATTTATCCCTCTCAGGTCTCTGAGGTGGTTGAAAAATAGACAGCTAGAGTCTCATAGTTAAATTTTGAGTTGTTTAGGAATCAAGAGGGCATTCTAGATCTCAGAAGATGGTTATAATAGTGATGCAAGTTAGTATGAAAGCTAAGTCAGTTATAGAACTTTAAACTCATGGAGATGGTTAGATGGTAGAATGTTAAAGTCAGGGGCCAAATATGTGTGAAGTGGACATTGGGAAGGTAACTGGGCCATTTAACTCTCATAAATGTGGCATATTTATTTCTGTTGTTTTGTATAGTATTTACTGTTATAAGAGAAGGAACCATTTGTTGGACTGAAAGGGGAAGCTGTTGGGGGGAAGAGGGTGGATGGGTGAGACAGGAAGGGGGAATAGGGAAGGGTTTGTGACTGAGATGTAAGTTGAAGAAAAAAAATAAAGTATTTAATAAAAAAAAGAGAAAAAAAACTTGCAGGTTTTTTGATGTCCTATTATGTGTCAGAATTATATTTTAGTTCCTTAAATACCTCTCTGAATTAAGGTGAAGGTCCCTGGGCTCAGTCCTTACATGTGAGGCTCTTGGTTCAATCCTTGTCACTGAAAACAAAAAATACAAGAATAAAAGTCTCCATATCACTGTACTTTATACTGTATTCTGGCACTGTTATTTTAAATCTGAAGTTCAACCTCCCTGTGGACACATTTGCTACTCATGATGTGTGAATCTTGCACATGGTCTCTTGGCTTATATTTAGTCCATGATACCAACAACATATATGTACATTTAATTTTACTATTTATAGACATACCCAGATTAAATTGAGGCCAGCACCCAAGTGTTCAAAGCATTTATTAGCTCATACTATGGAGTAAAGAACATTGTTCGGCAAGAAGATTTAAAACACTCATGTACACACAGGTGAAGGGACCCCAGCCTCAGAGAATCTCTCCCAAGAAGCAAGCATGGTATAGACATAGAAGTGGATAGGGTAGACAAGGAAAAAATAAAATCCCCCAAAGTCAAATATCAAAGCCAAAATCAAAGGTGAAGGATAAAAACCAGACATAGTGACGTACACTTTCCATCCCAGTGTGAAGGACAGAGGCTGCAGATTCAAGGCCAGACTGGTTTGCACAGTGAGAACCTGAAGAAACAAAAGCTGAACCAACAGTGATGATTGGATAGAAGTGCCTGTTACAAAAATCTGAGGAGGACCTGAGTTCAATCTCCAGCATACACGTAAAAAGCCAAAGTGTGGTGACACGTGTCTGTAATCCCAGTGCTGTGAGCCAGAGAAAGGGAAACTCTGGGGCTCACTGGCCAGCCAGTCGAGTCTATTCAGCAAAAAATTCTTTCTCAAAAAATAAGGAGAGCCGGGCGGTGGTGGCGCACGCCTTTAATCCCAGCACTTGGGAGGCAGAGGCAGGCGGATCTTTATGAGTTCGAGGCCAGCCTGGTCTACAAAGTGAGTCCAGGACAGCCAGGGCTACACAGAGAAACCCTGTCTCGAAAAACCAAAAAAAAAAAAAAAAAATAAGGAGAAGCACAGTTGAGGTAGACATTTGAAATTGACTTCTGGCCTCCAAATGTGTGTATGCACGAATGCACACACACACACACACACACACACACACACACACACACACACACAC
>CAJQZJ010032702.1:4577033-4592822 GCA_907164525.1 Lophiomys imhausi | reverse complement strand
CACACACACACACACACACACACACACACACACACACACACACACACACACACACACACCAAGCAGAAAATTAAAAAGGTAGTTTTATAAATTTAATCCTTATAACCTGTTATATGTGTTCGTATCACTACAATTTGAACAAAAATTTAATAGTTAAAAATTTGGTTTGTTATGAAAAATAGCTGTTACCTTCTTTAGTAAGGGTTACTTCAAGATCCTAATTCAGAACACACAGGAAATGATAAATCAAAACTTTACAAAGCATCCTCTAAAACCCTCTGGGGTTGAATAGTTTTTACCTTCTGCATCCTGCACAGGAGAGGGTATCACTCTAGGTAACAACTGCAGGTTATTTCAATCTGGGCCATCCTTTCATGCCTTCAAAGTAAGATGCTCATATAATAACCTTACCAAGTAATGATTCTGCCACAATCAGCCACTCTTTATACTAGTTTTGTTGCAGACAGTGGGGTCAATAACAGTTTGAGTTAAGTAAACTGAGAATAGGCTGCAGTGAGCAGAAAGGAGATTCTTATCAGGCTAAATCAAGTAGCATCTGGCCAAACATTTCCACAGTGGAGATTCTGAAGCTTCTCCACTGATAGTGCTAGGGAAATTCTTCTTTTCTTTCCTTTTCAAAGATGTTTCTGCAGTGTTGTTCCTTTACCCTGTGACTAATAAAATGCACTTATCACATTGAATTATTGAAAACAAAAACATACACTGGCCAACTGAAATTATAATTAAAATCACAAAAAGCTTCTGTGTAAATAGCATGCCAAGAAATCAAGGGACCAATCCAGAGAGGACAGACACATCATGATTTGGATTTGATGAGTAATTGTCCTTGTCCTAGGCCATGTGGCACCAAAAAATATCATCTAACACAGACCTTCCTCTGATTTCCACTTAGGCCTAATGGTTGAATAATCATGGCTCATAAGTTTATCTCTGATACCAGTCCCAGCAGACAGTTTATTAGTTCTGCCTCAGGCTGCAGAACTGCCATCCTTGGTTATAGCGATTGTCTGTTTTAAATACCACAGCTGTTGGTGTTTTTATTTATTCATGATTTCATTCCTGCCTTGCCCACATTTCTGATGCTCAAAGGCAGGCTATTTTCCTTTTCTCTTTGAATTGTGAAAGGCCACTGTGACAGCCTCTAGCTCAGGCTGTGGAGTGTCACACAGGGTCCCATGGTGCTGAACAAAAAGCCATGTCTTCCTGAGTCAGGTGGAGGTCTTTATGAGAGCAGAGCCTGCTGTTGGGCTCTTTATCTGGCAATGAGTGGCAGGCATGAATGGGATCCTATCAGGGCTCTGCGCCAGTGAGACCCCTCTTCGTGTGTCTCTTGGCCATGAGAGTAGAACCCCTATGAGAAATGCAAATGCCCATGCCTCAGCTCTGCTCCACAGTAAGGCAGCACTCTGAATAGACATAGGGAGCACTGTCATGGACAGCTTCTAAATTCAGCTGAGGAGAGAGTTTGTGCACAATGCATAGCATCTTCATTGAGTTGGAGGGGATAAGATTGCATTGAGCAGATGAAATTATTTCATTTGTCTTCAGAAAGGCATGGTGACTCCGGGTGGATATAGGTTATAAAAATAAAATTCTTGGCTGATGCAAACATTCTTAGTCTCCTGACTTCTGATTCAGCTCCATCATGGACTTCATGGTCTTGCAATTTCAGTATAATCTAGAATTAGGCAGGGGCTATTGCTGTTGCTAGAGATCTGATTTGGGAAATCTGGACATGTCCTGACTATCAAAATCCTGCTCTTCTCAAGTAAATAAAACAGCATCCTTCCTGAAAGGACAGGAGAAGGACACACTTCTATGCTTTATTAGCTAGACTTATGGTCACATGCTGAAAACACAAATGCACTTTGAAAGTAAATAGCTAATCTCAGTTATTTCCTATGACAGAACTTGGACCCATCACAAGAAGATAGGAGAGGTATAAGAATGATGGCTCAGCATGCAAGCCTGGTAACCCAAGTTCAATCCTTAGAAGCTATGTAAAGGTGGAAGGAGAGAACTGACTCCACACGTTGTCCTCTGACCTCTGCGGGTGTACCATCGAATGCATACCCACTCCCATCAATGAAGAAGAGAAACTAGTGTTATCTCACCCATTTCTTGGTCTCTCAATTCTCTCCAGAATTGATCTACCACTTTCTTGTACTGGTGAGGGGAAACTGTACTCCAGGGAGACACTAGTTCCCTTCATGCTATTAATACTCTTCAGCTCCTCTGTTCTTTAATGAGTACATTGGTAAAGCAGCAGTTAGAGCCAACATGCTGGCTAATGGTGGGTGCTGAGACTGGATGATTGTAATTATACTGACATTTCACTAATCTCTCTGTCAAAAACCAAGAGAATTATAACATTATGAGCAGAGGCAAATCCACATGCCTGCTCCAGACACAGACCCTTAAATGAGGTTGAAATCAGATGACAACATGCCTTATGAACAGGTGAGGTGCCCTTCACAGCATCTGCGATAAACCAGTTCAACATTAGCATCACTTTGTTCTCATAGGTATTTGTTAGTGCTTAGCAGATTCTGCTCCTTTCCAAAGCTGTAGGAGATTACAGGCTGTGTGCTGATGTGGTAACCTAAGGCCAAATCAGTCTCCTTGTTGCCATCATAGGAATTTAACACACACACACATGTACACACATACACACACATATGCACATACCCACACTCCTACAGACATACATACACAAGGACACATATACACACACAAACACATACCAATCACACGGATGAACATACACACTCACACAGACACAAATGCATAAAATACATATACATATACACACAGAGAGACACATGCACACACCTCCATACATGCAAGCTTATGGACAACAAACATATTTAAACATACAGATAAACACACATATTTAAATGCACATTTACACATACACCATGCACACATATACACATACACACACAGACACTCATGCACACATTGACCTATATACACACACATGGAAAAACTTATATGATAATACACATACAGATATATATCACACATATATTCACATGGGTGCACACATATACATACAGATGCACATTAGACTTAGAGATACACATGCACACACAGACATACATACACATATTTATGCACATAAACAGGGAGACACATACACATATATTTTATTAATGTAACAAGCATGAATGTTATTTTATTGTAAACTTATTTGCTCAGAAATGCTTATTAAACTTTTGATACTCAATGCTGTTTGCCTACTAATGAATGATGGACAATGTTTATACATATGAACTATTTGTTGAATCTATTATACACTTTTGTTTGCTCCACTTAAATATATTTGGCACCTAACTAATTTTCATCACAGAAACATGGATTAGCTGAAATTATGACAGCCATTCCACAAAGATCTCTGCATTTGTTGTGACCACTGCAAAGCCTGGTGCCCACAAGGCAGCCAAAGTGAGCTCTGAAAATTGAAGCCAAACAAACAACTTGGGCTCACGGATCTGCTGGGACTCTGTATTTCACTAGAGGAAAGCCCTCTGTGGAGACTCACCAGGATCCATGCAGCACGGCTGTCCCTTGCTGTGCCTACCACTTTTTCTTCCTTTGCCTTGCTATGGTGACCCTGATCTCTAGGCTGAGCTTTGCACAGGTCAGGTAAGTTTGAGCCTTAGGGTCAGCAGCCTGATTCTCTGATTACAATTCTTTGCAGTCAGATGTCTGCTTGGCCTAAATCATTAGTTCATTGAAGTTTATGGTCAAATCTCTCCTCACACAACTAACTCAACATTGAAGCCTGTTTCCCCTTTCAACCTCCCTTTGTGACCCTGCCCTTCTTTTTAGTCCTATCTCCCATCTCATACCATTGCAATCCACTATAATTAGATTGCAAATTCTATGAGAACAAAAAAAAATTACTCTCTTACTGATTTCACAACTTACAAGTCATGCTCAGAGATCCATGCTAAATAAGTAAATGTCTATTATATGCCAAAACCTATTATGTTCCCCAAACTGCCAAGACACACACACACTTTCTTAGAGTTTAGTCATAGAGATACTCAATTAACGGGAAACTAAACCCAACACATAAAGAACCACAGAAAACCCATAGAAAGACAATTGAGTAGAATTTAGTAATCATTTTGTATGTGGCATTTTTTTATATAAGTACTTTATTTTTTTTTCTTCAAGTTACATCTCAGTCACAAACCCTTCCCTATTCCCCCTTCCTGCCCCACCCTTCCACCCTCTTCCCCCCCAACAGCTTCCCTTTTCAATCCAACAAATGGTTCTTTCTCTTATAACAGTAAATTCTATACAAAACAGCAGAATTAATTATGCCACATTTATGAAAGTTAAATGGCCCAGTATACCTTCTCAATGTCCAGTTCATACATATTTGGCCCCTGACTTTAACCTTCTACCTTCTAACCATCTCCGTAAGTTTAAGGTTCTATAACTGACTTAGCTTTCATACTAACTTGCATCACTATTATAACCATCTTCTTAGATCTAGAACGCCCTCTTGATTCCTAAACAACTCAAAATTTAGCTATGAGACTCAAGCTGTCTATTCTTCAACCACCTCAGAGAGCTGAGAAGGATAAATATATCTGATTATATAGGAAGTGCAGGGCCTGCAGCTTCCAATACTAAGAAATGACAAACCAGTGACTCCCTGGACAGTTCCCATTTTCTCTCCATACATTCCAGCATCAGTCTTCAGCCTTTTGGTCCTGTTTCACTGCAACAAACCTATTATCTTCTCTGAAGAATATCTGAGTTTCTTGTGTCCCACACCCAACAGACTGCTGTTTGATGGTGTGATGGCTTGCAGTAGATATACTTAGATATTTTTCTCTTCTTTGTCTCATTATAACCTTCAGAATTCAGGTATATGTTCTCTCGGTTTTGACTCTGAGTGTACAATGTCCAAGGTAGATTTTATAAATTCAGGCAGCAGTTCTGAGAGACTGCTATATGTGGCTGCTGTCAGCACCAACCTGAATCCTCTTGTTCACTTTTCTTCCCTTCAATTTTGGTCCAACATTTTGGGCCGGTCTCTCACAGTAAGGTCAAACCCTGCAATAGTTTCTAAGAGTGGAAAAGGCTGGCCTTGTCTCAGGCTTCGCAGTGCTTCACTGTGCCTGCCCAACCCAACCCCAGGGTAATCTTAAGAGGACTTGCCTTTCCTTCCCATGTAGTTTGCTGCCCTGTGGACACCATACCACTTCCATCTATTCCATGGAAACTAGTAATTATGTAGTAGGCCAGGCCCACACATCTGTAAAAAATGTAAAGATGAAATCTGTAGCCAAGAAGGGGAGCTAGTGTCATTCTTTACCCACAGTGAAATGCTTGGTGGGGATTCTCTGCACATTCATGCATGTGCCTCATTTAAAATAATTGTTCATTTTCGAGGAGAGTTAGATTTAATTGTAAGAATGACTCATAGGCTTACAAGATATTCTAAACTATCTCCTCTAATATTAATCTTGCCTTTTGATGCAGGAATTAGACCTGGAGGATTTTCACCTGGTAGGCCTAACATTTTATATTAGGGTGCAAATCAATATTGATACATTATTATTAACTAAATTTCATATAGCCGATATTCAGTTCTCTCGCTTCACCATCTCTCTCTTCTCTTTCTTTGATTCTGGGATCCCAAGGCTATGTTAGTTGTCAGGTTCCCTCTGGCTCAGCTTGTCTGGGACATTCTTGGTTTGAATGGCTATGACAATTTTGAGAATACTGCTTACCTACTTTAGTGAATACCTCTCACTGGTATTTGTATGTTTAAGTGGTTATTAGACTGAGGTTAAAGGTTTGGGGCAAGAAAACCCTGGAGGTGACGTGCTATTGGTATCATATGCCAGGTTACATCAGGTGCATGGCTAACATCCTGACTTACTGCCGGTGTTTACCTTAACTGCCTCAGTGGAGTTTTGTTTGCAGAGCTCCCACCCTAACTGTAACCCACTGATGTTTTTAACACACTCTTGACCGCATGGGCCATGAAAACATCTTCTTGTACCTACTGGTTTGAGGCAGGAATAGTTAGGAAACCACAGCAAGCAGGACCTGATGCTGTTCGTGTCTACTCTGCCAATGAGGAACTGGGGAGGTCTTGGTGTGCTAGGGAACACATGCTTATTGTAACGGCTCAGTGTGTGCCTGATTACCACTAACTGTCATTAAAAGTTCCACTTCTACTGCAGTCTGTGTTGTCTCCAAGTCCATTCTTCATATTTGATCTTTGTTTCCCACACTTAGGAGTGAGCTATTTAGGGCTGCTCATATGTGTGTGGATTTAGGGCTGACTACTTGGAATTAGATAGACAGTTAGGAGGCTCATCCCTGGGGAAGGTTGATTCTTCTTCCCTAGGCAGCCATTAGTTGCCTGGAGCTCTTCATGTAGTGGTGGGGCCTTGTGAGCTTTCCACCATCCACATTAGTATGGTAACTGACATCCTCATTCACAGCCTGTTTAGATGACCATATCAATTTGAAGGATGAAGCTTTCCTGTCATATCTAGAACACACAATCTTGTAGCACACTGGATCTTACCATTTTTCTCCTCCACTTTCTACAATGTTTCCTGAGCCTTAAGTATGGATATGTGGTATAATGTATCAGTTGGGGCTGGGAACCCTGGAGCCAGTTCTATGCATTTAGTCCATTTGTGGCTTTCTGTCATGGTCTTCTTCTACAAAAAGAAGCTTTTTTCATGAAGGATGAAAACTACACTTCTCAGTGGGCATACAGATAAATATTTAGAGCCCAATTAGAAATTTATTCTTGTTTAGGGCAATGACAGTATTAGGTTCTCCTCTAGGTTCCATGATTTCCACAGCTAGTTGTGGACTAGGTTAACAGCACCAGGCATACATTCCTCTTATTGAGTGGACCTTATGTCTAATTAGACAGCTGTTGATTTTATAACAAGCTTCATTTTAGAACATATCAACAGAACTTGAATATGAGTTGATGTGATTTTTTTTTCAGGAAGTTTCTGAATAATATGATTGAATTCCCTAGAACACAAGGTAACGTAATTAATAACATGCCCACTCTTTGCAATCAAACCTCTGAGAGGGAGGCTTTAGGACACCTAGCAATATTTTCAACATAGTTCATGTTGCTCTGATCTTAACTTCTGTTAAAAGGTGATTAATTTTAAGCACATTACTGAACTATGAAATGGAGAATTTGGGATCTATCCAGAAGGAATGAATGAATAAAAACAATACGATCAGTGGGCTGAATAGGGATAACTGCCCTCATTGGGGCTTTTGAGTGTAGGGGACCTTGAAGACAGACTTCATGAGAATTCCTACCTGTGTGTGTGTGTGTGTGTATACATATATATATATATGCATATATATATGAGAATTCCTACTGTGTATATATATACGTATATGCATATATACATATTAACTCCAACCATATATATATATATACGTATATATATATATATACATATATATATATACGTATATATATATATATATATATGAATAATCCTACCTGTATCCTGTATATATATAAAAACTATTGGACAGTTACTTGTATGTAACTCACTTTAGTTTTTACCAAAAAAGGCACATTTAAGTGAATGCTTTTTGATTCAGCCATTAAGAAGATGTAACAGCCAGTGTAATTTGTTATCAGTTATGGAATAGACCATAGCCAAGAGGGAGAAACCACATAGATTTCTAGCCAAGGACCCTGAAATAGATGGAGCCAAAGGATTTTCAGTAAACAGGAAGTGATCTCTACATTTCAGTCACCCATTTTAGTTGGTACCACAAACAATAATGAAGATGCCATCTATCCATGTCAAGCAAAATGTCCTAATACACAGCCTTAAACACCCTTACTTAATCCTTTATAACTGACATGAGAGCTGCTGTGTATAGACCACTGTCCTTTCTGTTATTCTGTGCTGGTCCTCCAGCCATTTACTCCTCATTATTGTCACTAACAGGGATGATTGGAGACTCTCCACTGAGCTTCACAAGATGGCATCTGTGAACTCAGCACGGTGCCTTCAGCTAATGGAATATGCACCCCAGCGATCTGTTTCTGTACTCACTCCAATTCAGATGGAAAAGTATTCTTATTCCTATATAATATGTTGCTTTTTTGATGCCGGGTGAGTACTTTTGCCTCCTCTTTGTCTCTCCATCAAATATCTAGTCTCTGGAAAATTAACATATTGAAGGAAACTATGTTATAATTTCAAGTTGATCTGCTAATGAGAAATGAATATTGCAATAAGAGTACTTATTGCTTATTTCTCCCCATAAATCTAGAATGTACTAATATAGGGATAAAATAATGATGATGAAAACACCTGCTTTCTTCATTTTAGAGAATGACCTAGATATTTCAGCTAGGGCAGGCATAATATGGCTAGGTTTTCTTACTATTAACTCCAACCAAAATTTCTCCATTCCTACACCATGCTTGGATCTCACTTCCATTTCTTTCCTCTTTCAAAGTTTGACATATATTTTTTCTGATTTGTTGTTTTGAAGCAGTGTAATGTGATGGTTTTTGCTTGTACTCACCAAGAGACTCTTGCCTGGCTCCCTCCTTCTCTCCCATGTTTTAGTTTCTCCCACCCTACCTCCTTCTTTTCTTCCCTTCCTCTCCTCCCCTCCCCTCTCTCTTTTAATCTCTCTGAGACTATTTTATCAGCTGTGAAATCAACATAAATAAAGCACTGGTACCGGGAACATTAGATGAAGTAACACAGCAGATCTACCATGTCTAGCATATATTAAAATTAAGCCTTTCTAGGAAAATAACCAAGTTTTAAATTTGATAATCTTAGATGAAGTAAAACAGCAGATCTACCATGTCTAGCATATATTAAAATTAAGCCTTTCTAGGAAAATAACCAAGTTTTAAATTTGATAATCTTTTTCAACTCTATTACACTATTCTTTTCTGTAATAAACACTTGGTAAGCATGTACCAAGTTGCAAACTTTGTGTGTGATGAAATACAACAGATTATCTGGAATAAAAAAAAAATACTGATGAATGGAAATGAATGGCTCCATGGATCTACAGAGCTCACAGTAAATCATTATAACCATCAATTTAGCACTAGCATTTCAAAGAAAATAGACATTACTATTAAACTACCATTTAATTTTAAAATACTTTCTGGTTACAGTGATGTGAAAGTATGTACTTTGCAAGCATACTGTGTAATGATTGTCCCACTTCACATTGTAAGAATGGTCAATTTCTGAAGCTAATTTATGTTGGACGTTTCTTTGGTTTTTGCTGTTCTACTTTCTAGAAACTCTTTAGTTGTTCCTATGGACTGCATTCAACCTTGAAGTTCCCTTGCTTCAACTCTAGTCATGAATTGTGTTGCTCATGTGGTAGGCTTGGCCTGAAGTTGAAGTGGAAAGAGGTTTAGTCCAGTGACCAAGCCAGCTTTACATAGTGGCATTATCACCAGGACATATCTTTCCTCAGGTCTTCTGCATGTTACCAGGACAGTCCTGATGGTCATTTTTGACTACACACAGCAAACATGAACAGACATGGATGAATTAATCATTCCTCTGTATACTACTACCTTCTTTCCTCCCTCTCTCTCAAGGTGTTAAGCATATCTAAAGCTCCTCTTTGTTTCATTCATTGTTTTGGAAAATTATACTTTTGTTCCTTCTAAATATTTGTCTATCCTTGTGATTAAATACCGAGATGAGGGAGTGCCAAATGGAGAATGTTAGGATTTTCCTTAGGGAAGGCAAGAAATCACAAGATCATGAATATGTATTTATGCCTTATGGATTTTATTAATGATTTCATGGTTGTCATGTTGCTCTCAGCTCATGGGTGGGTACCCT
Source organism: Lophiomys imhausi (assembly GCA_907164525.1). Classification (NCBI taxonomy): domain Eukaryota; kingdom Metazoa; phylum Chordata; class Mammalia; order Rodentia; family Muridae; genus Lophiomys; species Lophiomys imhausi. The sequence continues at coordinate 4,582,929 of CAJQZJ010032702.1, read as the reverse complement.
GTTGTTTTAGCAGGTTGAGGATAACTGCACATTCTTCTTGATCATACCTCGAGAAGGTTGACCAGAAGATCTGTTTGACTCCTCCAATATAGGTGTTAAGGCTATTTTTGAACTCCAGCAGACCCAACAGAATGACAGCTTTTAAGAACACTGACTGCTCTTCCAAAGGACCTGGGTTCAATTCCCAGCACCTACATGGCAGCTCACAACTGTCTAGAACTCCAGTTCCAGAGGATCTGACAACCTCACACAAACATGTGTGCAGGCAGAACACCAATGAGCATGAAATAAAAATCAAATTTAAAAAGCCTATAAACGTCACTGTAACTCTATTTCACTGCATGGTCCCCACATGCTTGAGCTACACTTTCCTGCAAATACTTCACATAGTAAATCCAGGACCACTGGTTGAGTTTTGGGAAGTCAGTTCTCTAAGAATTTGCAGGACATTTAAAGTTGACATCCTAGTAATGTACTAACATGGTAAGTATGTAGGGTGCAGAACTGAGTGTAGATATTACAATTAGCCCCATAGAATGAAGAATGGAAAGATAGCTCAGAGGTTAAGAGCACTTGGCTCTTCTTCCAGAAGACTCAGCATTTAATCCCAACACCCATATGGGAGCTCACAACCACTTGTAACTTGAGTTCTAAGGGATTCAGTGCCCCTGTCTGGCTTCTCTGGACACTGCATACACATGGTGCATAGACATATTGCAGGCAACACACACACACACACACACACACACACACACACACACACACACAATAAAAAATAAATAAATCCTTTGAGACAGAGATAGATAGATAGATAGATAGATAGATAGATAGATAGAGAATAGCCTTAGCCTGCTTCTATCATTTGGACTTGCAATTACTAATCTGGTATCTTGAAAATTCACCTAAGTTTACTATTGCTTATTTTGTATATTTTAAAAATGGGGATACCAGCATAATGGTTTTATTTATAGGGACACTCCACTCCAGAGGAGAGGGATGGAAGGGATGGGGGTAGAGGGTGGAAGGGCGGTACTGGGAGGCGTGGAAAGAGGACACTGTGAGGGAGATGTAACCTGAAGTAATAAATAAATATCTAAAAAAAAAATAAAAAGAATACCACATGTTGGGGGAATTGAACTGATAGGTCTGGTACAAGATACTTCACAGAAGATTACTTATTTCTTCATCCTCATTTTGGACATTTTTATAAAGTCCTTTTAAGTAGGAAAGTTTATATATATATAATGTATATAAATAAAGTTATATATATATACATTATATATAATGATATATATTTAGGGCTGTGATTTTTTCGAGGTAAATTGTGACTTAATTGCTCAATTACCTGAACCTACATAATCATTGATCTATGCCTTTTGATGATGTCATTTTAGAGTATCTGAGACTAAGTTTAGAAGGCATAATGTCAGTTTTCAGCTCATGCTTCTTGTTGGATTTCATGATTGGTTGAGTATGTTTTAGAGTTAGAGAACATTTTCTGTGTAAATTTCATTAACTATTTTATTCCAAACCTGGAGTCATTTTAAAAGTTCAGGGGACACTTGAAAATAAATGTATGACTTAGATTCAGAGTCAAGATATTTTTCAGAAGCAAACCATTTATGTGGATTTATGAAATACATCTGAAGCTTATAATTATTTAAAAACTAGCAAGACTCTGTAAGTAGCTGTTTTTTTTTTTTAGTTTAAGGTATTTATTTTTCCCCCCAACAGCTCTCCCTTTCAGTCCAAATAATGGTTCTTTTTCTTATAACTATAAATACAATACAAAACAACAGAAATAAATAGGCCATGATTATAAGAGTTATATGGCTTAGCATACATTCCCAATGTCCAGTCCATATGTATTTGGCACCTGACTTTAACATTCTACTATCTAACCATCTCCATGAGTTTAAAGTTCTATATCTAACTCAGCTTTCATACTAACTTGCCTCATAATTTTAAAAATATCTTCAGGGTCTGCAAGACGTCTGTCCAGGCCCTTCTGGCTTTTAGAGTCTGAAGAAAAGTCAGGTGTGATTCTGATAGGTTTGCCATTATATGTTACTTGACCCTTTTCCCTAGCACCTTTTAAAATTCTTTCTTTGTTCTGTAATTTAGTGTTTTGATCATTATGTGATGGGAGGACTTTCTTTTCTGGTTTAATCTATTTTAAATTCTGTCAGCTTCTTGTACAGTTATAGGCATCTCTTTTTTAGATTTGGGAAATTCTCTTCAATGATTTGTTGAAGATATTTTCTGGTCCATGAAGCTGGAGATATTCTCTTTCTTCTATTTCTATTATTCTGAGATTTTGTCTTTTCATAGTATCCTTGATTTCCTGAAGGTTTTGTGTCAGGGCTTTTTTTAGATTTTATTTTCTTTGACAGATGTATCAATTTCTTCAATTTTATCCTCTGAGCCTGAAATTCTTTCTTCCATCTCTTGTATTCTGTTGGTGAAGCTAGTGTTTGTAGTTCTTTTTTTTTTTCTTATGGTTTTCCAGTTCTATGGATGTCTCGGATTGTATTTTCTTTATTGCTTCAACTTCCCTTTTCAGGTCTTCCATTCCTTTAAGTGCTTTACTCATTTCCATCACCTTTTTTGCAGTATGTTGTTGTTCTCTGAGATATTTAATTTCCTCCCTTAGGCCTTATATTATTAATATAAGCATGTAATTAAGGTCATTTTCCTTTGTTTCAATAGTGTTAGGATGTCCAGAGTTGTCTTTAGCCTTATAGCTAGGTTCTGGAGACATCATATTGGTTTTTTTTTTTTTTTTGGTTTTGTTTTTTAACCATGTTCTTTCGCTGACCTTTTGTCATCTGATTGACCTTGGTGTTGTCTGTTTGTTTCTGATGTCAGTTGACCTTGATGCTCAGGAAAATTCCCTGTTCTTGGGGTTGGGTGATCCTGAGATCCTGGTGGGTAGGTTCCTGTAACAGACTGGCTCTCAGAAAGTGACTGCCACTCTCCTCAACTGTTTGTAACCCAATTTGACCCATATACAGGGAACTGGAATGGGAATGGAGCTATACTCTGAGGCCCTGAGAGCTGGCAGGTCTCCTCAGAAAGGCAGGTAGAGCTGTGGTTGGGCCTGTCTTCTCCCCTCACTGACACAGTCCTTCTGGTTCAGCAGCTAGGCTGACCGTCCAGGCAGGAAGCTCCATCCAAGACAGACACCAGCCTCAGTGTGGCTGTTGCGGACTGCCTCAAATGCTTGGGTGCTAGGGTGAGTCACCTGCCTCAATATTTGTGGAGAACACACAGTTGCCGGCTCTGTTTGCAGTCAGTCTTGGCCCCTAATTGCTTTGTTGTGACTGGGTTAGGTCTCTGCCACTCAGCTACAGTGCACACTGTGCCGCCATGTTGGGAACTCTGGAAAGAAAGTCTTACTTAATTTTGCTCTTGTGGTCCAGCTGTTTTTCCCTGTTGGGTGTACAGGTGCGTGTGCAGGCTGGATATCAGGCAGACAGGCATGGCTGTTGATCTGTGGCTGGATCCTGTTGTGGGCTAGATCTACTGTGGCTGGTGCTCCTCTCCTGATGGGTGACCCAGCTGGCTGATCTCAGGGTGGTGTTCCCAGGAACTGTGTGAACTGTTTTGTGTGGTGATCAGTCTCAGTGTTTGCTGAGGAAATTCAGACTCTGTCTGTATTTTACAGTCAGCTGTGGGACCTCACATTCACTCCACAGTGACTAATCTCATTCACCTACTACTCAGATACAATGGTCTATGGTTGGGGCTGTCTTGAATCTCCCCAATACAGTTCTTTGCACAACTGTTGGAGATCAATGTCTTGGCTCACCATAAAGTCACAGAGCTCCAATATCAGCATCAGTATTTCAGTCTAAATCTCTTCCAGTTCTTATCCTTCATGTTTTCTGAAAGCCACTGTGGTAATCAAATGTTTTGGTGAATACAGGAGATAATAGGAGAACTCAGCTGACGAGGTTGCATAAGCCAGTTTGTGCATCCCTATTCCCAGCTGCTAATGGTGGATAATCTGCACATTCACTCTTTATGGTATATATGAGAGGTGAGGCCACAACAGGGAGTAGATGCTGTCTACTTTAATGTCTTCCTCAGATATTTGGCATGCTTTCTCATTCTCTTCAATGAATTCCAAGAATTTTACCATATTTAAAGTTAATTTATTATGCCAGAGCTTTGCAATTGGCTCCACTTTATTGAGTTAAATCTACCCATTTCCAAATCATAGAAATTTATAGTGTCCCAGCCTATAAAACACAGAGCAGATACACAAATGAAATAAATACATATCCCCTTCAAGAATCCAAGGACTGCACCTAAATGATATATACTAAGTATCATATAAAATGCATTTGTGAAAGCTAAATATTATGATAGAAATTATAAATTACCTGAAAATATTTAGGATAAGTTACCAGACCAGAAAATGTGAGTTGGTTTGGGTATTAAAAAAAATCATCATTTCATTAGGCAGAGAATTGCAAAGAATAGCCAAGGGGTATGAGATAGTGTAATATTTTCAAATAATGGCAATGATATCAGTGAATGTGGGCACAACTACATATTTGGAGGAGAATGGTGGAAGACAAGGTTTGAAATGTAGTCCACACGCAGATGAAGAGGGTCCTTAGTTATCATGCTAAAAAGTTAACTAACAGTGACATTTTTATTAATATTTGCTTTCTTTGTAGTTTTCACTCTCAAGTGAGTATAGGATACAAAACATCTAGAGTATTTCAGTTCACCTCTTTGACAGGAAAGCATGCTTTCACCCTGGATGTAGTAACTTCCTGAAAGAAATTCATTCCCTAATAGGATTAATTTTGTGCATTACTTTCATTGGAAGTGAATATTTCACATTTTATTTTTTAAGTTTTCTGGGAAGAAAAGATAGATCTGACCACAAATTATGAAAAATTGAATTCTGTTTTTATATAGCATACTGTGGCAGAAAAGATAAAAATGAATTGAGGGCAAGGTGCATTTCTCTTTTTCCCTTCTGCAGTATTTTAATACAGTCATAATTTTCTCATCTTTGTACACTAATACACCATGTAAGTTTCTGATTTTTCCTGGTCATTTTCTCATGTTACTTGCTCTGACTTTGTAGAGACAAGCCCATCCCCAAACCTTCACTTCTAAGTTTTGCCCTTCAGGCTCTACAGCAAATCCTGCCTCATTTGTAAATGTGTCTGAACAGAGACTCCAAACAAAAGGTTTAAGTCAAAACACGAGGAAGTATGTATTAAGACTGTTCTGAACAAAACCCAGTTAGACAGAAGAAAACGTGCAACAAAAATGGAGAGGCTAAGCCAAGTTCCAGCTCCCTCTCCATTTTATGTGCCTCTCTGAAGCATAAATTACTTCTCTAATCTGTTTTACCACTGTGCCACAAAGCTGAGCCTTCAGACTGTCTCATGGGTCCATCACTGGTTATTGCTTTCTCCCAGGAGGAAGATTTTGGCAGTGCCAACTGTGGATATGCCTGTTTCTTTGTGTCTGCAGGCAAAATGGCTTAAGTATCATGAAGCTCAAGGTCAGTGCTGTGAAGACTGTTTCAGATGGAATCCAGAAGAAGCAGGGCACAGATTAACTGTGGATATAAACACAGAATTATGTATAAGCAAGAGATCTTTATGATTCAGTTACCATATTTAACAAAATACAGTGTTGTTCTGCTCACACATAGGTATGTGCTCTATAACATTGCTCAGTGGGCTGGTAAGATGGCTCAGCATGTTAAGGCACTTGTCACCAGATCTGACTACCTGAGTTTGATTCCTGGCACCCACATGTTGGAAGAAGAGGACCTACTCCTGGGAGTTGTCCTCTGGACACACATGCTCTATTGAACACACACACACACACACACACACACACACACACACACACACACACA
>CAJQZJ010032702.1:4554695-4569062 GCA_907164525.1 Lophiomys imhausi | reverse complement strand
ATACAAAGATCAATACCAATGTGGCCAAATATAATCTTAATTTTGTATCAATATACAAAGATCAATACCGATGTAGCCCAATACAATCTTAATTTTACATTAATATGCAAGGGTCAATACCATTGTGGCCAAATATAATCTTAATTTTGTATCAATATACAAAGATCAATACCGATGCAGCCTTATGCAATCTTAATTTTGCATTAATATACAATGATCAATACCAATTTAGCCAAATATAATATCAATTTTAGCTGTTTTTAACATGTTAAATATTTGAGATATTTGTTAATTAGTATCAAAGAAAGATAGATTTGAAGATAGTCAGGTGCTTAATATAAAAGTGCTTTTTATTCTGCAGTCACTTCCCTGCCTTGCCTCATGATGTATCAATGCTTATTAAATGTTTGCAAGAGGATCAATGCAGGAGTGTATATATCAATGCTAGATATATCCCATATTCCTCTTGCCCATGGGAACCATTGCTAATCACTCCTCTGCTTGTGCCCCTATATACTATGTGGCACACTCAACCGTAGCATCTGTGGTATTATGGAGGACAATTACCATTTTTTCCAAGTTTTGGGTTTGTCAAGCAGAAAAATACAATTTCTTTCTCCCACAGGCTATGTCTGCAATTTAGATAAATTGTCAACAATGAATAGTGATACTTATACAACGATCTAATGGTCTACGTGATAGGTTACGATTATAGCCATAGTTAACTGAGACTATTGTAAGAACATAAACTTTTTCTCATTTATAAATTTTATAAGTAGAAAAATAAAAATTGCATATTCAAATGAAAAATTGTAATCAAGAACCAATCAGTAATGAACAACAGTACTGATTGTTAGACAAGGCTAGAAAAAAATATCCACTAAGTATAATTTAACATCCTTTTCAAAAATATTATCAGTGTTAATAATCAGTGCTTAAAATAATTCTGGTTTTTCTTCTTATATCTGGTGAAATAATTAATCCTCAAAAAATTTTAAAGTAAAAAGCCACTTTGTGAAGACAAAGCTCTAATACTTCAAGACATTCTTATGATTTTCTTGTTGTTAATCATCTCATTGTGCAAGTTAATATTCAATCCATGTATCTTCTTGTTTCTCCAGGGGGAAGGATCTAAGAAGATGCCCTAGTTCATATTCACTAATTGTGGTACAGTGTAAACTAACTGGAAACCCAACTACTCTATGATGGCACTCTGCACTTAGATCAGTTGTGATAATCTGTGTTAGCTGATGCCTTCTTCACAAAGGAACAAAGGAGCTTCTGTGATGGGAATTGAGGGTTGCACTATTCTGTTGGTATGAAGATAAATGTGAAGGTAATTTAACTCTATGTTCATTTGGCCAAATGATGGCAATAGGTCCTCCACTAGAGCTTCTGCCCTCCCCAACCATGAGTTCCTGGCTGTGTCTCAGATAGCACAGACAAAGAAGTGACAGAAAGTTTGTTAGAGCAAGAAATTGGGAGGACTGCTTGTGCGTGAAAATCTTCTGGAATGAAGATGTGGTATAATCCAGGGTTTGTAGGAGAAGAACTGATGTGGAATTGCTGTGACTTAAGTACAAAGTCCAGCACTTCTGACTAGTATAACCTCAGAAAAATTGCATATCTTCTCATTGTCTCAGTTTTTCATAAAACAGTGATCATCAAAGCTTAGGTCATTGGGTCTTGATAATCCACTAAGTGATATAGAAAAAAATGCTTATAGTACACACCTGCTCATTAGTAAATACTGGCAAATATTGACTTTATTATTCAGTGTTCTGTAGCGAATATAGAAGTGTTGTTTTATGTGGGTAGATGAGTCAATCAAAAAGGTGGAGATACAAGATGTAGATTGAAATCTGAAGATCAGGAGGATTGAGACATAGAAAAGGCAAAATTTTCAGTCTTGAGACCAAAGCATGCAACACTCAACAACTCAATTAGAAGGGACCCAAGAAGGCCTCCTTCTTGTGGGGAGGTCAGGATTGTTGTATTTTGCCCTTCAAATGGTTAAAGCCTTTCCACAATTAAGAGAGAATATGCTGTATTCAGTATAAATTTCAATGTTAATGTCATTGAAAATTATCTTGGACACTCAGAACCAAATTCAGTAAAATATTTTATCACTCTATGGCTCAGTTAAATGACAAATGAGATTAGCTATACTCTTTTTTGATATGATATCTGATTTACATATGCATGTGTAATGGATACAATTCATTATATACACATTTTATTATAATATGAACTATTTTGTATTCAAAACCATATAATATATACACAATCAATTCACATTTATTGTTTTTCTTTCTGCATTAAAGTTTGATCTCCATCACCAATGGCTGTTTACTATTGACACTTAACTGCTTTATCTATATAATGAGGAAAATAACAACTATCATATTAGATTGTTGTGAAGATTAGAGAAGATAACCAGTGGTTGTCATATAATAAACATTTTGTAGTATCTTAAAGCGCAATAATAATCATATTAAAATAATTCTATCATTGTTTTAAATTCAGTCTCTAATTTCCTGTCCTAATAAAATGTGTCTGCAACTGTCCTACTTTGTTTTTTAAAGATTTCTTTTTATTTTTAATTATGTGTTACTTAAAACTAAATAAGGAAAGAAGGATCTTTAATACTTAGTGTTGTATTAATGCAAATTAAAGCCAAATGATCTCATGGCATGTTGTAGGAACGCCTAATTTTCCATTAATTTGAATAAAAAAGAGCAATCTATACATAAGTGAATCACCTCAAGGGATGCAATAGATAAGGAATAACACATTCGACAGATTATGTCTGTGTATGGGAACGTGTGTATGAGTGAGTTCAGGTGCCCATGGAGGCCGGAATAGGGTGCCACATCCCCTTGAGCTGGAGTTACAGGTTGTTAAGAGCCACCTGAATTATGAAAGCAGTATGCACTTTTAACTGTTACCTATCATTTTTAACATATAACTATCTCTCCTGTCCTAACTTTATAGCTTTATTAACTGGATTTATATACTTCTATATGATCTTTCCCACAGTTTAAAATTGAAGTTCTGTGTGTCAGTGATTCTCAGTCTTAATGGATTTAAATGTTCTTGACTATGCAGTCTTAACCATCACTATCATCTTTATTGTTACAACCACTATCATCATCCCTAACACCATCTGTATCATCACCACCACCACCATCATCACTTCCACCATCACTGTCATTATTATCCTGGGCAATATGTTGTAAATTCTATTTGTTAAATGGATGCATGCACCAAAAATGAAGCTTTATTTCTACATATTCAAAAAGAGAAAAAAATAACACAACATTCAATGTGCTAAATATTTGAAATTTGTTATGTTTGATTCATATCAATATTATTGCATATTAATTGCCTAAGACTAATAGAAATAAAATTGCTTAATACTTAATGATGTCTTAATGCAAATTGCATCTAAAAGTTCTCATGGCATGTAATAGGATCACCCAAGTTTCCATTAGTCTAAATAAAGAAAAGTAAGTAAATCACCTCAAGGCACATAGTAGATAAGGGATAAAACACTCAGCAGGCTGTCACAGTTACTAACATCCTTTGTTTTGAGTGGAAACATTTTCAACAAACACAGAATCTTTCACATTTACTTTTGTTGATTTGAATTATTTAAGTTTTTAATTTGAATTTATTTTGTGAGTCCCTTTTAGAAATTGTACCCAAGATAATAGGCATAACAATACATATTTAAGATAGAGTTTACATATATAAATATCTAAGAACAATGCTAATAAGGTGACTTTGGACTAGGATTTCATGAGACTTATTTTCCATTCTGAAAAGACAACTTCTTACTTGAAGGTGTATGAATACCATATGACTCAACTACTTCTTCAGTAGAATATCACAGAACACCTCGCTAGCGTGGAGATCAGTATATGTGCCATCAGAAACATTACAACAACACGCCAAAGCCCAACACATCAGAGTTAATCTGTAATTCAGGTTGCAGTACAGCTGGTACACTCTGCTGCTATGAGTGATGAACTCTATTTTTAGTACTAATTTATTTGGCATGCAGATGGAGAGCTTCCATGGGAACAACAAAATGACTCATGTCCTGATCTGCCCAATTCTTTTTCTGTGAGCTACCATGTGAGGTTGCACATTTGCTGGCTCCAGACATTTTGGTAATTGCCTGTTCCCACTTTTCCCTTTTCCATTTGTGAGAACTCTCTTGAATAAATAATGAGTAGCCTCTTTTTTTTTCCCTACCCCAACAAGTTAGACTCATAATTAGAATTTGCTACTTCTTTTAATACATTCAATTATCTGCTGATTCAAGCATCTTTAGGTCAGATGCATTAGAAAACAGCTAATTATGCCCTTTCCCGTGGGTAAGAAAATCTTTAAATTTAATTAAAAGACCTTAACTCAACTCCTTCACATTAAGGTCTACTTCCCAATGGATTTTTTACAGGGTGACTTAAAGAGCTAAACTCAACATTAAAATTAGCAACAGTTATTATGTTTTGCTTCTTATTTAAAATAGAAACATTTTGGTTAATGAATACTTCCACTCCTCTTGTTTCCTATCAATCATACCCTGTATTAATTTTCTTTTTAAAATTATTTCTTTTATTTTCTGAGATTATATTTCCTCTTCTATTACCTCCATCCAAGCCTTCCCATATAACCCCTCCTTGCTCTCTTTCAAATTCATGGTCTCTTTTTTTTTCATTTATAAAAGCATAGATAAATGAGAAATCTTGCATTCAAGTTGTAAAGTTTTTACTTTTTATATTGTGTGCTAATAAAGTATCTGAGCAACTACTCTTTCTCAGACTCAGTATTCTCTTTGACACACTAATATGGACAAGAGGGCAGAAAAAAATTTAAAAGATGAGAAAAAGATGTTAAAATCCGCCTCTGAACCATGTAGGTTCAGGCATATGGGGTGTTCTGTGTTTTATGAGAGAAAGTTACAAGACTAATTTTCTTTTTTCAACATTTATTTATTAATTCAAATTGCATGTTGATCACAGCTCTTTCTCTCCTCCCCTCCTAGTCCCACCCTCTACTCCCTCTCCCATCTATCCTTCTTCTCCAGTGTGGAGTCCCCTCACATATCAACCCCCCTCAATTCATCAGTCACATAGGGCTAAGATCTTCCTCTTGCTCTGGGGCCCAATATGGCAGCTCAGTTAAGGTAAAGTGTCCCACAAAGTTCATCACTGAGACTGCTCTTCCACTCACTTGCTAAGGGATCTATATGATGACAAAGTTGCCTATCATCTATATTTGTATGGGGGACTAGGTCTAGTCTAAGTTTTCTAAGATCAAATACTCAAGTGACAGCACATGCTAGGGAAGATGTGGTAAAGGGGGAACACTCTTTCATTGCTTGTGGGAGTGCAAACTTATACAGCCACTTTGGAAATCAGTCTCGCCTATCTCAAAAAACTGGGAATAGTTTTACCTCAAGACTCAGTCATACCACTCCTGGACATATATCCAAAAGATTCTTCACCAAACCACAAGGACATCTCTTCAAGTATGTTCATTGCAGTTTTATTTGTAATAGCTAGAAGCTGGAAACAATCTTTTTTTTTTTTTTTTTTTTTTTTTTTTTTTTAAGAATGGGACTTACACAAAGAGAGAAATTTGGATGTTGAAGAGAAGGAAGCTATCTGGAAAAGAACTGTGTTTCTCTTAGATGATTTTCTACCTCTTATCCTCTCTTTCTATATGCCACCCCATTCTTTCCCCATACCCAACCTCCTTTTCTGTTTGTTTTTTGTTTCTGTTTTTCTCTTCTCCCCTTCTTGTCTGCTTCTCATACCCATTTGTCTTGTTTGGCTAAGTAGACATTGAAGATGAGCACATACATGCACAGCAGTAAGCACAGAGGCTAACCCTACCCCACTGTTCCTCTTGCTAGCTTGAATAAGAGTCACTGGGAAATAATTAACCTTACCAATTGTTAGTTCTGCTTCCACAGGTAGGCTGATAGGAACAATTTTGAGCAGAGGAGTGACAAAGTGATCATAGAGGAAGATGTGCCTGTTAATACTGAGCAAGAAGAAGGAGAAGGCAGCACCTATACAGCAACTATGGAGACAACTGTAACTATGGTAACATTTTAGGAGATGAATTAACTAATGATAGACTAGGTATCTAAAATGAAGGCAGATAATTGTTTTTAGTTTTCAGCATGGATTAGTGAAGGGGATGGAAGTCGTGAGTGGGATACAGAGAGTAAATTGAGTAGAAGATAATTTAAACTTTAGGCCCATTGCCATTCACAACGCAAAATTATTTCTATGTGGAAATGAACAAATGGAGGGACATTTTGGGAAAGCTAATTAAATTGAGTAACAACAACAACAACAAAAACAAAAGACACCTTACTGGTCCCCTGAAGTCTTGCCACTAATTTCTTTGAAGTGGGCTATAATTTGTTTCACTTGCCTTTTTGATCAGAAAATAACAAACTCAGAATGTGCTGACCGTTAAATTATTGTGTATTTTCTTGGGCATGTTGGTGAACACTGGTACCTGGAAAATTTACAAAAACTTAAGGTTTTTATTAGATAAGATTTGGAGATGCAGGTGTGGAGGGGAAAATACAACAGTAATAAATGTCACAAGTTACAATGAAGAGATGAGAGAAGGGAAGTGTGTCAAAGTGTGTTTCCACAGTGGATAGGCTTTTGTGACGAGACAGGGTGAAAATGGTGGTGGCATGTGAGGGATCTTTGGGGCTGACATAGAAATTGCTAGTGATTCATTTTTGTTTCATTTTTACTTTTTACTGTGTGTGATAATGCAACTAACTATCCAATGTATGCTCTAATAACTTCTGTAGAGTTCAGTAGAATACACACTTGCTCTAACCATGGTAGAAAATTTTAATTCAATTAAAATATGAATCTTGTTCTAATGACATAATAGAAATGTCAAAAATTATGCTGAGGAATTAGTCACATTTCAATACTGTGTGTGTGAATGTGTGCATTTGTATGTGTGTGTGTGAGTGTGTGTGTGTGTGTGTGCGCGTGCGCGCGCTTGTGCATTGAGTGTACAGAGACAGGATAGAGACACACACAGACAAATACAGACACAGAGACAGACACACACACACACACACACACACACACACACACACACACACAGATAGACAGAGGCAGAGATAAGAGAATGAACTAGGAAATGAGTGTCTAAGAAGGGTTGATTTCCTGATAGGATGGGTCACTGTCATATTCAATAGAAAGCTAGAACCCCAGAAGTGCAACCTACAAGGTGAAGGGACTGCTGCAGCTGCAAAAAAAGTGAAATCCCTGTGACACTGGTCAAGCAATCAAAGACATGATCTCTTGTAGAGGAAGTTTAATCCAGCAACATGGCTGCTCTGGCAAGGGTTCACATCCAAAGACCTTCTAAGTCTGTCTGGCTGGAATACAGACACACCCTTAGTACCCACCTATAATCCAAAACAATGAAAGTAAGGTTAGTTTGAAAGTGATGTCTAATTGAGGAGTAGACAACGTGAAGAGTCAGAGAAAGATTTTACAGAATGAGCCAGAGATAGGATAAGCCCAACTCTCATGAGAGCAGCACAGAAAGGAGAGACTACTTAATAACTGAGCAAGGTAGCAGAGTGTAGTGGGAGTAGTGTGCGTGGCAATTTTTTTTTTTTTTTTTTACCAGGACAGTTTTACAGAGACAGGCTGAAGGGAGAATGAGCCAGAAAATGAGCAGGAGCCAGAAGAATAAAGCATTTTGGCAGAGTTAGCTTGAGGCCAGGCAGAGCATTTCAGTGAGAAGCCGAGAGACAAGCCAGATTCAGTAAGTCAGCTTGGAGAGGAGTTTGGGCCAGAACAGCTGAATTGAAACAGGTAATGATAGTTCAAAAAGAGCTAGGATGGGTGAGTTTATTCAACAGTATATCTCAGAGGCTGACACATTTTAGGCCTAGGATAGCTGGAAGATGAAGCCTTCATGGTTTGGGTTACAGAAGATTTGATTGAATGGAGGGTTAGAAGCTTCCTGGCCTAGGCCTAGGGATGGGTAAAACAGAAAAAGAAATCCTCTGAGCTCAGCCCAAGCCATGTATTCACACAACTTGTGTATGGCTCTCATCACATCCATCTCTTATCTGAGGAAGTAAAAACAACATTTTCAATATCTATGATTGCAGGTAAATTATATAATCAGAAAGACCCACCCTACTGCATTTATAGGATTTAGCCAAAATCATTTTTTATGAAAAACAAAAATGAATCCCAGGAACCAGAAAAGGCCTAGGCTATTTTATCAACAGCCAAGAAATTTGGACTTGTAGTCTAAGAATAATGAGGAATGTAAGGAAAGAATAAAAAATGACCTAATCTATATTGTGCAGAGTTTCTTTCCTAATGTGAAATAGAGAAACTAAGAAACATAAATGTACACAGCAAACCAGTGACCTGGCTACTTATTTCTCTTAGAATGTGGTTTGAATCAAGAGATTTTGCTCACATTCTATACTACATTTATAGTGTTAACTCTGCATCTCATCAAAATTCAAGAGAGAAAACCCATAACCCAATAGTGTAGTCATTGGAGAGAAAGGATATTTGCTACGAAGGTGTTCTTAAAGATTTGGATATGACGTGCATCACAAAGGGAAGGTGAGCTGCTACCTTGGTGACTCAGAAGAAGATGGTTCATGCACCATGGAGGAGATGAGAGTTGGTGATATTCTTACATCTAAGCCAGGTTCAGAAAGCCAATATTTCAAGGGAAATGTGAAATTGAGGAGTTCAGACCTATATGAGTTGATGACTTCTCCATTCAGTAACTGGGGAATAATTTAATGCTACATATTTTGAATGATGCATATTGGGGAAACTCATGATAAAATGAGAAAAAGTGTGGAAGAAAAGCTCAATGATATTGGGTAATCACAGTGTTTGAGGTCAATTACAGTTCTTTTTAAAAAATTAATTTATTTATTTTTTATTTATTCAAGTTACATCTCAATTGCAATCCCCTCCCTACTCCTCCCTCTGGACCTACCCTCCCACCCTCTTCTTACTCAACCCCCTCATCCACTTCCTTTTTTTTTTAAAGTTTAAGGTAAATCCTCTTCCCTTCAACATTTCCCCCTTTCAGTCCAACAAATGGCTCTTTCTCTTATTACAACAAATACAATACAAAACAACAGAAATAATTAGGACACAATTATGAGAATTATAAAGCTTAGCATATATTCCCAATGTCCAGTCCATATGTATTTGGCAATGGACTTTAATATTCTACTATCCAACCATTTCCATGAGTTTAAAGTTCTATTTCCAACTCAGCTTCCATCCTAACTTGCATCACAATTTTAAAAACATCTTTTTAGATCCAGAACACCCTATTAATTCTTAAACAACTCAAAATTTAAGTATGAGACTCTAGCTATCTAGTCTTTAACCACATCAGAGACCCGAGATGGATAAATATATCTGATTATAGAGGAAGTATAATCCTTGGAAGCCAGCAGCTTCCAAAACTAAGAAATGACATACCAGTGGCTTCCTGGACAGTTCCCAATTTCTCTCCATACATTGCACCATCAATCTTCAATCGTTTGGCCCTGTTTCTCTGACAGACATTGACTGTAGAGCAGGAATTATGAAAGACTTGCCTTCCCTGTCTTGGTAGAGCCAGGCTGTCAACTTACCTGCTTCCAAGTTTTGTCCTTTTTGGACAGCCTTCTGTCTACAGTTGAAGCAAGGGATTTTTCTTGCCAAGTGACAGGCTTGCCACTAATTAAACCATCTCCAATTGAAGATTCTTCAATGCTCATCTTCTGCTTGGAGTATAATAGAGGGTGCTATAAGGAGCTGACATGTCTCAATATCAAAAAAATCTTAAGTTAAGAAAACATCCTTGAATGCCATATTGTGCAAATCTCTTGAGGTTTTTGAAGATCACCTATCTATTTCCTTATATTTGGATAAGCAAATGTTGCCTGTCTCTTAGCAAATTGATTTCTGATTAACTTAGAAAGTAACTGTGATAGACTGCCCTATTACCTAACAAATTGATATGCCTTGATTGACTATTAGTTTGCATTTCTTAGTTATCCTAAACAGTTTAAGACAGTTGCTAACAAAAGGCCAAAACTTCACATTTCATTTTTAAGCATTACCTAGGTACAATACCTTAAAAAGAGTTAACCTTAATTTTGAATCAATATACAAAGATCAATACCAATGTAGTCAAATATAATATTAATTTTGTATCAATATACAAAGATATAAGAGCATATTCAATAATCTATCCTTTTTTCTTTATCATTTCTATACTATGTCTATATCCCATTTTTCCTCCAGTCTTTTCACTCCTACATAGGAGAGAAAGAAGGATACAGAAAAGAAAAAGAGAGAAATACCTGGGTCTAACCTCCAAAATCAATTTAACAAGACCATTTAACAGCTTGTACTCTTTCCCCCTAAATAACAACAAGTATCTATAACCCATCAAATGACCAAAGAGGAGAGAAATCACCCATCCCACCTTCTGGATATGGGATGTCGCTCTCTTAAAATTACTTCCTGCTGATTTGGGATGCAGTAAACCTGTTTGGGGCCCAAATAAGAATGGAAAAATGGTTAAGCATGTTAATAGAATCATTTGATGTTCAGTCCTTTTGTGTTCAGCTATTTAAATGTCCTAAGAAGTTTGTAGACAGAAGCTGAACTTCAGGGCTTTACTGAAGTTCTGGTTGGAACAGTCTGTGGGTCTGAACAATTTTAGCAAGTTTAGTTGTTGTGGTTGTAGACTTTTGAGGAAACAGCTATCTGTGAGGCTGGATCATCTGGGACACTTGTCTTCTTTGGTGTCTAATATGTTTTCTTCAGAGGTTTCAGTTGTCTAGTTGTCCCTGGACTCCTTAGATTGATGCTTTTAATCTCCTGGAAAGATAACAACAGAACCCTGCCCTAACCCTAACTCTGGGTCACTACTTTTTTGAGGGGCAGGTAATATTTTTCCTGGAGCAAATTCAGTTTTTTGACAGTATAAAAAGTATTATCTTTCAATTGAGATTAAAAAAGAAATTATTTTGATATTTGGAACTAAACAAACCTTTAGGTGTATATATTTTGAGATATCAAAGGACATTCACTTTGAGTTTAAGCATACCTTTTGCAAGTAGCTTTTAGACTTAAATCATTCCAAATCCTATATGCCTGTCTCTGCCTTCTAAGTATTGAGATCAAAGCCATGTGCTTCCCAACTGATGGGATTAAAGATGTGTACCACCACCCCTGGATCTAAGGTTTTCTTTGTTTAGAGCTTGCTTTGTGTCAGGCTGGCCTTGGACTCAGAGAGCTGCAGGTTTCTGTCTCTAGTGTGTTGGGATTAAGGGTATATCCCTTTTAAATGATGGGATTAAGGGTGTGAACCATCACCACCCTGTTCCTTGTAACTCTAGAATTTACAAGACAACTAACTCTATAGTGATCCTCCTGTCTTTGTTGGAGTTAAAGGCATGGGCTAACATCACACTTCTCATTTATTATACCTTAGCTCCAAAATTTTTCAACCCTTGGAGGTTTAGAAAACCAGGTTGAACTGTAATAACCTTTAATTTATTTACAGCATTTCAAACCTCTTACCTGCTTTTTAATGCCAAACCATGAAAATATCCTTTATATCTACAAACAAAACTTTTAAGCTGATATCAAGTGTGTGTGTGTGTGTGTGTGTGTGTGTGTGGGTGTGTGTGTGTGTGCTATGTGGCAATCTGCAGTCTAACATTCTAATCTGAAATTAAGGCTATTTTTCCTTTCATGCCAGTAAGGCAAGTATACCTTTGGTAAACTATAACTTGACATTTTTATATTTTATTTTATTATATTTTAAGCTTATTAACCCCCTTTTTAAAAAAAGTATTATTTTGTTTTCTCAAGTTACTTCTAGAACATAGTTTACTCCCTCCTCCCCTCTTGCCCCCTCCCATCCTCCCACCCTCCCTTCCTCCTTTTCTCTTTCCCTCCCTCACTCCCTCCTTCATTATTCCTCTACTTGGTACTCTCCTCCTAAGAATAGGTGGACCCTCACATATCAGACACCCTCAAGTCTTCAGTCATGTGAGGGCCAACAGCTTCCACTTGTACTAGAGCTTGATATGGCACACCATCTGGGGTAAAGTGTTCCACTAACCTGCATCAGATTCCATGACTCACTGCTGGGTGAAGTTTTTCTTAGGATAGATATGCTAGGTTCCTATCTATTTGGGTGTGTGGATTATAGGATTGTTTTCCTGTGATGTATGGTTAATGTTCACTTATAAGAGAGTACATACCATGTTTATCTTGTTGGGACTGAGTCAGCTCACTTAGTATGAGCTTTTCTAGATCCATTCATTTGGTTTCAAATTGGATGATTTCCTTATTTCTGATAGCTGTGTAGTATTCCATTGTATAAATGTACCACAGGTTTTTTTTTTTTTTTTATCCATTCTTCAGTTGAAGGACATCTGGGTTGTTTCCAGTTTCTGGCTATTAAAATCAAAGCTGCTATGAACATTGTTGAGGCAATGTCCATGTGGTTTTGGAATCTTTTGGATATATGCCCAGGAGGGGTATGGCTGGGCCTTGAGGTAGAACTATTCCCAATTTTTTAAGATATCTCCAGATTGATTTCCAAAGTGGTTGTACAAGTTTGCTCTCCTGCCAGCAATGGGGGAGTGTTCCTCTTTCTCCACATCCTTGCCAGTATGTGCTATAATTTGAGTTTTTGATCTTAGCCATTCTTACATGTGTGAGATGGAATCTCAAAGTTGTTTTAAGTTGCATTTCCCTGATGACCAAAGATGTTGACCGTTATTTCAAGTGCCTCTTGGCCTTTAGAGATTCCTCTTCTGTGAATTCTTGGTTTAGCTCTACACCACATTTTTGATGGGGTTATTTGATTTTTTTTTTTTTTTGGTTTTTAGTTTCTTCAGTTCTTTTTATATTTTGATATTACCCCTCTGTCAGATGTTGGTTTGGTGAAGATCCTTTCCCACTCTGTAGGCTGCATTTTGTTTTAAGGACAGTATCCTTTGCCTTACAGAAGCCTTTCAATATCATAAGATCCCATTTATTGATTGTTTGTTTTAGCACCTGAGCTATTGGTGTTCTGTTAAAGAAGTTGCTACCCATGCCAAAGAGTTCCAGGCTTTTCCCCACTTTCTCTTCTATTAATGTTAGTGTGTCTGGATTTATGTTGAGGTGTTTGATCCACTTAGACTTAAGTTTTGTACAGGGTGATAACTATGGATCTATTTGCATTCTTCTGCATGTTGACATCTAGTTAGACCAGCACTATTTATTGAAGATTCTTTCCTTTTTCCATTGTATGGTTTTGGCTTCTTTGTTGAAAATTAAGTGACTGTCTGTGTGGGTTCATTTCTGGGTCTTCAATTCCATTGATCCACTGATCTGTTTCTATACCATAAGGTGTCAAGAAGAAAGTATATTCTTTTGTTTTGGGGTGAAACGTTCTATAGACATCAGTTAAGTCCATTTGATTAATGGTGTCTGTGAGGTTCATTATTTCTCTGGTTTCTGCCTCGTTGATCTGTCCAGTGGTGAGAGTGGTGTGTTGAAGTCTCCCACTATTAATGTGTGAGGTTCAATGTGAGATTTGAGATTCAGTAGTGTTTCTTTAACAAATGTGGGTGGTCTTACATTTGGGGCATAGATTTTCAGTATTGAGATGTCATGTTGGTGGATTTATCCTTTGATGAGCATGTAGTGTCCTTCCCCATCTCTTTTGGTTAATGTTGGTTGAAAGTCTAATTTATTGGATACTAGAATGTCCACTCCAGCTTGCTTCTTGGGTCTGTTTGCTTGGTATATCGTTTTTCAGCCCTTTACTTGGAGATAATGCCTATCTTTTTTGCTGAGGTGTGTTTCTTGTAAGCAGCAGGATGTGGGATTCTGGTTTTGCATCCCTTCTGCTAGCCTGTGTCTTTTTATTGGGGAATTGAGTTCATTGATGTTGAGAGATATTAATGACCAGTGACTGTTACTTCCTGCCATCTTGATGTTGGTGAAAATAGTATGTGAGTGAGCTTCTCTTCTTTTGGTTTTGCTGCAGGTGCATTATTTGCTTCCTGTGCTTTCTTGTATGTAGTTAACCTCTTTGAGTTGGAGTTTTCCTTCTAACATCTTCTGTAGAGCTGGATTTGTGCACTGATATTGTTTGAATTTAGTTTTGTCATGGAATATCTTGTTTTCTCCATCTATGTTGATTGACAAGTTTGCAGGGAATAGTGGTCTGGCCTGGCATTTATGGTTTTTTTTATAATTTATTTTTTATTTCTTCAAGTTACATCTCAATCACAATCCCCTCCCT
>CAJQZJ010032702.1:4531314-4550392 GCA_907164525.1 Lophiomys imhausi | reverse complement strand
ACACACACACACACACACACACACACACACACACACACACACACACACATGATCAACTTAAAATTCTGTGTGAATTATTCTCTCTGCCAGTCAAGATGGGAACCATATTTCTTTTAGGTATCTATTAGTGTTCAGTTGTCATCATGTAAATATAGATTAAAGCATTTTCCTCCAGTGTTCTGGGGTCCCCAGGATCAATGTAAAACCAGTTAACTTCCTTGATATTCCTCCCCAAATGAAAAATACACTGAACTGGAAGGAGAATCTTTACACGATGTCCATCCCATGGATCTTTATGCTCATTTTGCTCTGAATAAGGAGTTATGCTACTCCTCAGTCTGTAATCCCTCCTAGAGTTCATGAGAATGAGATAATACTCCCATCAACCCAACTGAAGATCTGGAGACATGGAGGCTGGTTTACTCTGCTGATGGTGAAGAGTAAAGGGACCCTTGGTGACTCTTAAATGTAGTTTGCTAGCACGGAGACCACAAAAACACAGCCATTCTCCCATGTGCTGGAAACTGTCCCAATAGGCACATCTTAGAATGTGTAGGAGAAAATAGACAGCTACCCATGAGGTGACTGTGGTCCCTTTCCTTCTTCTGTTTTCTTGTGGATAGACAGCAGCTGAAGTGAGAATTTCTTGAAGGATGATGCTGGGAACCGGCTTTAATAAAGCCTTTTCAATGCACACCTGTAGGTTCAAAGTGATACCATTGAATGTTTTGGGAGATTTGAACATAAAATTTACACTTTCATTCATGGATTTCCTCCTGTGTGTACATCATTTTATTTTTTCTAAAGAAAAATGAAAATATGGAAAGTATCAGACTGTTTATATATATAATCCCCACCTTTTTTCTGTTACCAAGATTAAAACAAAGCCAACAGCTTTGTTCTGTGGCCTGAGAAGCATTTTCAAATAACTGATCAGGAACATCCAGGTGTCTGTGTTCACTGACCTCCATATTCCCTTTTAACTAATTTTCTCACCTTGATGTTTTTATGCTTTGGAGATTTGAAGTACTTGATTCTTAGTCCTTGTTCAAACAGTTTTGGTTCAATTACTGAAGAGAGCTCCTGGAACCATCTGATGTGTTATGTTAAATCTGCTTATCAATCATCAAATTAAAAGAAGAGGAAATCCTGCTCACCAATGTGATACCTCATAACTTTTCATCTAAGTGCTTCCATCTCTCTGTTATGAGGATGCATTCTCTCATGAGTTTATGTGTTTACTTTGAGGAACTAGAACATCAGAAACAAGTTACAAATATTACAAATATGAGATTTCAATTAAGTTCACCATGGAATTTTAACTAGCTTAGTGGCAATTGTCACTTCTTTATTCAATAGAGTTTAAAGCCTGCATAATTAGAAATTTTTCCAGGACTTGGAAGATGGCACAGTTTGTAAAGTGCCTGCTATACTAGCATGAGGATCTGAATTCAGATCACTAGAGCCCACTTTAAAGCTTATTAGAGGAGTATAAGTAACTTCAGTACTTGGGCAGATCCCTGGAGCTCATTGATTAGTTGATCTAGCCGTTTGACTAGCTCAGTGTTCAGGGCAAGATGCCATCTCAATGAATGGGATAGATAATAACAGAATATACCTGGTATTGATCCATAATCATGTATTCATTTGCACTCACACCTGAACATGCATGTCACACAGGTGTGCATGTACATGCATACACACATGAATGTACACAGGAAGAAAAATAGAGGGAGAGAGAGAGAGAGAGAGAGAGAGAGAGAGAGACTCCTAAAGTTATCAGTGAAAATGTTCTTTGGGTTCTTTGGGACCTAAGGTCACATTTGGAATACACAACACAATAGTAATCACAAAAAAAAAACCATCTTGGCACCAAACAGGGAAAGTACATAGGCAAGGAAGTTGTAATTTTATCTTTGTGATACAAGTCTAACATCAGACATTAGGAAGAAAACAACACTCCTCTGTAACTCTTCAGATGGCAGGCATTGTATGACTATAATGAGAGAAGAAAGCAGAGCTATTTTCAAAGTGATAACTCTCTAATCCAGTGCAATTGAATTTTCCTTATATTGGAGGAAAGGGAAGGGAAGGAGGGCTACTCTGTATTGGTGTCTGTTACTAACCACCTCATCACTTAGCATGGAGATAAGTAGCCTGGCATTTGCCAAGAGAAGTCCATCATGCTGAGTGATACACAGTTCATCCTTGATATTACTGCCACTTTGGTTTGAGCCCTGTCAGCAGGTATTAAAGAATAGGGAAAAATAAATAAGCAATGGTCACCAAGACAGTTATCCAGGCTATCTGAATGTTGACTCTTATTTACCAACAAGGCTTTTGGCTTGCTG
The DNA here is from genome assembly GCA_907164525.1 of Lophiomys imhausi. Taxonomy (NCBI): domain Eukaryota; kingdom Metazoa; phylum Chordata; class Mammalia; order Rodentia; family Muridae; genus Lophiomys; species Lophiomys imhausi. The sequence goes on along the minus strand of CAJQZJ010032702.1, from coordinate 4,548,041 downwards.
TTCATATTGGAACTATGATTCTCTGTTTCTAGCCTATTGTGAAATGTCCTTCTGTGTTCCACAAAACCTTCCTGACATCAGCTTGTTCGGTTTTCTTATCTCTGGACACAAAGCATTCACAGAGTTCATAAAAATAAAAGCTTCCTTTAAGAAAAAGTAGGCAATCAGATTTCACTCAGTCTTTAGCCTCATAATGAGGTGTGCTGGCTATTCTTGGTTGTTAACTTGACTATATCTGGAATGAACTACAATCCAAAAATGGAGAGTGTGCCTATATCTTGAGGTTTGAAGATATACCTTTAATATGGTCCAATCTTTCTGCTGGGAGGTTAGATAAAGACAATGGAAGATAGAAAGTTCTGTTATTGTCCTGTTTGCTTTCATCTTACTAGCAATCCATCCTTTTACTGACACTGGAGATTACTTCTTGAGGTCTTCTGTATATTCTAGCATATACAGAAGACCAACTGAGACAACCAGCCTTGTGAACTGAGAAGCCAGTAGATTCTTGGACTTTTCCATTCACAGTGAGCATTTTTTATTTAGTTCAACTGCAGCATGCACACACACACACACACACACACACACACACACACACACACACAGAAGCAATGTATATATATATATATATATATATATATATATATATATACTTTTGAATCATGTAGTCAACTGTGGACCATGGCTTCTGTCTTTAGACCATAACAGGAGGTATATATCACAGGGAGAAGTAGGGTAAGCAATCAGCTGCAGGTGTCACCATTATGAAGAAGGACCTATTGTAGCAGAGTGAGTGAATATGTATGTGTATGTATATATATATATATATATATATGTATATATACACACATTAATATAACATGTATATATACACACATACATAAATACATACATACACACATACATAAATACATACATACACACATATACATATATATATACATATTAACTGTGAAAATATGGACAATACTGATGAATATGTTCACAAGTTCCCTGTAGAGTTGATCACATTTTGTTACCCTCTGTCATCATTTGACTCCCTTCTCTGATTAGCATTGCTTTCCCATTCCTTTCTGATGTGTAGATTTCTAACAAATGTTCTTCATTCTAAACTCTATCTTAGTACATACTTGTACACAACACAACCCATGTAAATTGGGCTGGAATATTTTTCTAAATCAACTCTAGAAATTCATCTATATGCAAAACGTAGAGGAACACAGAGTATAGGCAAGAGTAACTGTATTGGGTCAAAAACCTTCAGCTTATACAGTGCCATTTTGATTTCAGACTTGCATCAGCCAGGTCTTCCTAGTTTCAGTTTTAGATGATGATGATGATGATGATGATGATGATGATGATGATGATAAGGATGACTTTACTTTGGACTAGTGCACGGTTTATACTCAGTATACAATGATTGCTTAGAATATACCAATCAACTGATGAGCAAATGGTGTTTAGATATAAGACTAAGAGCTGGATTTACAATAAATCTAGTAACTTTTCCAACTGCACTTGAGTTGATTCATAAGCTCAGCATATCTTTCTTGAAAGTCTTGTGACCATTACCCCATATTTCAAATATAGTAAAGTCTTCCAAGGACATGAATAAAATCAATCTACTCTATTAGAAGATCATGTTCTACTTGTAAGAATAAAATATTCCTTAAACACTAAAGTAAACCTAGGTAAATCTGACAATTATTCATGCCTGGATCTCTGACGTAGAATGCAAGACATTGTCACAGAGCAAAATATAATTAGACAAAGATATCCTTGACAGATATGCTAGCCCTTCTAAGCCAGTTTTGTGATATAGGATTTTTCAGGAAGGATCTCTGTGGCAGTGACATTTAAAATTGAATGTGTGACTTGAGTTTGAGTGATGAGTTTAGAGAAGAAAAGGCATTTCACTGAGGGTAGCATTGCCAGAGAATTTGAGTGGAAAAGGAACCAAGGTGGAAAAGCAATGATAAGAGTGGACAATGAAAGACTCACTCATAGTACTGAATGTTTTGAAATAAGCCTTGAATCTCATCTAATGTTCAGTTACTCAGTGTTGTCTTGGAGAAAATATAACCTGCTAAAGTACAATATTTAGTAGTAATGAAATAGGCTGTGGAAAGAAGCTACAATGGGTGTAAATGAATATTTTTTTTTCACTGAATCAGTTGTATTTAGACATATTTGTGGCAATATCACAGATTTTTCAAAGCAGAAATTGAAATGACCGTTACTCCATCACACATATGCCTTTCCATTGCAATCCTCGGAAGGGTTATTTAAAAGAGGTTGTGTGTGCCTCTGCCACCTTAAAGTGGGTCATAGTAGTTAAGGATTGCAGGCTCTGCACTCAGCTCGCCAGACTAATTGATCAAGTTATGTAACCTTTCTATACTCCAGTTTCTGTGTCAATACTATGAAGAAAATACATCTTCAGCTAGTGAGGTTAGTGTAGGTAAAGACAGAAATAATAAAATGACCAATAGACGGCAGTGCTATGAAAATCACTCAGCGAGCTATTGTTTTGCTATTATCTTGCCCCCACAAATACCAAGAGAATCATAGTGTAAGAGGATAGTGGACTTACTTTGATTCTTTCCTTAGTCCTCTTCTTTACGATCTTGACATTCTCATTTTTTCCCATGTCTCAGGATAATGACAAACCATGGCTAAGTGCACGTCATGATTATGGAGCTAATAGAAACTCCATTCTCTATGCCATCAAATCATTACCTTTATGTATGCATTTAACACTGCTAAATCCTGAATGGTGGTTAATGTCTATAGCAGAGAAGAACCATTAGTAAATTTTTGAGTTTTAATGCCACTTAGCTTTATTGACAGAAATAATCAGTGAGAGTGTAAGTAATTGATTCAAATTAATGCAATGGATGACAGTTGTATTGGGGTTCTCTGGTCCAGCCAGGCATGTGCCCTACTCAACTCTGCTACTTACTGGTAACCAGGAAACATGGTTGGCATAAAAAGAGGGGAGTGGTTTCTTTTACATTGCCTTTATTTTCCAGTTTCAGTTTTGTAAATAATTAGCTTTGGGATATTATTAATGGCTCATATGTGAAAATGACTTCTATGGCTAATGAGATTCATGAAGTACAGTTCGTTTTTTACAATGTTAAGCAGAATTACTTACTGAAAGCCTGCTCAGAAACTATTCAATTATTTATAGCTGAATTCCAAAGGAGATAGAGCAGTTCTGTCCAATAGAAATGTTGCCTGAGTCATATGTCTGCTAAGATTTTTCCAGAAGTCACACTAATAGATACATTTAGTTTAATAATATAGTTTCTTAACATATCAAAACATTATCATTTTAATATATAATTAGTATAAAATTGAGACATTTTACATTTTCTTGTACAGTGTGCCCAAAGTCCAGTGTGTAATATAAACTTACAGTGTCTCAGTTTCACCTGTGGATATTTCATGGATTGGTGGCTGGAGAGGAAGAGTGGTTACCACATGACAGGGCAAAGGTAGACTGCAGCATTTTTCCTAGTTGATTGCTTTTCCTGGAGATGTGTAGATGGTTTATATTCTGTATAGTTTGAGAATCTATAATCTATTAAGGAGAGGGATGAAAGAGGAAGAAGGGATGATGCTGCCATGAGGTTGTGACATGAGCGAGGATGTCACTTGTATGATGGCTGCTGCGGATACTAACTGAGCATCACATATGGCTCTTATGTACTAATGCACAGGAGCAGGATGACATTCAGCTGGATTGAAGACAAGAGGTTAGTAGGAACCCAGATCAGCAACTCTAGCAAGAAATACAGAGGAAAGGACGCTACTTGGAATAAGAGTGTGCTGAGATGAGGAACCATCTCCAGGGAAGGTTTTGCTACTCAAACACAAGGGGACCCAAGTAGTTCCCTCTAAATTTAGTCATCATTGCTACTGAAGGAAAAACTAGACAATAAAGGATCATCTCTGTCAGTCTTCTCTATCCGGAGTCATTGCTCAGCATTTGTATGGAGTGCAATAGATGGGGGTTGTTGAAAAGGCTTTCTGTGCTTTATATCTCACACCCATCTATGCTTGAACTCTTTAAGAATTTCTTGCTTTCATAATGAAGAGGTGCAGCCCCAACAACCTACGGTATCCCAATACCCACCTTGGCCCCAAATTACACTTTCTAGAGAAATGAGTCCAGTGTTTACTTCTCCAAGCAAATGAAGCACTCAGAGGTTTCTAAGACCCTAGAGGCTTCATCTGCAAAGACTGGAACAGGTTCACACACTCTATGGGTTTCTAATGCAAACACTTCTCTGTTGCAGACTTTGAAGTTTAGCAAGACAAAATCCTTCTCGCAACAGTTACTCAAGGAGCTTGGGCTAAATGTTGAAGAGGGGAGACGGAGGAATAGGGGGAGCAGAAATGTAGTATGTATAATTGTACGGCCATGGATGGGAACACTGATAGCACCAGATTTAATTGTTGTTTCACTTAGGCTCACTTCACTCCTGAAGATCAATATGCTTGTTCTCTTCTTCAGCAGCAGTGACTGCTACAGTCTAACACAAATTTAATCATGTGCTGCCATCCCAATGTTCAAAGACAGAGCCTATTATAATTATTTTCTCAATCATTCACCATGAAAGAAACACCCCAGGCAACAATAAAACCCAACTTAATCACTAGAAACAATATCAATGCAACAAATGGCTCTTATTAGATGGCCATTTAGAAAAAAAGTAAAGCTCATTTCCCAATATTTTAATATTCTGCTAAGTTTCAAATTCTGTTTACATAGAGAAATTGACTATTGACATATTTTATATGAATATTTAAGTGAAAAATTTCATGAATATTGTTATTAAAACTGATTCCAGTGTGACATATGCACATTTCTGTCCAAAACCAAGATTAGTTTATTAATTTAATTTGTGAAAACACAGCTGTGTATTAGTGCTGCAAATAATGCAGAACACAAATATGGATAAAAGTAAATATATTACAATTAGAACATAAATGATTGTTAGAAAATTGACAGTTTAGGAACCTGCCAAAAGTTGTTTAGATCTAAAAGTTTTGAGATGAAACTAAGATAAACTAATAAATAAGGAGTTGTGTAGGAAATCCCACTCAGAGATGTACTCCTCACACCTTTGTCTTGCAATATTACTTTCCAGTACAAACAGTGGGAAACTCACATGTATTCTTATCTGTTACAAAATAGGAGCTTGAGAAATAATCCAGTAGTTAACAGCAATTGCTGCTATTTCATAAGATACAGGTTTTGTATCCAGCACACACATACTGGCTTGAAACCATTCATAACTCCAGTTTCAGGTTATCAAATGTCCTTCTCTGGCCTCTAAGGATACTAGGCATGCATAAATTTATAGTGTGCCTGTGTAAATTCAGGCAAAGCATTCATACACATAAAATAAAACAAAATAATCCTTAAAACAAATTATAGTAGTTATCTAATCTTACCTAAAAATCACATGCAGTAGTACATTGTTATTGCTGGGAATTGGCATTGTGTGCAAACATGTTTCTGTGTTTACATATGTATTTATACATGTCTACTTGTTTACTGTTTATGTAGAAATGAAGGTATGTTTATATTATGAAGAGTTCAAGTATATTTTTTTAATCTATAAGTAAAATGAATAAATTTCTCTGGAGGAAAGAGAACATGTTTGATAAGAACAGAAGCTGCTAATGTAATATCAAGAATCTTGTTTTAAAAATTACCTTTAAATTCTTAGAAATTCATGATAAAATTAGGTACAATTCTGAATTCCTTTACAAAAGAGTGATGAAAAGATTTCAGATTAAAATGATATCAAAAGAAGCTGTAAAGAATGCAGGGCACTGACCCTCTTCCGCATACACCAGGCAAAGATATTCTCCTTTCCATACATAGCTGCCTCTCTAGTCAGTTAGCAGATTCTTTTGCAGCAAGCTTTTTAATTTTATGAGGTACCACTTGTCAGTTGTTGGTCTTATTTTCTGGACTTCCAGGCTGTTATTCAGAATGTCTTAACCTAGGATATATTCCAAGTGTACTTTCCACTCTTTCTTCTAGAAATTTCAGAGTTTCAAGTCTGGCATTTTAGTCTTTGATCCACTTGAACTTAAGTTTCGTGCAGGGTGATGAAAGAGAAGGCCCTGGAGTCATTTCTCTATGTAATAACATCCAGTTTCCCAGCATTGTGTGTTGAAGATGTTGTCTTTTCAGTCCGTGTCTCTGGCATCTTCATCAAACAGAAGCAGCTGTAGGTGCATAGGCTTATACTAGGGTCCTAAATTTTGTTTAGTTGATCAGTATGTCTGTTTCTTTGCTAGTACCACATTGTTTTAATTATTGTATCTCTGTTATATAGCTTGATCAGGAGTGATAATATCTCCAGATTGTTCTATCAACTATCTATCTATCTATCTATCTATCTATCTATCTATCTATCTATCCATCTATCTATCTATCTATCATCTCTCTCTCTCTCTCTCTCTCTCTCTCTATATATATATATATATATATATATATATCTGTGTGTGTTCTTGGGGGTATTTTGTGCTTTCATATGAATTTTAAGATTTTTATTTTAATTTCTGAAAGATTTGCTTTGGAATTTTGATTGGAATTGCATTGAGTCTCCAGATTGATTTTAGTATAGTGATCATTTTCACTATATTGATCATACCAACCCATGAGCATGGGAAGTCTTTCAATCTTATGGTGTCTTCTTTGGTTTCTGTCCTCAGTGGCTTTTTTTTTCTTTTTTTTTTATATGTTTAGTTATTAATTCAAGTTACATCTCAATCACATTCCCCTACCCCCTCCCCTCCAGGTCCCTCCCTCCTACCCTCTAGCCCTTCTCCCACCCATCCTACTCTTCCTGTGTGTGGGGCCCCACATATTAGCCCCCCCTCAGTCCATCAGTCACATGAGGGCTAAGAGCTTCCTCTTGCTCTGGGGCCTGACTTGGCAGCTCCACTGTGGTAAAGTGTCCCACTAACAGGTAACAAAGTCCATGACTGAGACTGCCCCACCCCTATTTGTTAAGGGATCTGAATGAGGACCAAGTTGTCTGTCCTCTATATTTGTATAGAGGGATCTAGTCAAGTCTCAGCTTTTTTTTTTCTTCTTCTTATTTTGATTAGTGTTTCAGTTGCTGTTAAGTCTCTAGGGGTCTGGGTTAGTTGGTTACATTGATCTTCACATGTTGACCTTGACCCCTCCTGGACTCTCTAGTCCTCCTCCCTCTCTTACATAAGACTCCCAGAGCTCCACCTAATGTCTGGCTATGTGTCTCAGCATCTGTTTTGATCTGTTGCTGGGCAGAGTTTTTCACAGAATAGTTATTCTAGGTTCCTATTTCTTTGGGTCTGTGTGTTATTGGATAGTTATTCTGTACTATACGGCTGATATCCAGTTGTAAATGAATACACACCATGCATATCTTTCTGTGTCTGGGTAAGCTCATTCCAGATGAGGTTTTACAAAATTTACAAAGAACTCAAGAAATTAAATACCAAGAAACCAAATAATCCAATCAAAAAGTGGGGTACACAGCTAAATCGAGAATTCACAAAACAGGACTCTCTAATGGCTGAGAAACATATGAAGAAATGCTCAACATCCTTAGTTTTCAGAGGAATGCACCTCAAGAGGACTGTGAGATTCTATCTCACACCTGTCAGAATGGCTAAGATCAAAAAATCAAATGACAGCACATGCTGGCAATATTGTAGAGAAAGGGGAACACTCCTCCATGCTGCTGGGAGTGCAAACTTGTACAACCACTGTGAAAATCAGTGTGGAGATATCTTAGAAAACTTGGACTAGCTCTGTCTCAAGACCCAGCCATACCACTATCAATCCTGGGCATATATCCAAAGATTCTTCACCAAAGCACAAGGACATTGGCTCACCAATGTTCATAGCAGCTTTGTTTGTAATAGGTAGAAATTGGAAACACAGATGCCCTTCAACAGAAGAATGGATAAAAAAACCTGTGGTACATTTCCACAATGGAATACTACTCAGCTATTAGAAACAGGGAAATCATGCAACTTTCCTCAGTGTTTTAAAGTTGTAATTAAAGTAATCTTTCCCTACCTTGGTTAGGCTCACATCATTTTTATTTCTTTTGGAGGCTACAAGGAATCATGTCATTGACTACTACTGATCCTAAAGCATTCAATTCTGCAATACACTTATCAAGAAATATATGTACTGTGTTGTCAACATTTACGACTGATAGTTGATGTAAGGGTCACTGTTGACCTGTTTTCTTTTCAGCAAGTTATTATCAAGGGAGTGGAATATTACATAACTTCTGATTAAATCTATGCATTACCTTAGGTTACACAAGTAAGACTGGATGCTACATTATTCTACTAAAGGAAGGTAAAAAACAGGCTGGGTACACAGCACAGAATTATTCTTAAATCTTGAGATGCAGTACTCATGTATGATGCTCTCAAAATTAAAATTATTAAATCAAAATAATATCTGGAAAATTCTAGAACCTTCCCCCCATCCCACAAAAAGGAAAAAAGAAAGAGAGCATTCTGTTTAACGAAGCTAATTATGAGCCCAAGGAAAAGAACAACTATAGATCTAAGATACTGTTTGCTATATCCTATGTTCTTAAAACACGCCTCTCAAGAGTATCAAACACACACACACACACACACACACACACACACACACACTATTTTAATCATATGTGCTATTAATTAGCATTAGGTCTGGTGGTGCTTCATAGCTGTTTAACACTTGGAGTTGTTGGGGAAAGCCCTTAACTTTACCATTTACTGGTCCTGTGGGGTGAATACTTATCACCATGATTTCCAGTGAGATACTGCAGCAGATTCCTGGCTGGTCACCTTTATCCAACATTCCACAACAAGTGATCACACATAAATGACCTCAAAAGCATCGATGGCAGATGTGAAGGTCACTGGACAATTTGTGAGAGTGGATTCTCTGCTTCCGCCATATGGGTCCTGAGTATTTAACCCAGGTCACCAGACTCTATGGCAAAGGCTTTTATCCGTTTAGCTATCTCTCTGGCCCTTTTAATACATCACTTGCTATCTAAGAAAATTATGAGAGAGCTAATCAGTTACTCTCTCTCTCTCAAACTCCAACTATTTTATATTTTTCCCCTAAAAGTAACATAAGGACAAAAACAAGAGTATAAAAATAAAAAGGGTTTCCTCCTGCCCCAGAGTCCAAGAGCCCTTTCCAGAGGAGTATTTTCACTAACTTCTTCCAGTCTCATATTCTCATTAAGGAAATGGTCAATTCATATTCACGCACATCTGTGCATGCAAGACTAGTTTGTACCTCGCTTTCACCGAACAGTGTACCTTAGAAACTGCTCCCACTGAAGTCCATGCAGAGGCACCTCGTTCTTTTGTCTGGGTGCATAAAGCTCTCCTCTAGGCATGCACCAACATTGATTTCAGCAGTCTCAGGTTGAAAACTCAGGTCCTCAGTGGTGCTTTTTCTGTGAGAATTACTAGACAGTTGTGCAAAAAGAAAATGGAGTGCATAAGTGAACTGATGTCAGCACAGCAATTTCGAGAAAGTCATTCTACCAATAATTTCTTCATACTGTGAAGGACAGTTCTGAGAACTTAATGCAATCAAGTAGCTACTGCAAAGGCCAACATAGCAAACATTAGGCACCTCTAGGCATGCTTTGGCTCTCAACACCTTCAAGCAAAGCAAGAACCAGCACCTTCAAGCAGATGCTGAAATGGAGATGTAGGTGCTGGTTGTTGGGAGAACTCAGGCTCGGTGCAGGCCTGTGATGTGCAGGACAATAACAATGGAGGTAGAAGGGGTGTGCCAACACATGATCCAACCCCCAAACACTGAGCATGAGTATGAAAGGGAATGGTCTTACCAAAGCCAGTTAGCAGTTTCTAATTATTGGTATTTTATTCATATAATTTTAGGATCAGTTTCATTCTTCACAGAAAAAGCATTATGACTTGGGTTCATCTTCACTTGGTTACTCTGTTGTGTTTTGTGTAAGCATTTAAAACAAACGAAGATAAAGATAATTCTTTATGTTTATTTATTACTGAATTTAGGACATTAAACTACCTCCTTTGATGAGCAAAAACCAATAGACTGGAAACTAGCTTGTGCTTTCGCATATTCACAGTCTAAGCCTGTGTCATTGGAGCTGATAAACTGACTATGTTGTGTCATTCATCCCAGAATGGGGGCCTCACATATTCTGCTTTTTAATTGTGTGTGTGTGTTTTGTTTTGTTTTTGGTTTGTGTGTTTTAACTTTCTCCTTTATGTAAGAAACAACTTTCTCTGTATTAGGAGAAATTCTTCTTCCCTGCTGAGTGTTTAAAGTTTCCACATTGAAGGAAGGCTGCAGATTTATTCTGGCTTTTCACTTTTACATATTGGGTTACTTTCCTAGCATCACCTTAGCATTCAAAGACCGACAGATCCCCCTTTCAGTCCAACAAATGGTTCTTTCTCTTATAATAATAAATACAATACAAAAAACAGAGGTAATTAGGCCACAGTTATGAGGATTATATGGCTTAGCGTACATTCCCAATGTCCAGTCCATATGTATTTGGCACCTGACTTTAACATTCTACTATCTAACCATCTCCATGAGTTTAAAGTTCTATATCTAAGCTCAGCTTTCATACTAACTTGCCTCACAATTTTAACAATATCTTCTTAGATCCAGAACACCCTCTTGATTCCTAAACAACTCAAAATTTAACTATGACACTCTAGCTATCTATTCTTCAACCACCCCAGAGACCTGAGAGGGATAAATATATCTGATTATATAGGAAGTGCAGGGCCCGCAGCTTCCAAAACTAAGAAATGACATACCAGTGGCTGCCTGGACAGTTCCCATTTTCTCTCCATACATTACAACATTGATCTTCAGCTGTTTGGCCCCGTTTCTCTGACAGACATTGGTTGTAGAGCAGGAATTATGAAGGACTTGCCTACCCTGTCTTGGCAGAGCTAGGCTGTCGACTTACCTGCTTCCAAGTTTTGTCCTTTTTGGACAGCATTTTGTCTACAGTTGGAGCAAGGGGTTTTTCTTGCCAAGAGATAGGCTTGCCACTAATTCAACCATCTCCCACTGGAGATTCTTCGTTGCTCACCTTCTACTTGGAGTAGAATAGGGTGTGCTGTCAGGAGTTGATATGTCTCGATTAAAAAAAAATCTAAAGTTAAGAAAACATCTTTGAATGCCATATTCTGCAGATCTCTTGAGGTTCTTGAAGAGGCCCTATCTATCTCTTATATTAGGATAAGCAGATGTTGCTTGTCTCTTAGCAACTTTATTTATGATTACCTTAGAAAATAACTATAATAGACTGTCATAGTACCTAACACAATGACAGGCTTGCATGACCTTAAACTTAAAAAAAAAAAAGGGAAAAGGATGGGGGGTTGAGGGTGGGAGGGTGGTACTGGAGGGGGGAGTAGGGAGGGGATTGCGATTGAGATGTAACTTGAAGAAATAAAAAATAAAGTTAAAAATAAAAAGACTGAGAGATACTGAAATCCAGGGCACTCTGCCTCCAACTCCTGGAGTAATCCCGAAAGGCAAAGAAACCACTGGGATTAAACACTTACACTTCGCCCCTCTCTCGTTTCAGGAAAATAAACTCAAATGGTACTTCCATGGTCTTCCATGTTGAAGTTCTTCAGTTCCTCCATAGTGAGCCCAGGTGGAGGCTGAGCATGGTCATAGCTGCCTTCAATGATACCTGTGCAATGTGTCCACTTCCCTCTGCCCTTTCAGGGGCTTAACGAAACATCACAGTCCAAATACACTTTATGGGCCTGTTAGGGAGTTGCTCCTGCGATGAGGTGGTGAAAGACATATTGTGAAAGTGATTGTGTCTCACTAATTGGGTACTTTTTAGTAGAAATCAGTGAGAGTCAGGGAATGCAGTGGGCAGGACCCAGAGGGAGCAGGCTGAGAAGCCAGTGTGTTACTGCCTGGGAGACAATCTGAGCTGTGGTGATCTCTTTGCTTCCTCACACCCAGTCTGAACCTTCTGAGTCCTCTGTCACGTTTCCATGGCTCCCACTCTTACTCCCGAAACCATGACCAAACCAAAAGAATGTCTGTCACCATAGCTGATGATACTCACACAATTCAGAGTCCCGGATCTTAGGCCTTCCCAGGGAAAGGCTTGCTGATGTCTTTCCAGTTAGAATAGTGTAGGTTTCCAGGCATGACTCAAATACAACCTATCTATTACATGGCATAGTGCTGGGGAAACACCACTGCCTTGTCTCTAGCTTGTGCTCTGTTTTGTTTTTCCTTTGTGAGGTGATGGAATACAGGAGTATTGTTCTCTTCAGAACGCAAAATCTCACCATCCCTCTGCCTAGCACATCTTCCTCTGCATTTCTCCTGTGTTTCAATTTTTAAACTTTTTTTTGACAACTTCACCTGCACATGTCCAGGGGGTCCTGTTATACTTTTCATAGCCCTTTTTAGCTCAACAAATGTGTGGGATGAGTGGTCTCTGTACACCTCCTCCATATTACCATTCTCTATACCTTATTTCTCATTCTTCAGCTTTTTCTGCCTACCATGTTGCCACAACACTGCTCCCCCACTTGGCTGACAGGCTACTTCTACCACCTTGTTTGTCATTCCCCAACACTTAGCATTCTAGAATCTAACTCCACAGCTTTCTCCATTTTGATTGTGATCATACACTCTGCAAAAGCTCTTTTCACCCGAGGCACTAATGACTTTTTTGCCTTATGGACAATAGAGACTTCCTGTTGGTCACCTAGCAATGTTCACTGTAATTAACCCAGACTCTCTGACATTCTCCCTTGTGTTCTAGAACGTAGACGTAGACCTCTTCTTGGTTTTCTTCCTGCTTCTGTGGTAAATTCCCCGTTGTTCATTGTTTTCTCTTTTTCTATCATTAAAATACTAATATTCTTCAGGATATATCCTGGCTCTTTATTGGGATACCCTTTTTCTTTAGGTCCAGTTACCATTTATACAGTGATTATTCCAAAATTTATATCCCCACATTTGAACTCTCTTAAAACCAGCCAGCATAAATTTACTGCCTACTGGACACCATCCTCAGCATAACTCCAAATTCAGCATCACAAAACAGCCTTCTTTCTATCGAATTAGGTTAAGCAACATGTGTGCATGAGGACAGGGATGCACACACAATAACAACAGCAGCAGCAGCAGCAACAACAACAACAACAACAACAACACACACACACACACACACACACACACACACACAGAGTTTTGTGTTTGTTGCATGTTCATGGCAGTGATCTGATGACCAAGAATACTTTAGATGACTTTCTTGAGTCTTCTTTCCCACTCCCTGCCATCTCTAAGGTAACTAAGTTCCCCAGCTCTACTTTTTGGGTCCTTTTGCATTTCCCAATCCACATCCATGTGATTCAACACCTAGTTCAGCAGACCTCACTGCCTGTGTTATTTATTCTCTGTTCCCACATCGTGCTAGAGAATTTTCTATAAAATTCATATTCAGATTTTCTCAGCTTAAAACTGATGAGTTGCCTCTGTGATTCTCTGACTACAACCCAAACTCAGAGAGTCCCTTAGGCTCAGAATACTTAGTCCTATCCTCCAGTGTTCTTTCTTAAACTCCCACGGCTTGTGGTTCCTGTCCATTTGTGTCTCGCTGCTTTCACACTTCATGGAAACTTTAATTCCCTACCCTATCTACTACCACTTACAAGCCATTTTCTGCCAGGACCTCTTCCTGACCATGCAGTGGGTGATGTGTTTGTATCTTTCCTAATGTCATAATTTCCTTTCCTGAGATATCAGCTTCCAGAAACTGATAAATCCGCCTGCCTAATTCTTAGGATTTGTCAGCTCTCTACAGCAGAAACCTTGTGTCTTGTCTTATGTTTGTTACCCAGGTACCTGACACAGTGCCTGACATAGAATAGGTTTTCCATAACAACTTGCTGAATAAATGACTCCCAACTCTCAGCCTCAGCCCTGTCCTATTTCCTGTAATTCAGCTGCATGCTGAGCTTTCCTAATTGTTTGTAGCTAGTACCTTCATTTCAATACACTGCAAACTAAGCTCAACTTCCTCCAAGTCTCCAGACTTTCTTGTCTCTCCATGGCAACACTATTGTTCTAATCCCTGGGGCTTGGAACCCTGGCATCCTCTCTGAGTCTTCCCTCTTTCAGTAGGCATATCCAAAGAACTGTCAAATCTGTGTAGATTCTGCTCTCACAAAGTCTCCGATTGCTTCCTTCGTTTATTACTCTCTCTGCCATAACCCCAAAGCAGAAGATTTGTTATAGTTTAACTAGATGGTGAAAATACCGAATCTCTTAAGTTCATTGCCAAGATCCTTCCACTGTAGCCCACTATTAATTTCCAAAATGTACAGTTTTAATTGTATCATTTCCTTCTTAGAAAACTACAAAGACTCCCTATTTTCTATTTAGTTGAAAACCATATAATCTCTCAGTTAAGGGCTTCATTTACACATGGTCCTAATCGAGCTCTTTGTGGTTAGCTCTTATGTTTGTTTTGTTTTTGTTTTTGTTTTTAAGAATGTGATGCTTTAGTCAAACAGCACTATGTTCAAGAATTAACTATGTCCACAGTGTTGGTCAGTCTCTGCCAATGGGCTGGGCCTCTGCTCACCCTCCTTTTTATATAGAAATCCTCCTCATGTGCCTAGATCACTATAGACCATTGAGCTTTCCCACCTTTGCTGAAGGAAATATGATCTCTTCGACTTTATTTCTCTCACATAGTTCTCAACATGTACCACTGCACTGGTCAGTTTCTGGTCTTTATTATAGTCAAGTGACTCTAACTACAAATAATGCTTTCCTTTTGATAAATTTATTGATCTTACACGTGATAGAGAACTTCTTTCTATCAATCCACCTTGGCAGTAATAGTCAACTCACCTTAAGATAAGCAGAAAACTTGGTCATTGGGAATGTACGTTAAGCCATATAACCCTCATAACTGTGGCCTAATTACCTCTGTTGTACTGTATTGTATTTGTTATTATAAGAGAAAGAGCCATTTGTTGGACTGAAAGGGGAAACTGTAGGGGGAAATAAGATATACCTTAAACTTAAAAGAAAAAAAAAAAAGGGAAGAGGATGGGGGGTTGAGGGTGGGAGGGTGGGAATGGAGGGGGAATAGGGAGGGGACTGAGATTGAGATGTAACTTGAAGAAATAAAAAAATAAAGGAAAAAAAATATATATATATATAAAGATAAGCAGAAAACTACCCAAGTGTCAAGAGATGGAGACGGGGGACAAGGTATATTGAAGTGAAGTGCTAGCTAGTAGAAATGCCCAGCATGCTGAAGGACAGGCAATAGAGCTAAGATGTTGAGTGCACAAGCGCTCACAACCTTACACACACACACACACACACACACACACACCTTATAATGTGCACAACTTCATACACTCAGTTTCTCACTGAAGACACACAGAGGCACTTGAGTCTGCTTCCCTGCATCCTTTGCATGTACTTGCTCAGAAAACAGACACTGTCACATCAATATTAGTTTCTCTTTTCCATTCCTATAGCCATTTCAGATATGTATTCATTCCACTTCACATTCATAGCTCTGGTGTGACTACAACCAGAGGCTCTTCAGGAGTAGTAGCTTGTTCCCTTTCCTATGTGAGCTTCTTCCCGAGAAGCAAACACTTAGTGAAGAGTCCACTTCCAGCTATCCGCTGTCCCTTTGTTTCCCAAAGATTTCAGGCAACCACTGAGCAGCTTTGGAAGTCTCTGCCCTTTCCAGGTAGGTTCATATTGACATTTACAGACTAAGCTGCCAGCGTCTTGTCTTCACAATCATAGGAGTTGGTCTTGGTCTGAACAAAAGGAACTTCATGCCTGACTAGTTCCCTGGGAGGGAGAACAAACACAGCCATGTTTACTCTCACCAGGGCACATTGGAAAGCTGGATGGGGGAGGGTATATTCATCTCTTTCCTGTTGAGCTTGATGGGTAGCCTAGCTGGACTCACAAAGAAACGGGCAAAATTTTGGCAAGTCACTGAGAGGCTTAGCAACAAAATTCACTTCCCCCTTCTTTTCCATCCATTTGGAATGAAGCTTGCCTCCAAGCAGCATGAAACCCCTGGGAACTTCTTGCACTCTTTCAACAAATCAGCTGGATGAAGGGCAATGACTCAGTCTCCTCTGCCCTCTAAAGCCAGTGCCAGCTCTGGCTAATGTCACAAAAGGAACTGTTTACTTCAGGTTCCCTCCCAGACTCCAGTCAGTCTCGCTGATGCTTCGAGTAGCATCAAAGAGGGTGTGTGTACACTGTGTTTCATTGCTCTTCAGCAAATATCTTTTTGATGGCCTTTGTGGAAATATGCCCATTTGCAAATGGGTGTCCTCTTGCCAAGAAGAAAAACTCAATGCAAATGAAAGAATTCTCCTTATTCTTTTTCTTTTGGTTGTTTTGTGTTGAGGGTGATTCAGGGAGTAAATTAAGATCAGCTCTGCCAGTTCTAAACCGGTACTACTGACTCTTACACAATCAAAATCTGTTAGTTAAGTTAAAAAGTGTTACTTTACATGTGGTTCAGGAGAAAAAGAAATGTAAGTGAAAACACACCCACACCCATAACATACTCACAACACCAAACACACACACACACACACACACACACACACACACACACACACACACA
>CAJQZJ010032702.1:4464696-4531304 GCA_907164525.1 Lophiomys imhausi | reverse complement strand
ACACACACACACACACACACACACACACACACACACACACACACACACACACACACTACTAGTTTATCTGTTTAAAAAAAATATATCTGTTAACTCTATGTTGGTCTGTAACTTCTGATTTTCAATGGAGCAACAGGTCTGCAAGCAGATTGAGACCCAGAGACACATCATTGCATGATGCATGAGAAGAATTACCTGGTCATATTGTTTCTTTTTTCTTTTTTTTCCTCAAAAGGAGAGGGCCTGAAAGGAGGGTCCCGTGACTCTGCCCAGAGAAAATGAATCATGAAGTCAGAGGTCAGAGGTTATTAGTCTGTAAAGCTTTATGATCTCTAGCTGATAAACTCTTCTTCAATGGAGAAGCTGGAGAGAGAACACTGGTCTTGCTCATCTCTCTTTCAGACTTTAATTTCCTTGCTGTTGCTTTCAATTCGCAAGCATTGCTTCCTCAGCATTTCCATTATTTATCCTTCACTATCTCACTCATTTTTACCACCATTTCTCCAGCTTCTTGTTTACCCTAGTCATGTTATTACTGTTTTATTTGTTTCAGCCAGCTCTCATTCCTCTGCAGAAACCTTTACTGAAGACTGGCTTATAGACAAATGTCTTCTTCCTTGAAGAAATGCTGAATTAAATTATAGAGATAAGCCGTTTGTGTTCTTGTAAGTTTTTATATCAAAGTTATAGTTTAATTCCATTTATTTTTGTCTCTGCATTTTAATTTGACTCTTAGAGGAACACAGAGTGAGGAGAAATAATATATTTCCCATGTTTATTTCCAATGTCTTGCTTTCCATTTTATTAAAGTTTTAAAAATTAGATGGATTTTTAAAACACTCTTCTATATTTCTAACCAAAATTTAAGGAAAAAAATGAACATCAGTATAGGCATGTGAGATATTTAGAAAAAATATTTCTTAATATTAATGGAAAGATATCGGTCTATGCGTTTAAGCTCTACAAAGATGAAATAGAGCAGCAAACTTAATAAACTTCCAATGTATTCTGAAAAGAAAGAATGAGCCTGAAATAGACACAAAGGATTAGATGAAGATATTGCAGAATGTACTTGGGGGTAAGTCATCGCTCCCCCAGATCCATCAGGATCTCATTGCTCTGACATATCAGGAGTTTGGAGCACTGGGTGTAGCTCTGTGCTTGTGTAGAAAGCTGTGTCTCCTTACCCCAGTTCCTAGTACAGGTGAGTGCTGATTCTGTGTGAGCCAGTGAGTCAGGGTGTGAGTGGAATTAGGAAGGGTTGTGACCACAGGGCTCAGAGGGCATCTCACTGACACCTGCTGTGCAGGTCTTTCACTTGC
Organism: Lophiomys imhausi; assembly: GCA_907164525.1. Taxonomy (NCBI): domain Eukaryota; kingdom Metazoa; phylum Chordata; class Mammalia; order Rodentia; family Muridae; genus Lophiomys; species Lophiomys imhausi. The sequence continues at coordinate 4,529,982 of CAJQZJ010032702.1, read as the reverse complement.
TTGGTTAGAGTTACCCCCAGGTATTTTATATTATGTGTGGTTATCATGAAGGGTGGTGTTTCCCTAATTTCTTTCTCAGCCCATTTATTTATCTTTTGTGTAAAGAAGGGCTACTGATTTTTTTTTTAGAATTAATTTTCTATCCAGCCACGTTGCTGAATGTGTTTATCAGTTGTAGGAGTTAGACCCAGCCATACCACTCAGAAGCATATATCCAAAAGATTCTTCACCAAACCACAAGGACATTGGTTTAACTATGTTTATAGCAATTTTATTCTTAATAGCCAGAAACTGGAAATACCCCCGAATGGATTAAACCAAAGAATGGATTAAAAAAAAAAAACTGTTGAAGACTAGATAGTTATAGTCTCACAGTTAAGTTTTAAGTTGTATTGGAATTAAAAACATGTTATGGGACTAAGAAGTTTTTTTTTTAAGTTGGTAATGCAAGTTAGGATGGAAACTAAGTTATGATAAAACTTTAAACTCATTGAGATAGATAGATAATAGAATATTATTATTAATTGCCAAATATATATGGACTGGACATTGGGAATTTATGTTTTGCCTTATAATTTTCGTAATTATTACCTTATTGTTTTGTATTGTATTATTGTTATAAGAAAAGAGCCTTTTATTGGACTAAAAGGGGGAGATGTTGGGAGAAAAACAAAAAGATACACCTTAAATTTAAAAAAAAAACAAAAAATCTGTGGTACATTTGCACAATTTAATACTACTCAGCTCTCAGAAACAAGATAATCTTGCAATTCACAACCAAATGAATGGAACTAGAAAATCTCATCCTGAGTAAGCTAACCCAGGCCCAGAAAGATACACATGGTATGTACTCATTTATAACTGGATTTTCGATATATAGTAAGGAAAACTATCCTACAACCCACAGTCCCAAAGGAATGGGAACCTAATATAGCTATCCTATGAGAAATTCCACCCAGCAGTGGATCAAAATAGATGGTGAGACACACAGTCAAACATTAGGTTGAGCTCTGGAAGTCATGTATAAGAGAGGGAGGAGGAATAGAGAGAAGAGGTGTTATGGGGAGGGGGAGACAAGAATGCTACTTGAAGATCAAAGGAACCAATCATTCTAGGCTGCTAGAGGCTGGAGCCTGACAGACACTGAAACACTAACCAAAAAAAAAAAAAAAAAAAAAAAGCATATACAGACTAGACCTAGGCTCCCCTATACATATAAAGAAGATAGGCAACTTGGTCTTCATACAGATCCCTTAGCTAGTGGAGGGGAGTGTGGTCTCTATCATGGACTCTATTGCTTGTTAGTGGAACATTTTACTCTACCTGGGCTACCATCTCAGGTCCCAATGCAAGAGGAAGCTCTCATGTGACTGATGAACTAAGAGGGTTTTCTATATGGGGGCCCCCTTCACTGGAGGAGAAATTAGAGAGGGAGAAGGGGAAAAGAGAAGAAGGGTGGGACCAGGGGGTGAAGAGGGAGGGGATTGTGATTGAAATGTAACTTGTAACTTGAATAAATAAAAAAAAATAAATTAAGGGACATAAAGTATCTTTAGAAACTACGATAATGTTTTTACATGAAATATAGATATAGAACTTTCCTCTCTCCCTTTCCCTCTTCCCAACTACCCTCACTCAAACCCTTCACATACCCGCCTCCTCAATTGACAGCCCTCTTATTTTTGATTATTATGGTAAAGCATAATCTTACCAAAAAGTCACACTGATTTTGATTCTTGTCTCCTTCTGGACTATCTGGTTGGGTGTCTGCTGTTCTAGAGAATGAAATTAAAGAATAAGATTGTCTGGGGAAGACTGTCCAGTCATATTCCAGTGACTAGAAGGCATGTATGTGTTTCCTGCCTGTAAAAGGCAGTGGGTTGGTAGTCTCCCTCTCCATTCCTGGAATATGTCCCCTATTCTACTCCAATACCTCCCTTCTTCTGTGGTCATGTCTATGTGTGGATTGGCACTCTAAAACATCTTAAATACTACTTCAGTTTTTTCCCACTGTACTTTGTTTTATTCCTAGTTCTTTTCTTGTTCATCAAGTATAACCTGAATTGCCAAGGATCAATTAAATTTCTTTTCTGGAAGTAGATTAATCTAAGACTTTTAACATAGTCTAAACCCTGCACCCTCTCACCAGCTGAGACATGGTTTCCTATATTTGCCACAGCATGGGTCCAGACTGTTCAAAAGGCTATTTTATTGTCTCCTTGGATATTTTTACATCAGGGGAAAAGTGGCCTTTGTAAGCCTGTTTTCTCTACTGTTTCTACAGAAAATGATTCTCTGCTGTGACTGCTGTCACAAATATTATTTCCGATTTTCACCTTTCTCAGCCAAATTATCTTAGTCCTTTAGACATTCGGATGCTTTGAAGAGATGCTGCATAATATTACCTGGTGACTGGATACAGTTTTCAGAAATTATTTGTGGGAGTGGATGGAAATAGAGTTCTATACATTGTAGAGCTTTCCTTCACATGCAGCATACTTGACTGTGTGAGTATTTAGATGAATGGGCAGATGAATGCAGCTCATATTTTCATTTCTGTCTCAGCGTGAAGGCGGGAAGCACAGTGACAACTGTCATGCATACCACGCTGGTAATGTGGACTGTCCTCAAGCCGAGCAGTGCCCCCGAGGGAAGTTCTAGCTTCCTTGGCGAGAGGTAGCACTTTGACTTAAAAAGTCTTTATGGGCAACACAAATTCAACCTGGTGTTTTTGTTTTTCTTTTCTTTTCTTTTTTTTTCTTTTTTTTTTTTTTTGAGGGAGGAGGAGGGCACCGAGGTGGGAGGGTGGTCCTGGGAGGAATGTGGAGCGAATGTGATCTGGGTTCAGTGTGTATGCATGTGTATGTGCACGAGTGTGTGTGTGTGTGTGTGTGTGTGTGTGTGAGAGGGAGAGAGAGAGAGAGAGAGAGAGAGAGAGAGAGAGAGAGAGAGAGAGAGAGAATGTGTTTGCTTGGCACTGAAAGGACAGTGTTGTGGAGTCATTTCTATCTTTCTACCTTTCTGTGGGCTCCAGGGATAGAAAAGAAGTGAGCAAGCATGAGCAATGCATACCTTCACCTGCTGAGATATCTTCAGCCTTTGACCTTTGAAGACATTCACATTCCCTTTCTCCTCAGTATCCACAGACACAGAGATTTTTCTCACTCACTTCACAGTTACTGTACGTGGCTTGGTATCTTCAGGTATTATATGTCCTTCTCATTGGTCTCTTGGAGAGACTATACTTTTGATCTACTAATATTTTCAAGACTACTGATAGCCATGCATGCTACCACAAAGTCCTATAATAGCATTCACTACACTAAAATATTTCTATTTATTACTCATTTGTCCAAAACCCATAGCAGGCACACACAACTCTCAGGAAGTCTTATTATATATCTTCCAATCCAAGCTGTATACAGACCAGATGCTCACTAAACATTTCCTGAGTACACTCCCAGCTGAAGATCGGGATGTTCAGATCTATATAGACATTTAAAGTAAGTTCTATATTTCCTAATGTTACATGGGGTAGAGGTTGCGGTTTTTATGAGTGGAAATGTTTGCTATGTTTGGCGTATGTGAAATATTTTCTCATTTAATCATTTCAAGAAAGTAATGAGCTGTTGTTTTATTTGCTACCATTTGTTGATCATTTATCTTTCTGACACACACACTGTGCCCTTTCTCTTTTTTATTAACATATATTAATTATACAGAACAATGAGTTTCATTATGCTAGTTTCATACTTGAACATAATGCACGTTAATCATACACCTTGCTATGGTTTGAAAGCGAGGCTCATGTATTTGCCTACTTGGCCCAGCCAGTTTGGGGAAACTATGGAAACACTGAGACACAAGGTCTAGAAGAGAGAGTAGGTCACTAACATGGAGTTGGGTATTGAATGGGAGAGCTGAAGGCTACATCCATTTCTAGTTTCAGTCTCCAATCTTTTCTTCCTGATCAACCAATATACAAGGAACAGCAGCTTCCAGCTCCCATTAGCACTTCCTCAGCATTCTGGGCTTTGAAGCTGCCTGTCCTAACAGACTGGAATCTCTCCAAAACTGTGAGCCAACTCCCATTTTTCCTCACCTGAGTGACTTCTGTCAGTCAGGTACTTTGTGACAACAGTCAGATAAGTAACTAGTTTCTCCTTCTATCATCCTCTCTTGATGCCCTCTGCTCTGTTGAATTTCTTCCTGTTTCCTGTTCTCTGTTTCCTGCCATCTCTCTTTCTCTAAATATAAATTGCACATGTGAGAGGAAAAATGTGGTACTTGTCTTTCTAAATCCAGCTCATTTTGCTTACTAGAATAAATTTCACCCAATTTCCCCACAAATAGTTTAGTTTTTCCTTGTGGTTGAATAATGCTCCATTGTGTGAGTATACCTGTTTTTCTTTCTTCACCTAGGTTATTTCCATAACATGGCTAATATGAGTAGGTCTGCAAAACCATGGCATACACCACTATTGCATATCCACTTCAATTCCAATGTATCTTTACTATGCTTCCTCTGGGTTTGTGCCCAGAACTGTTATATCAAGATTATATGAAAGCTCAATTTTTAGCTTTTTGGGAACCTCTATGATGATTAAAAAAAATAGTATCAGCATTAATTCACCTTCTTACCAACTGTATAGAAATTTCTTTCTTATTTTCTTCCATTCTCTGCCCCTTATTCCACCAGCATTTATTCAACTGTCTACCATCCATACCACCAGCATTTGTTGTTGTTCATTTTATTGATAGTCATTTTGCTATCACTATTAGTATAGGCTTTAAACTTTTTATTATTTGTTTTCTATGTGTGTATATCTTGTGCATGTGTGTGTGGATGCCTGTGTGCCAAGGCTTCTGTATGTCAATCAAAGCACAGCTAGCAGGAGTTGGTTATTTTGATATGTGGGTAATAGGGATGGAAGACAGGCCATTATTTGACAGCAAGAGCCTTAATCTGCTGTACCATCTTGCTAGCCTTCAATGCACTTTTGATTCAACTTTGCTTTGTGACTAAGATTTTGTCAATTTATTGGACATTTTAATTTCATTTGAAAACTATCAGTTCTATTCATGTGTCCATTTGTTGATTGGATTGTTTGTTCTTTTGTCATTGAATTTTTAAATATTTTTATTCTAAATTTTAATCCATTGCCACATGAGTATTTGTGCACTGATTTTAATCATATTTTATCATTGATAGTTCCTATATGCTCTATTACCGACCCTCTTTACTTTTTCTCTCTCTCCCTCTCTACCTCACTCACTCACTCTCTCTGTTTGCTTTGAGATTTGAATCAGGGTCTCACACTGTAGCATAGGCTGACCTAATACCCCTAATTCATGGAAATCCTTCTTCATCATAGATCAAAGATTCATTTTTTAAAAATGAGATAATAGATGCTGCTTCTTTAAGGGTGGTATTACCCGAATCATACCTATTTTATCCTCTCTCGGCATCATGACTAGGAGACAAAGAAGTTGGTAAGTTTTTTAATTTCACTGGTTTGCTTATTTTTACCTTAATACCTTGCTCAAATGCTCCCTTTGCAAATCTTACATTTAATTCTTTTATAGGTCAAATAAATGATTACTTTTATACTTGGCATAGAGAGGTCTTCATGATTTTCTGTTAGGCTCCTGGCTCCAGATGGAATAAAAGCATGTTTCTTTGACTAAGAATTTTTGATCAATTAACTGTGATTAATCCAGTTAATATTCTCAAGTCTGTTTTGCTAATTAATTAGTCTTTATTTACTTATTATTTATCATTAATATTATTTTACAACTGCAAAATACATTTATTATGTTTATATATAATTAATATATTGTTTATATTATAAATGTATAATTATCATATATGTATTTGACCATTACTCAGAATTCAAGACTGTTTCAGTTACACATACAGACTTCTCCCAGACAAAAGCTTAAGAGTCTCAGCAGAAAAGTCATTTTGGGCAGCATCAAATTCTAGTTGGAATTAAGGTATGGTACACTAATTCTAGTGCATAAGCAGTGACATTAAAAATATTAACGCAATGCTACATTCACTACCACTTGTATGTATGTGTGTGTGCATTTGTGAATGTGTGTGTCTGTGTGTATGAATGCATGCATGTATATGTCTGTGTGTGTCTGTTCATGTGTCTGTGTGTGTTTGTGTATGTGTGTGCATGCATATAATGTTAGGAATGGGGACACTATGAGGAAGACATGGAAAAGAAGCAGGAGACTTAAAATATTACATTAATACTATTTTTCATGCTATACTGGAATGATCTTGAGGTTGGTCTTCAAGAAAGACATAAGAGTATTAAGAAGATAGAAACTAAATAATCAGAAGACAACACCTCAGAGTGTCATGCTAACAAAACCAGATCCTGAGAGGACAAGAAACCTAGATATAAGCTTGAGCAATCTTGTAATCCACAGGGCCTTCTGCTTTCACAATCACCAGTGGCTATCACAGTCTTAGTTATTTTGTATTGCTATAGTAACGCACCATGACCAAGGCTACTTATAAACTAAAGCATTTAATTTGGGGCTCATGGTTCCAGAGGGTTAGAGTACATGGCAATTATGGCAAGGAACATGGCTGCAGGCAGGTATGGCACTGGAGTAGTATAAGAATTTATATCCTTATCTGAATGTAGAGGGGAGAGAGAGAGAGAGAGAGAGAGAGAGAGAGAGAGAGAGAGAGAGAGAGAGACTGACTCTGGGAATGACATTTTGAAACCTTAAAGCTCACCCCCCAGTTACATATTTCCTTCAACAAGGCTACACCTTCCAACCCTTCCCAAGCAGTTGCAACAAATAGGAACTAAGTATGTGAATATATGAACCTATGGGATTCTTCCTTATTCAAACCACTACAACCTTATATCTTTGAAAGGCTACACTGGAAAACTATTATTATTACCCATGTAAAGATTAAAATATACATTGCAATAGTGAATACTATTATGTGGTAGGGGTAAAGGTAGGGTAAAATCAGATAAGACACCTAGTAGCAGAATATCAGACTAAATGATGGCACTTACAACCAAGAGATATATGGATGCATGTAGCGTTGAGCACGGAGGACAGAAATGTGAATTATCCTTGTTATGAGTGTTGCCATCTACTCTGGGTTCCATTGTTTTCTAGCTGTGCAGCAATGTGTTCTATGCATGGATTAACTGTAAAGTGATTAGAGAGGATTAAAGGATCACCATTTCTTTCCAGCAACAAATTACATGATCTTAAAAAAAAGTATTTTCTTTTGATACTGATCAGCTGTGGGACTGTGTGTGCCTGTAACAGTACTGATGATACAAATGTGAGATAGGAATTCTTGGGCAGTTGAAATAGGGACCCCTATTCTCACACCATAATTAGATAGGCCCTTAGTTTTGACCCAGTTGGAGTCCAAAAAAAATGCCAGAACAAATCTCTGCTTTTGCTCTAGTTTCCTGTTACTGTTTTTCTCCTTTTACATGACCTTAATTACCATCCCTGTCTTGAAGCTTAACCTGATTCTGAAGCTGCCAAAATCGACAAGTACCTCGTCACTTTATGGGTAGGCTGATTGGACTGGTCAGCTCACCTTTCTGTGCACCTTCCCAGTTTCTGTCAGAAGTCCTATGAGAAGTCCTGAGGAAGGCAGCTGGATAGCAACTAATTTCCAGGGACTCATTCTTGCTATATAGGAGTCTTCTTCTTTTTGCCTTCTTTCTATAATCTATATAACCTCCTATAACCCTAAAACTCACCCTCTATGACCTATTAATTTCATTATTTGAATTCATGACACAAGAACCCAGGGAGACTCTGTCTTGGAATGACTGTAGTGGTCATTGATTTGTCATACTCTTTAGCTGATTGTATTATCCAATCTGGGAGAGAAATCCTCTAGATATCTCAGGGACTCCTGAGTTCTCCCATTTCACGGACATGGACCTGAATTCATCATCACATTCTCTTGTTCTAAAGATGATTGCTTTGTCTAATCCATAGGTCTATTTTGTAGCTCTATGTCTGCTTTGCAGTTTTCCTTTTTTTGAACATTTATTTCTTAATTCAAGTTACATCTCCATCACATCCCCCTCCCTCCTTCCTGGTGGTCCCACCCTCCCACCTTCTACCCCATCTCCCATCTCCCATCTATCCTTCTCCTTCAGTGTGGGGGGGCCACATATCAGACCCCCTCAGTTCATCAGTCACATGAAGGCTAAGAGCTTCCTCTCACTCTGTAGCCCTCCATGGCAGCTCAGCTAGGGTAAGGTGTCCCATTAACAGGTAACAAAAGCTCATGCTGAGTGAGATGACACACTTGGCATGTGTTCAGTTATAACTGGATTTTAGACTTATGGTACAGGACAACTATCCTTCAACCCATAGACCCAAAGGAGCAGGAACCTAGCATAACTATCCTATGAGAACTTCCACCAAGCAGCAGATCAAAACAGATGCTGAGACACAGTCAAACATTAGGTGGAGCTCTGGGAGTCCTATAAGAGAGGGAGGATGAATAGAGAGACCTGGAGGGGTTCACACATGAAGATCAATAGAACCAACCAATCTAGGCCCCTAGAGGCTTACAGAGACTGAAACACTGACAAAAAAAAAATAAGAAGACGAAGAAGAAGAAGAAGAAGAAGAAGAAGAAGAAGAAGAAATCTTAGTCTAGACCAAGACCCCCCTATACAAATTGAGATGACAGACAATTTTGTCATCATACAGATGTCTTGGCAAGTTGGGGGGGCAGTCTCAGTGATGGACTTCACAGTTTTCTTTAAAATATCAGCTCATGGATTCCAAATCCTACCACAGGCTTATTATAGGTTTTGAAAAGTGTTAACATCTACAAGAAAAAATGCCATGGATATTATGGATCTGTTACTGCACATGGGTAGCCAACTGGAGGAATGAGTGGGAGTTGTAGATAGCTTGCCTTGATGCAGGTATACCCACGTGAATGGAGACATGCCTTCTTTTAAATTTACTCTTTGGTATAATAAGGGATTGGTGTGTTCTGAGAAGGTAACTCACCTGTTCGTCCTCTGCTCTGAAATGGTATAAACTCTATTAACTCTATTAATGAAGATTCCCATGCCAAAAAATATGTCACGAAACTAATTATGACTCTTTTTTTTGGGTAGAAAGGGATGCTACATTTCAATTTCTCTTAAAAAGCAGAACATTACAAAAACCTCAGATAAAACCTTTGCATCCTCCTGCTTTGTAGACATAATAGTATGGTATCGTGGGAGGACACATTTTAAAATAAAGTTTATTGGCCAAAACATCCTTAGGACTAACTTGTACTGAGTCCACACTGAATCACCTCAAAAGAATGAAAAAATTTCACACACTTTATTAAGCCTTAGTACACACAGTACCATCTATAGAGGGTTCAAATACCTTCTGTGGATGCCATATCTGGCAAGTAAGGAATGCTGTAACCGAAGTTTTTAATTATTATTTAACACTTATTTATTTATTACTATATTCAGTTATAACAAACACCAACAATTTCTTAACTATTAATCCTATAAATTCCTACAACCCCTTTAACCTATCCACTAAACCTATTGATAATTATTTTTCTAACCTTTTAGAATGATACAGTCTCTGGGGTAGGTCCTCAGTTGTCAGGAACACAGTCTTTGTTGTAGATTCTTTAACGCACTTAGCAGTCCTTTTTCTGGATCTTTCAGATGCAGGTTTGTCAGGGTAAGTTGGTTATTGCAGTCTCACCTTAAATAAGGCTTGATGCTTTTTTCTCTCTGGGAGACCCCAGCCCCTTTGCATCAGCAACTCTGTCGCTCTACCTCAGAGTCCTTAAAGCCAGGCACAGTTTCCTTTAGGCCACTGTTCAGACAGATCAAACCCTTCTAGGCAAAAGCTGAGCCACAGGGTTCAGTCTTTGGTCTTTTGGTGTCTTGCTCAGGCTTTCTTTGCTCACCAGTTTCTTTCTGCCTCAGGGAGATCTCACCATCAAATGATGGCCAGCACTTTTTTCAGCAGGACTCTTGGAGCTCTCTAGCATCAGGGGCCTCTTCTCTTTCTGGGCTCCATGCACTGTCCTTAAATAGGAGGAACTCTGTTTCAGCTTAATTTGGGCTCCGCCCACTTAGCAGCTAAAAACAATGTCAGGCCAGATACTTTGTTTCTTTAAGTCCATTAAGTCTTTCCTGTTTTTCTGACAACCTTGTTTTTCAGTCCATTGAGTATTTCCTGTTTTTCCTGACTTCAACCTTGTTTTTCAGTCTATTAAGTCTCCTGTTTGTTTCCTGTTTTTAGTCCACATGCTGATAATGATCTTCATGCCCTGAATTAAGAGACAGTATCAGAAACCCCTATATATTTTCTAAATCTAATTTAATTTATCTAACTCCCTACAGAATGCCATAGTGTCTCACTTGCTGGTATTCCTTCTCTTGTGAGCAATTCTGTAGACTTTTCTGAATGTACTCAGTGACCTATTTGTGGCTTGGAGTGCAGCTGCGGTGTGCTAGCCTCTCCTAAAATGCTGTGGACAATGCAGTTAGGCTGAGTTGCTTCCTAAATCGAGTCAAACTGAAATCAGGCTAGTGGGCTCCCAGAGCTCTCTCCTAAAACATATGATGGTGCTGTTAATCGCAGGTTGAGCAGAGACCCTGGACGTCTGTGTGCATGATTCATTAATAAAGAGTCCCATTTACAGCTACAAAAGTAAAACAATAGAATAATGGCAATAGCTCCTTCTGTCCTCAACAAAGACCCCAAGTGCTGACCTCTGCCAGCTCAGATAAGCCCCTTTCCCTCTGGCCTATAGCAGGGGGACAACCTGTACCCAGGAGATAGTGGGCAATGCTAACAACAGTGATGCCATCATGACATATAGCCCAGATCCCATGTGCACTCTCATGTAAACTTTCCTGCACATGCTCTGTGACCTATTTGTGGCTTGGAGTGTAGGTGTGGTATTCTAGCCAGCCCTAACATCTTGTGGATAATGCAATCTGTGAGCTGTTTTCTAAATCAAGTCCAACTGAAATCAGGCTGACCAGTATGAGATTCTGTGGCTGCAATCCTGCCCTCTCCATTGAAATGTCCTCTTCAAGAGCAGGCGGTATCCCTGAACAGAAACAGAGACTGCAATGACTTTGCCATTCATTGCTCTTCTACATGGTACTCAGCAGATCACTGACTGAATTTGAGACTATGCTGCTGGTATCATTATTACCATGACTCCAAGCAACATATATGCTTCACTAATTTATAACCTTCCTCTGTAATAGAGATGCAAGCATTACAAGTTCTGTATGTACCCATTCAATTTTGCATGGACGTTTCATTACTGTGACTCCGGACACCAGACTTATGTATTGAACCCTAAGAGCCATATCACCATTTTGCCTTGTATTTAGCCGCCTCCTTCTTGTTCTTTAACATCAACTAGGGTATCAACAAGAGGAGATCAGAGCAGGGACAGCCACAATCTCCCCATTTAGTAATAGTAAGGAAAAGAAGAGCAAATGTGCCCCCAAGTCTAAGGAGCCACGAAACAAATCCACTCCAAAATACAAGAGGAGCTCTCTGCACTGGAGAGGAAACCCCTTAAGGGCCCACAATCTTTCTTCCCCATGAACTTGGAAAGCATCTTTTTCCATACTTCTCCCTCTCTTTCTCCTATGCCCAAGACACTTAATTTTAAGCCATGCTTTGTTTAGACTATTGCAAATTGTAAATTAAAATCATTAGGTTTTTATTTTGTGATTTAATTTACTTCAAGTGGGAGCTGGCCTGAACTTTACTATTGTGCTTCTTTCAAACACTGAAACTGTTAGGTTGCTGGGAAAGTCAGCTATTTTAATCAATGTCCTGCATGAGCCACTAGCCAACATGTGGACTAGGAGAAGTGGTAGATACTTTGTAGACCTCAGTCTGCTCATCTGCAAAATGAGAGGATTGGAGCATACTTTCTCTGTGGGTCCTTATTCCTGTAAGAGGCTGGGAGTCTGTACACTAACTGAAAATGGCTCTTACCTGGGTTAGAAAGTCAGTAGTCCAAAAGAAGGTTGATGCAAGGGCTGGTGTTAGGTCTTTTCTCTCCTCAATGAAGACAGAAACAGCAATCATTGCCAAGGGCCTCAGGGGCTGCTTGCTTAAACTCAGCTCTCTGGAAAATTGAGATGCATTAATTATCTATTTTCTGGGTCTAAATGTGTTTCAAAATTGGTTGGGGATTTTATACTGTTCTTAGGAGATTAAGCACTAGGTTTGAGTGCATAAGAAGGTCTTGTTTAGCTATGAAGTACCTCACGCTCTCTGGAGGACTCAGACAAAATAAACCTCAGTTTTGCTTAGGTCTCTGGTAATACACTGGAGCAAAAAATATACCCAGGTAAGACAGACATTTTTGACTCATTTAGCTAAACCAAGGCAGGCTTATACATCTCACCCAATAGGATGATGTCTGGTAAATCACATGTAAACTTTCCTGCAGATGCTCTGTGACTCTATTTGTGGCTTTGAGTGTAGATGTGGTATGCTAGCCAGCCCTAACATCCTGTGGATAATGCAATGTGTCTGAAATGTATCAGTACCCTGTGCTTATCAGTACCCCAGATAGCTACCCTAACCCACTAGGCTCTTCAATGTTTTAGGGTTTGCTTAAAAATATTAACCTTGGATGAATTCATTGCTGTAACACCATTTATTTTTCATAAATCAATTTTATCAACTGAAGCAATGAACAACACCAGCATTCTGTTTTTAAAGCAAAGTAAAAGTCTGTGGACAGAAGTCACACAGGACTAACAAAGTTCTTACAAACCTATTTTTCAAAGGGTGACAAGAGTTTGGTTTCACTCCTGAAGGCATACTTTTAAACTATTTATTAATAACTCTATACACCTTCCAACCCACTGACTGGAGGTACAGGAGAAAAGATGTTATTATATGCAGAAAATGAAGACGTCCTCAGACACAGGTCCTTGGGGCAACTTGTCAGCAGTCCAGCCAAATCAGCATACACAGGAACAGATGCAATCAGCAACAGGAGCACAGGAAACAGTACCAGCAAAGATAGTCGAAGAAGCAACATTTTTTTGTGGCTCCAAACGGGACCTGACCTGGCCTCAGCCAGACCTAGGTCACAATCTTCAACAAGTCTTGGCAGCAGCAAATTTCAGCAAAGCATTGTTAGGAATCTTTCAAAGTAAAGCAGCAATGAGATGTGATCCCAATCAAAAATCCCCACAACGTTTCCAGGGACTCCTTTTTATCCCTCCTCCAAATGTGGACAAGGATAGTTTCTAATTGGCCAGCTTCATGCCCTCTACACAAGGTACTTCCTGTTGACCAAGATCATGAGCTCTCGTCTGTCCATCAGAGGATGTAAATATGTTCCCCACACATGACAGTCTCCGGCTGGCAAAACATTACTTGCTCTTCCATCAGGATGTTTTGCATCTTTCACAAGTCTGTTTTTGAGAGGTAGACAAAGCACCCCCACATCCTAGACTTGAGACCAAAACAAAAAAGACATTCATTCAGCACAACTGTGTTTTCAAAGACAACCAAACTTCGACCACACACTCCCTCAATGGCCACCTCAGGGGCATAAGTGCTGTAATTTCATTTCTTGTACTAACTATTCAGATAACCCTTCACATAGAATCGTAACTTCTATTAAAAATGTGTACTCTTTCTCAAAGCCTTTTTCCTGTCTTGTTTTGAAACAAAACAATTGAGAGTTCTATCAGCACAGTGGGAAAGAATTATTAGCCTTGTCAACATTCTTAGGGGATCTGATTAATATAAAAACTACTTCTTCCTGGTTAATGATAGTACAGGCTGCAAGAGCCATCCCTGAACAGTTGTGTAATTCAAGCCCTTTGTATCCAGTGTGTGTCTGACAGACTGGTCAATAGTTTCTTCCAGAGAAAGGGATTCCTCTCTACTGCAATCAAAAAGCAACCTCTAAGGAAATTCTCAAAGCTGCTAAGTAGGCTAGACTCAAAACATCATATTCACCAGTGACACTTCTGCCTGGAAAGAGAGTTTGAATCCCAAAATATTTGGAATTCCTAAGTGGAGCCTGTTCAAGGGAATATGGAGTCTGAATGACGAGGAAAGTTCATGCAGTGCAGGGCATTGAGAGCACCTGGTGAGCAGCTTAGGTAACATAAGTGTTGCTCTAAAAACAAAGTTCCTCTTTCTGGGTTTTTAATGTTGTTAGTAAAGCAATCCATACACAGATTCAGAAGTAAAGTTGAAGACAATTTTATTAAAGCTTGAGATACAAACAACAGGGGAAACAAGCAGGGATCTTGGTAGCTGCCCAGAAGGGGAAGATGGAGAAAAAGGGGAAGATGGAGAAAAAGGAGAGAGAGAGAGAGAGAGAGAGAGAGAGAGAGAGAGAGAGAGATGCTGTTTGAGTGAGTTAGGTTGGCATGCTCAGCAAGGGAGATGAGCAAGCAGCCACATGGTATATGGGAGGAGGTGCCTTCAGATAAAGAGTGTGGCTGCTCAGAATATCAGACAATGTGTACCTAGGCTTTGACCAATATCTGTAAGAAAAAAAAATAGAAGGAAGTGAAAGAAAAAGTTATGCTTTTCTGAGTAACTGACAAAAGCACGCAGGCTCCACAATGCTCTACAATCTTCTGGGTAGGGGTTCTGAGAAGGGCAGACATATTATCTCACTAAGAGAATAAGTATTCCTCCCATCTTCTTAATGTGCCTTTAGGCCATTAAATTTTCCTGAGGGTTTGTCTCTTGGCCAGGTGACTGACAAGCCTAACTGAATGAACTCTTAAGGAAAGAGGCAATGGTATATAATGTTCTAATCTCCAGAGCAAATCAGAACTATCAAATCTTCACCATGTCCAGAATTAGATTCCATTCTTTTGGCCAATGGTCTTCTTTGGGCCACAATGGCCTTCAATACCACTTTAACAGCTCCCACTTAAGAAATCTTGAAACCCTTTGGGAGATGGGCTAAAACTGAGGAATATATTCACCTTGAGAATTCAGAGATCCAATTTCAAAGCTGTTTACTGAATTCATGTTTCAACTGGAGTTCCAGTTACACGATTGTGTACTTATTTAGGACAGGGGAGATAAGATGAATCAGCTCTTTCCTAACATTCCTGGCTTCTGGTCAAGGACAAGAATAGGATTGTTCACTTTTAGCTCCCTGCCCCTAATTGGCCAATTTCTATCTCCCCTCCTCACCACAAGCAACAACGAAGGTCACAATGTACTGAACAACTCACCTCATGTTAGCTGGGTTCCTTGTATGTGATAGCTAAGTTAAGACATTATTTATTTTGTAGGATAGTTCAGAGAACTAAAATGTGTATGATAGTTTTTGACCACGCTTCATTTTACTTGCTGCTTTTGAGTTTTCTGCTTCATTTTGAAAAATTGACTTTAGGAGCTGTTGACATTCCAACTTTTGACTAGTGTGTCCAATATTTCCAGTATTATAATGTTGGGGTAGAGTTAAGCATTCTAAATGTTAATTGGTTCTGTTTGCTGTCTGTTACTTACATTGACTCTGATTGGTTAAATAAAATGCCGAGGCCTGAGATTGGGCAAAGACAGAAAAGGTGGGACTTCCTGAGATTAGAGCAGGAAGCCTGTGCTTTAGACAGAGAATTCAAACATTCCAGCCAGCAGCAGGAAGAAGAAGCATTCCAGCCACGAGCAGCAGGAAGAAAGACACACGCTATGGGTTAGGAAAAAGAACCTCATTCCACATGGCCAGGAACATTGGCATGGCATGGAAAATGGCAGTCCAAGGGGACGTATGTATATATGGGATCATATTTGGTTAATAGAATTACAAACTAGCTTAGACGGGCCAAGATTCCTCAACTCAGGCCTAGGCTTGGTAGAAATCCATATGGTGTCTGTGTGCTCATTTATAATGGTGGGTTAAGAATTAACGGCTGCCAAACCAATTAGCAATAATCAAAATACTGGGTAAATACTTTAATTAGCCATATTTTTTTACATTGTAAGGCTGTTTTCACATTTTGTTTTCACTCAGGAAGTGAAGAAGATTTGGAGTGTTTCCTTCAGGGCAGGTGAGTAAGCCTCACTTTATCACAAATTTGGCAGTGAGGTCATTTGTGCCAGTGCCTTCTCTTTGAGAGATTTTTATTATGGTTGCTTTGTTTCAGAATGGCTCTTTCAGGCTTGATATTTACCTATTCTTTTCTCCTAGAATTCACTTCTTCCAATTCTAACTCCCATAACCAAATGTGATTGCACCCAAAGATGAGGCCTTTGAAGAGGCAATTAAACTAAATGAACTAATAATGGTCTGTCTTACCTATATCAAAATATTTAGAGACGAGGCCTTTGAAGAGGTAATTAGGGTTAAATGAGGTCCCACTAGTGGGCCCAACTCATGTGTCTGAATTTGGAAAAAAGGCCTAAAGGGAAGTGGATTAAGTTTAAATGAAGCCATTAAAGGTGACTCAATCCAATCTGACTTGTGTTTTTTGAAGAAGAAATTTGGATACAAAGAGAAACACCTGAGTGCACACCTTGGGATGGGCAGCAAGGGAGAGTGCACAGGTCTCAGAGCAATTGATCGTATTATCTGCCTGGTTTTTGATTCACCTCCTCTGGAATAGTGAGGGAAAAAAAGGTAGAGGACAATGACTTTTTAAAAAATTGCATTACACTTAAATCTTTCATCTGTCTATCCATACATCTATCTATCTCTATAGTGCATGCGCGTGCGTGCATGTGTTTGCGTGTTTGTGTGTGTGTGTGTGTGTGTGTGTGTGTGTGTGTGTGCAGAGTCCAAGGGCAGCATGTACTTCTCTGATCCTGAACTATACTGTGTGTTGTAGCCCCCTTGGCCAGGCAGACCACGAAGTGCAGCCACAGTGTACAGGCTCTTTAATACTATTTCCTTCCCCTGGCAGAGATACCTAGTCTTGACTTTTTAGTATACAAACTTCAACAATGTAAGAACCTCCTGGCATCAAACATTTATTAAATATCAACTATACATTACAGGTTGGGTAGTAGACAAAGGTCCTGAAACCTTAACCGTTTCTTTAGGGAGTCCAGAGCCCTGAACAGCTGAGATGGGTCTGGTACATTATTATGCCAGATGTTCCTTATGCTTTTTGGGGGAGAGAAATTTGCATGTTATCTTTTTAAAATTTTGCAATAGGCTTTTATGACAGTGCCTTGATTAAAAACTCAAGAAAGATTAGCCGGGTGGTGGTGGCGCACGCCTTTAATCCCAGCACTTGGGAGGCAGAGGCAGGCGGATCTTTGCGAGTTCGAGGCCAGCCTGGTCTACAAAGTGAGTCCAGGACAGCCAGGGCTACACAGAGAAACCCTGTCTCGAAAAACCAAAAAAAAACCAAAAAAAAACAAAAAACAAAAAACAAAAAAAAAAAACCTCAAGAAAGATTAAAGCATATGCTATCATTTTAAGCACAGATGTCTCCTTCACGAGAGGTCCGGACAATCACATGTTCATACACACATACACATTCAAATAAACACTGCCTGAGACACAGCCAATGGGTTACCCTGTGAGGACTTCAATCCCTTTCAGCATTGAGAAATATCTTCGTACGTAGACGGTCTTAATGTGCAATCCACCAGTTTATCTATTTCTTCTTTTCTTCACACTCTCAGCAAGCAGAGAGAAGAGCTGGTTCCAGTCCTTTTTTATTCAAGTCTACTACATAATAGAGGACTTAAAAATGGGACATAGGTCATGACTGTCAATTAAAATAACAGGCTTGAATTCATGTAACCTTGATTCTTCTCACTCTTACCCCAGGGAAGATAGCGTTTTGGCAATATTTTGCACATCAACAGAATATAGTTTTTTTATGGCAAAAGTTGTTCTCATTAGATTAATCCATTTTTTTTTTTTTTTACCAAATCTTTAGGGAAAAACTATAGAGAAGAACCAATGCAATTTCTTTTATGATTAAAGAAAGTTAAAAAAAGAGAAAACTAAGCCCTCTGACTTTTCTGTGTTGCTTATATTGTATTAAATACTCATTAAACATATTTTGTTAAATAATTGTTACCACTGATTTCAGAAATGTTAGTCTTTAAATAAAAAAACAAATAAATGCTGTTTATGTCTTTGGTGGATTTACATAGTTGCAACCCACAGGTAATAATTATTACATTTAAATAAAATTTTAACCAAGAATTCTATTGGAAAGCCTTATACAGCAACTTGAGACAAACAGCAACTAGAAAGGAGGCTATTTTCCAGATGGACAGTGTCAGGTGAACCTTGGCATTTTGTGTTCATTTGCCTTTTAAAACATTCAAGTGAAGAAGGAAGGTGGACTTGTACAGGTTTGAGTTGGACTTTAGTTTCATAAGAGCAATCAGAGGGCAGGAAAGATAGACCAACAGGTAGAATGTTTGCCATGCAAACACATTAGCATGAGTCTGAGTCTCAGAGCCCCCATACAAAGCTCGGAATGGTGGTGTGTGCCTATAATCCCAGTGTTGAAGAGTGCTTGCTGTCTAGTTAGCCAAGGGTACCTGGAGAGCTCTAGACCATTGAGAGACCGTCTCAAAGAACCCAAGGGACGATACCAGAGGCTGACCTTTGCCTCCTCTCCCACCCCGCCCCCACCCCACTCCTCCCTCAATGGTGTACACGGATCTACTTCAGCACAAGCGCATACTCCCTACCTGGAACACACCCCATGCATAAGAAAAACGTTCAGGAGAATTGGACGGGGAATTTTAGAAAAAGACATGGGCAGCAAGTCCTCCAATTAAGTGTATTGAGATTTACTCAGACTCTTGGATGCCTGCTAAATTATTTCTTTTCAGTGGAGGAGACTTTGTAAGACCAAAGAAAAGCAGCAGAAAGACATTGCAGTCCTGAGTGGGTTATTCACTAGCTAGTGCAAAGCAGGGAGAGCTTGTCAAGTCAGAAAGTTAGCTATCTAATAGATTTTACAAGTTTTCTACGAATAAATACGAGAGAATCCAGAATCTTTACATTAATAATGTCTTGCGTTCAGATCATCAATATTATGTATACAAATGAAAGAAAATGTGACCCTTGTTTATTGAAACTCCTAGACATTGGAAAATAGCCTCAAGGTTATTATCAAATGCTGTGATAATATTTGACAAATATTTCAAAATGATTTTTAAAATTTTGTTTACAGTTTGAAAAGAAAGAACATGTGTAGTGGATAGACAAGTGGAGTGTCACAGTGTAGAGATGTTCATAATACAAAAGAGAAAAATGGGATTTTAAAATTCCAAAATTATCACAACCAAGAAAAAAATGACTACAGATTCTTAAATATATGCTTTGGATAATAGACGAAGCAGTCCATGAGGCTGAAGACATATCAGTAGAAATTATGTAGCAAACAAACCAGGAAGGGGTCTGCAGAGAAGTATCTAGTACCTTAATTCATTTCCTGGCACGCATACCTGGCTTCTAACAACCACATGCAACTGCAGTTCCAGGAGACATGATACCCTTTTCAGGCTCTCTGGACACTGCACACACATGTGCACCCACCCTCATGCAGACAAACACAAATAATATAATTTAAAAATGAATTAAAACGTTTAAAATAAAAGAACAAAGATGTTAAAGATAAGGGGGAAATGACTGGCAGTTCAGAGATCTGTTACAGCCAGTCAGGCAAGCACGAATTTCAGTCCCAGAAGACAGTAAGTGAAGAGAGCAAGAGCAGAGTGAGTTGAGAAATAGTGGCTGAAAACTTCTCAAGATTTCTCAGGAAAACCAATCTAGGATCAGATATGATTATGAACAGCTGCAAATGTAAATACAATGAAAATCACATACAGTCTTATGCATCTTAATCAAACCATAAAATCCAGAGACAAGGAAGTGCCTGTCTCTCAAATTAGAAGAAACTACAAAATGAAGACAATGCCTCATTAGTCAAAACTGAGAACCAGAGAAAATTGAATGTATTTCTAAAGTGATAAGAGAAAGGGAAGAAGGCTGGGAGTTAGCACGTGACTGCAGTCTTATCCCAGCACTAGGGAGATTGAGGCAGGAGGGTCAGTAAGTGTTTGAAATGTATTCTCTGCCACACAATGAGGCCCTGTCTCAATAAAGGTAGATGTGTAGTTCAAATGAAGATATTCAGGGTAAAGGAAAATGGCAAGAGACGAAGCAGTGTCCACGACAGGGAGTGGCTATTACTCTAAAGCACACACATGTGGACAAGTAAGAAAAACAATGTGTATGTTTACATGTGCAGAGACCTATATTTTTACATCTTTATATGTCTCTTAAAGCCAAGAGGATTTAAAGCAAAGCATAATGCTGTATAACACACTTCATAACATCGCTATGAAAAGATAATTTTGCTTACAAAGCAGAATAATACAAACTATTAAAGCAGAGAGAAAAATGGAGCTAAATAGTTGCAAGATTCAGTCTGTGGTGTGTGTTTATGTGTATAATGTGTATATGCGTAATGTGAGTGCATGTATGTGTGACAAAAATATTTTTATAAAAAATCTTACTTACAAGCTACTAATTATTCCTACACATTTCAATAAAATGTCCTAGTTACAACCTCCTAAATATTCCCCCCAATTTGGGATTAGTTATTAAATATAGTTATTAATCTCACAAACATAATTTGTTATTAAACATAGATAGTTATTTTTCTACTTCTGTTCAGTATTTTGTTGGAAAACTTAATCAATACAGAAGCTAAAGGAAAAGAAATGTAACTAACACAGACTGGCATGGAAGACAGAGAAGCATCACTGTGTAGGAAGGAAGGTCCTGAAGAACCAAGGGCAACAGATGTTCTTCTTAAGCTTCTGTCAGGCCCCAATTGCTCAGCAAACACCACCACACAGTGTGTACCTGGCTCTGCAACAACTGGACAAGTGGCTACAAAGTAAGTTTTAAGTTCTTTCATTCCTGAACTTATTATTAAAAATAAAAAAAAAATTTAGGAATGAGTTTTGAAAAGCCACTATAAAACCTCTATTTTTAAAATTTGAAAATTTCCAAAGGTAATGGAGAAGGAGATATATATATATATATATATATATATATATATATATGCTCAGACTACACATAAAATTAATTTGTAACTGATCATATGCTTAATCAAAAAAATCTAAAAATCCTTAGAAGGAAAAAAACAAGAATATTTTTATTCATGAGAAAAATTAAGACAATGAAGAGAAGTCAAAGTGTTAAAGAAAAATATTTAAAATAAGATATATCCCATTGGCCCAATTTGAACATTACTCAATGTATACATCTGTTGAAACACCACATGGTTAAATTTAGTCACCATTTAAAATTATATACCCATGTGTAGTCATAAATAACGTTAGATAAAGGACTTATATCAGAATGTAGTCAGGCAAGTGGAAGGCATGAACATATTTCATAAAATTATTCATCATGGTTAATCATTAGGGAAGTGCAAGTTAAGATGATTTATCCCAGCAAAACAGTTAGAATATAAATGGCTAAGGGCACTGACAATCAGAAAGGGAATGTCTGGAATGCTCATACATTACTGAGAATACAAAATTGTGCAATGATCTGACAAAAATGGTGGCAAGTTCTATTAAGTTACAGATCTTTGCACATTGTTTTCTATTCCTAGAAATAAGTCAAAGAAATATAATGTATGTGCCATAGGAAGATTTGTGTCCTATTATACTTAGCAGCTTGAAACAAAATTTACTCCAAATGAAAACAATGCAAATGTTCACTTGCAGGAAAATGGATGAGCTAGCAATCATATAGCCATAAACTGGATTCTAGTCAGCATTAATAAGGGATGACTTGTTGATTCCATCAGCATTACTGATGATTCATACAGTGTGCTGTCAGAAGGAAGCCAGACACAGAGAGTGCCAGGAAATGCTCCATTTACGTATTTCATTGTGAAAGGTCCCCTTTGAGATGTACTGGCACTGTTTATCCAGAAGGCTTTCCTTTCCCCTTGACTTTTCAGCAAAACTATTCTAAGACAGTAAGTCAGGATACTGAGATGGAGGTAAGACAAGAAATTGATGCAATAGGATTTCCATGAGATCCACTGGTCTGTTTCTTTACCAGTACCATGCTGTTTTTATTACCATTGCTCTGTAGTACAGCTTGAAATCTGGAATGGTGATACCTCCAGATGTTTTTTTTTTCTTGTACAGGATTCATTTAGCTATTCTGGGATTTTTGTTATTCCATATGAAGTTGAGAAGTTTTTTTCCAGGTCTATAAAGAATTGTGGTGGTATTTTGAAAGGAATTGCATTGAATCTGTATATTGCTTTTGGCAGGATGGCCATTTTTATTATGTTGATCTTACCTATCCATGAGCATGGGAGATCTTTCCATCTTCTGATATCCTCTTCAAGTTTTGAAGTTCTTGTCATACAGGTCCTTCACTTGATTGGTTAGAGCTACCTCCAGGTATCAATGGAATTGAATTGATGACCCAGAAATGAACCCACACACCTATGGTCACTTAATTTTTGACAAAGAAGCCAAAACCATACAATGGAAAAAGGACAGCATCTTCAACAAATGGTGCTGGTCTAACTGGATGTCGACTTGTAAAAGAATGAAATTAGACCCATACGTATCACCTTGCACAAAACTTAAGTCGAAGTGGATCAAAGACCTAAACATAAGGCCTGATCCACTAAATCTCATAGAAGAGAAAGTGGGGAAAAGCCTCGAACTCATTGGCACAGGAGACAATTTCCTGAACAAAACACCAATAGCTCAGGCTCTAAGATTAACAATCAATAAATGGGACCTCATGAAACTGAAAAGCGTCTGTAAGGCAAAAGACACTGTCATTTGAACAAAACAGCAACCTACAGATTGGGAAAAGATCTTTAGCAACCTCACTTCCAACAGAGGGCTAATATCCATAATTTATAAAGAACTCAAGGAATTAAATGACAAGAAACCAAATATCCCAATGAAAAAACGGGAAACAGAGCTAAACCGAGAATTCACAAAGGAGGAATCTCTAATGGCAGTGAGACATTTGAAGAAATGCTCAACATCCTTAATCATCAGAGAAATACAACTCAAGATGACTCTGAGATCCCATCTCACACCTGTCAGAATGGCTAAGATAAAAAGCTCAAATGACAGCACATGCTGGCGTGGTTGTGGATAAAGGGGAACACTTCTCCTTTGCTGGTGGGAGTACAAGCTTGTACAACCACTATGGAAATCAATCTGGTGCTATCTTAGAAAACTTGGAATAGCCCTACCTCAAGACCCAGCCATACCACTTCTGGGTATCCACCCAAACGATTCCTCACCAAACCAGAAGGACATAGCCTCATCTATGTTCATAGCATCCTTTTTTTTTTTGTAATAGCTAGAAACTGGAAACAACCCATATGTCTCTCAATTGACGAATGGATAAAAAAAATTGTGGTACATGTACACAATGGAATACTTCTCAGCTATCATAAGCAAGGAAATCATGCAATTTGCAGCCAAATGGATGGAACTAGAAAAGCTCATCCTGAGTGAGCTAACCCACACTCAGAAAGGTGCACATGGCATCTACTCACTTATAAATTGAATTTTAGTCATATAGTACAGGATAACTATCCTACAACCAACATACCAAAAGGATCAGGAACATAGACTTTGTTACCTATTAAGGGGACAATTTGCCCTGGGAGTGCCACCATGTTGGCCCCCAGTGGAAGAGGAAGCTCTTAGCCCACATATGACTGTTGAGCTGAGAGTGGCTGATAGGTAGGGACACTCCACATCAGAGGAGTGGGAGGGTAGGAGAGGGAGGAGAGGGTGGGAGGATGGAACCTGGAGGGGTGGAATGAGGGCACTGTGATGGAGATGTAATTGGAAGCAATAAACAAACAAACCAACAAAGATTTCCATGAGAGAAGAAATGGGCTGCATTATGTGGAGGTACTGTTTGCAGAGTACCCAATTGTAGCCATATTTTAGGATTTTATTGTACATATTATGTTTGTGAATTTCAGGGTAGGTGAAGTTTACATTAACAAAAAGTAACGTAAAACATTGTCACTAAACCTGACACAGTTAGTAGATACAAAATGGCTGAGCATAGAGAATGCAAAACTGATGAGATGTTGATTTGGTAGGTTTTGTGTTCTAGACACATCTATGAAGTCTTAGTGCAGAGTTTTCTGATGATTCATAAGTTTTAAATTGTCTATTATAAAATGTTAAAATTAGCTCAGTGTGCAATGCAGACAGTATCGTGATGGCTATTTAAAGATTTGCACAATAACTTTTAAGGACTTAAATCAATATCAGATTTCATCTAAATCAATTAAATGTAATTGATCAAATGAATAAAAAAATCGATTGATCAATTGGAATGCATCAGTAAAAAAAACAATCCAATTGAACTGTGTAAAATTTGGAGAAGGATGCACATGACATCTATTCACTTATAGTCAGATTTTAGCCATATAGTACAGGATAACTATGCTACAACCAATGCACCAAAGGGAACAGGAACATAGACTTTGTTACCTTCTGTAAGGCAAAAGACACTGTCATTTGAACAAAATGGCAATCTACAGATTGGGAAAAGATCTTCACCATCCCAGAGGGCTAATATCCAAAATTTACAAAGAACTAAAGAAATTAAATGCCAAGAATGAGACACTTTGCCCTAGTGGTGCTGCCTTGTAGGTCCCCAGTGTAAGAGGAGGCTCTTGGCCCTCATAGGACTGCTGAACTGGGGCGGGGGACTGTTATGTAGGGACACTCCACTCCAGAGGAGTGGGATGGAAGGGATGGGGGTAGAGGGTGGGAGGGCGGGACTGGGAGGGGTGGAAAGAGGACACTGTGATGGAGATGTAACCTGAAGCAATAAATAAACATAAAAAGATAGGAAATTAAGCACATGGAAAGATACTTGACACTATTCGTCATTAAAGAAATGTAAATTAAAGAACAAGGAAATGTCATTCACCTTTTAATATCTATAATAACAGTTAAAAATGGAAAAAGAATGATGATGGTATGTGCTTAACAATGGGACCAACTGGTTGGGACTAAAACATTAAACACACACACTAAAATACCCAGAAATCCACTACTACATATTTGCAAAAAGGAAATGAAATAAAATGTGTATGTAAAAACATGGTAAGAAAATTTTATAACCATTTTGTTCATAATAATGAAGCCTGGAGAAGTCCCTCCAAATCTCAGAATACGCACATGGTGGAATATGATTTCGCAATAAGAATGAGCTGACAACTGATGCAGCATAGATGAACCTCAAAGGAATTGTTTTAAGTAAAATCCAGAAAAAATGTGCATCTTTATCCTTCCATGTGAAATACATGGGAAAACACAGGGCTGAGAAACAGATCAGTAGCTGCCAGGCTTTACCAAGTCAAAGGAAGCAATTGACGGCTAAGGGCACAGGAGAATTGGTTGGCATGACAGAAATAGTTGGCTCATGATTGTGGCAGTAGTGACAGCTTTACACATATGAAAGACTGTTCACCTGAAATCAGATGTATTTAAAAGACAGTTTTCAAATGGACATTGAAAGGGATTTGGGAGTGGGCTTTCATATACTCAGAATCTGCCTTCTGTGGGAAGTTTAATTTTATTTCTGGGACCGTGTCTGATAACATGGAAAGTGTGTCCCCAGAAAATGAAGTAGTTCACAAGCGTCAGACACAGAGATGCAGAATGGAGCCAGGTGTGCGCTATGGGCAGGCAAATGCATGCCATGATGCCATTTGACTCTGTGTCCTGTGATTCAGTCATCACATGCAGCCTTCCCAGTGAAACCGTCAAGGACTACACAGCTCCCAGATCAGGTCTAATCAGCTTCCTATTCAGCGCTCTTCCTGCACACTCTCTCTCCAGAACACAAAGTACTTCTCTGAGAAGTTGTGCTGCAGTATCATCTCCCTCTGTCCATCTGAAGCAGTTTTCCATGTGTGAGCCGGCATTAACCAAGCACAGGAACCCTTTACCGTGTGGAGAGACTAATCGAGCTAAAAAGGCACTTGTTTGCCTAGCGTTGTCATTTATCTATTCTCAAGGCTTTCATTTTATTTCATTGGCTTTCAATCATTCTTAAACATGAAAAACTCAAAAGACATTTCAGTAGCATTCCTGGAAATATAAGACATGAATAATTTTCCTTATTCTTTCCTTTGTAGCTCCTTTTAAAATCTACTTTTGATTGACAAAATTATAAGTATTTATGGCACACAGCATGGTATCTTGATACATATATTAATTTTGAGAGCCAAATTAATGCAAACTAGCATGTAGTACCTCACACATTTGTTATTTGTTTTGTGGTGAGGCCAATTAAGGTTTACTCTCAGGAATATCCAAGTCCATAATGTACCTATCATTAACAACCCTCACCACATTATGCAATTGATGTCACCTGTTCTTCCTGTCAAATGAAATTTTGCATCCTTTATCAACCTTTTCCTTCTTTAAGGCCCTGGTTATTTTAATGTAAGTCTTAGGAGCAAATAAGACAAGGGGCATCTGTTGACTTTTACCCCAGATCCAGCCTTACTTGCACAGAGGCTTCCAGTTCCCAGAATGCTGATCATTACCTAGCAGCTTCTAGCTCTAGATCCAATTAGGACCCTTTGGCAGCAGCTCCAAAAGGGCCGATGGAGTGCCGAGATCAGTGCTTTTCAACCTTCTTAATGCTGTCAGCTTCTAATACATTTCCTTGTGTTGTGGTAACCTCCAATGATAAAATTATTTTCGTTGCTACATCATAATTTTAATTTTGTTACTGTAATAAATTATAGTGTGTGTGTGTTTTCCAATGGTCTTGGGCAACTCCTGTGAGAAGGTTGTAACAGAGAATTTTTTTCATTAATTAATTTAGTTATATATTACTTCAGGTTATATCTCCATCTTAGTGTCCTTTTTCCACCCCTCCCAGCCCCACCCAACCACGCTCTACCCCCTATCCCTTCCATCCCACTCCTCTGGAGTGGACTGTCCCTACATAACAGTCCTTCGGCCCAGTTAAGCAGTCATATGAGGGCCAAGAGCCTCTTCATACACTCGGGGCATATAAGGCAGCAACACTAGGGCAAAGTGTCTCATTGACAGGGAGAAAAAGTCTATGTTCCTGTTCCTTTTTGTGCATCTATTGTAGTATAGTTATCCTGTACTATATGGCTAAAATCCGACTATAAGTGAATAGATGCCATGTGCATCCTTCTGGGTCTAGGTTAACTCACTCAGGATGAGCTTCTCTAGTTCCATCCATTTGGCTGAAAATTGCATGATTTCCTTGTTTCTGATGGCTGAGTGGTATTCCATTGTGTACATGTACCACAGTTTTTTATCCATCTTCAGTTGAGGGACATCTGGATTGTTTCTAGTTACTAGCTATTACAAATAAGGCTGCTATGAACATAGTTGAGGAGCTGTCCTTGTGGTTTGGTGAGGAATCTTCTGGATGTATGCCTAGGAGTGGTATTCTATTTCTTGAGGGAGAGCTATTCCAAGTTTTCTAAGTTATCACCACACTGATTTCCATAGTGGTTGTACAAGTTTGCACTCCCACCAGCAATGGGGGAGTGGTCCCCTTTCTCTACAACCTCACCAGCATGTGCTGTCATGAAATTGAAAAGCTTCTGAACATAGATGAGGAAACTTCCTTGTGATTCAGTGAGGAATCATTTGGATATATACCCAGAACTGGTATGGCTGGGTCCCGAAGCAGAGCTATTCCAAGTGTTCTAAGATATCACCAGACTGACCTCCATAGTGGTTGCACAAGTCTGTATTGCTACCAGCAATGGAGAAGGGTTCCACTTTCTCCACACCCTCGCCAGTATGTACTGTCATATGAGCTTTTGATCTTAGCCATACTGACAGGTGTGAGATGGAATCTCAGAGTCATCTTGAGTTGTATTTCTCTGATGATTAAGGATGCTCAGCATTTCTTCAAGTGTCCTCAGCCATTAGGAATTCCTCCTTTGTGAATTCTCTGTTTAGCTCTGTTCCCCATTTTTTGATTGGTTTCTTGGCATTTAATTTCTTGAGTTCTTTGTAAATTATGAATATTAGCCCTCTGTCAGATGTGGGGTTGTTGAAGACTATTTTTCCCAATCTATACTCTGCAGTTTTGTTCAAATGCCAGTGTCTTTTGCCTTACAGAAGCTTTTCAGTTTCATGAGGTCCATTTATTGATTGTTGATCTCATGTCCTGAGCTGTTGGTGTTCTGTTCAGGAAGTTGTCACCTGTGCCAATGAGTTCGAGGGTTTTTCCCACTTTCTCTTCTAGTAGATTTAGTGTGACCGGGCTTATGTTAAGGTCTTTGACCCACTTGGACTTAAGTTTTGTACAAGGTGATAAGTATGGGTCTAATTTCATTCTTTTACATGTGGACATCCATTTAATCCAGCACCATTTGTTGAAGATGTTGTCCTTTTTCCAGTGTGTGGTTTTGGCTTCTTTGTCAAAAATTAAGTGACCATAGGTGTGTGGGTTCATTTCTGGGTCTTCAATTTGATTCTATTGATCCACTGGTCTGTTTCTATACCAGTACCATGCTGTTTTTTATTACTATTGCTCTGTAATACAGCTTGAAATCTGGGATGGTGATACCTCCAGATGTTTTTGTTTTTGTTTTATTGTACAGGATTGATTTAGCTATTCTGGTTTTTTTGCTTTTCCATATGTAGTTGAGAATTGCTTTTTTTGGGTCTGTAAAGAATTGTGTTGGTATTTTGATAGGAATTGCATTGAATCTGTATATTGCTTTTGGTAGGATGGCCATTTTTATTATGTTGTTCCTACCTGTCCATGAGCATGGGAGATCTTTCCATCTTCTGATGGCCTCTTCTATTTCTTTCTTCAAGGACTTGAAATTCTTCTTATACAGGTCTTTCACTTCCTTGGTTAGAGTTACCCCTGGTATTTTATATTGTTTGTGGCTATTGTGAAGGATGTTGTTTCCCTAATTTATTTCTCATAACAGAGAAGTTTTATTTAAAACACTTATACTTATTAACAAACACCTATACCCTATAATTCCTAATATTTATAACCTAATATCTATAAACACTTAATACCTAAGAACACCTAACCAATCTTATTTTAATTTTCATGAGAGGATATTAAAATTCTCTAATGCAAGTCCATGTGGGTATCTTGGTTAGCAGTCTAGTTTTGGCAATCACAGCAGAATTATCTTCAACTTGGTTCAGTTTTCTCCGGGCCTACCTTTACAGGTTTGTGGGTTCAGTTCCTCCATTTCCTCAGGCTGTGCGTGTAACACAGGCCATGTTTTAAGGCTTATATCAGTCCTCTGGCTTCTCCAACAGGAATTTATATGCACAATCTCCTCAGAGATGTTGCCTGTGTCTCTGAGGTTTCCTCACAGTTTGTTTGTTTTTTGTTTTTGCTCATGTAGCTGTGGCATCCACTAGTTCCAACATGCTAATGCCTCCTCTGCCCGAGCTCACTTCATGCTTCGCTCATTTGTTAGCCTACCTTAGGCTGTTTTGATTTCGTTGTCAATGTCAGTCTTTGCAGCCTTCATGGCCTTCTTTCTGTTTGGCATTTATTGCTTGTGGACTCTTTCCACCTGGTGGGGGCGCAAGAGAGAGATCTGCTTGGAGCTGCTCATTTTATATAGGGCACTGACTCACGAACCTTGTGGGCCTGGTGGGGGGGTGTTAAGAGGACTCTCACAGTAACTGGCAATTCCCCAGACTTCTGCTGCCTCTCTGTCACACCCCACCACCATTCATTTCCTGCAGGCTTTTCTCTGCCCCTCCTAGGCCAGAAGTCTTGGCTATTCCTGGGTCCCTCAAAATGAGGCAGTGACCAGCAGCTCCACAGCATTCAGCAGCTGTAAGTTTCAGGTAACATCTTTCAAAGTAGGCCTCTGAAACTTTCCTTCAGAAGCTTTCCTTCAGTTTCCAGTGCTTTGAAAAAGTCCATATACTGCCAGGTGCCAGTCAGCTCTGCTTGCCCCTCTTAACAACCTTTACTAACTCACTAAAGAAATCTATCTCATTACAAAGGGTCATTTGACCCCCAAAGGAGTCACAATCCATGGGTTGAGAACCGCTGGTCTAAGTTAAGCCTCTACTAAGTTCTATACCAAAGGTTGCTGTCCTGCTTCTTGCTCATAGCTCTGTCCTGGCAACAGACACCTAGAATTCAGCAGGGGTACTGATGTGTTTGTGTGGGACTGGAGGGTTGCTGAAGGGAAGTAAAGTGACATGACAATGGGGAGGCATTGTCTTCAGATATTCAGGATAGTCCTTGGCTAGGTTCATCAATCACATTTCTGAGGTCTGGCTCTGCATTCTGTGTCTAGTGAGGGTCGTTTCTATGATTAGTGTGAATTTGTAAGAGGAAGAATACACCAAAGACAAAAAGGTTTCCTGCTTATGGTAATAGACCAGAATAAACCAATTAATTACTGGTTATGGAGATATGAGGAACTTCAAAATTCAAGAGAAATTTAGAAATCAAAATTTAAAGATCTTAGTGCCTTACATGGTGTGGAAATCACACCATTTTTCTTTCCTGCAACAAGGTTCCATTTCTATCTCCATTCCCTGGTTCTTAGAGTTTCTTAGAGTTCTCTTCTCCTATACAAGCGTATCTGCATTTCTGTGTATATGTAGACTTTGCCCATGTATACATATGGAATGGGATATACAGTTATCTATCCATATTTGTATTCTTCACATATTGTAGAGATTACATACATTGTTATATATTACAAATTATGTACATGAAGATATGCAAAACAATATAATATAAGGTATGAAAATTGAAAGTGTCTTTACATGGTTGGTTTTATTTGAGTTTCATAGAAAATCTCTAAAATACTCAATCCTATTATACATTTAGTTTTTATTGCAATATTTGGGTTTTCTTCTTAATGAAGAATAACAACTAAAAATCCAATTTTAATAGTGTGGATAAACACCATGATAAGGAAGGCAGCAGCACGTCAGAAAATTACCTCCCTTGGTATCGAGAGGTGGAAGTGGAGAAGGCTGTGAGTACGTACAGCTTGCAGGGCAAGGGATGACTAAGTGGTAGTCTGGTGAGTGAGGAGCAGTGAGCCCACAAGGAGGTGTAGAAGGGAGAGAATGCAGAGAGGAAAGTGAATCTATAAGGACAGACATCAAAAAGTACATCAGGTTTTCCAGTTGCTAAATTTAAGCAGATTATTTTCAAATAAAAGTAAGAATTAGAGTTAATAACATATGGACACAATGGAATTCATGTGTCTGCTAAATAGAAAATTAGGATTTTTTAAAAGATAGGGTCTTATGTAGCCTGAGTTGGCCTGCAACTCACTATGTAGCCAAGGATGAACTCAAATTTCTGATACTCCTACCCCTGCTTTTCAAGTGCTGGGCACCATCACACCCAGCTGTGCTGTGGGGTTTTAGAACAGTTTTCCACATGGGTTATTGAAATTTGAGCCTATAACACGAGTTAGACTAGATAGTTATTCTTCAAGATGTTTAGAACCCACCATGAGCCATTATTAATCAAGTGCAGCAGGCATGTGCAGGTAGAGAATAGCAGCAATGGAGCACATGAGACCTCTCTACATACATCAAATAATTCAGCATACAAAGACAAGTTTCTGAGACCATATAAAGACCTTTCTAAGTACATGCTGGTTAACCAATATCAGAGAGAGTGGAAGTCCTTTCCTTCCCTAGAGCTACATAACTATAAGTTGGGAATGGCTATTAGAGTTCATCTGATCCAACCTTGCTGGAGGCCTTTATTCTTTCAAAGAGCACAGTTAAGTGTTTCTCTTATTTGTGAATATCTCTGTGGACAAGGCTACCTGGAAACACTGTTTCCCGTTGGACAATGCCATTCAGAATAAGAGTATTTTCTGTTTTTGTACCTTCTGGAGCTTCTATGAGTTAGTTTTAAGATTACTACTCTGATCAAACAAAAACACAAGCACTCCTCTCTTAATAGCCTTGAATTACTATTGCAAATCTAGAATGAATTTCCAATTGTGTATTTCTATGGAACAGAAAATATATGACAATCAAAATTGAACTAGATGTGAATAGGAGTTTAATTTCTTTTTATTCACCAAATTACAGAAATTACAGTTTAGCTTAACCAGACATATGCTGTTTTGAAACTATAGTTGCCCTCTTTCAAACTATTGAATCATTTCTTGCCTCTTAAGTCTGACACTGGTCACCACAATCTAACTGCTTTTGTTCTTACATCTTGGAACATGAGTGTGGGTGGTCACTTTGATAATATCTGATATTAAATGCTTGCTGCATTTTTCAAAGACATATTGATAGGTTACACTGTAGTCAGCTCCCCGGTTAGGCTAGTTCTGGAGAATGAAAGCAAGAGCAAGGACAGTGAGAGCTAAGGCCATTTGTGTTGGTTTTGTATTTTTCCATACATTCATACAGCATGCACTGGTCACACCAAACCAGCCTCTCCACCCTCCCTCACACCCTTCCCATCTCTATAAATAACTCTCCTTTCAGAAACTTGCCTTTCTTCCTTTCCTTCTTTCCTTCTCTCCCTCCCTTCTTTCCTTTGACTTGCAGACAAAAGTATCTTTGAGTATAGGGTTATGAAATTAACAACAAGAAAATAATGGGTTGTTTGGAATAATAGCAGACCTATTTTTGTAGTTTATCCTAGAAAGTTACTACTATGAGTGTCATCATAATTAGTTGAGTTGGTTTCTTTAAGCTGTAAGGTCTTCATCTATTAACAGGAAGAATTCTGAGTTTCCAGGCTTGTGGAGCAAACAGAATGAGTCCTTTCTCCAGACTTCCTGTAGAATAATGCCCAGCTATTACCTCTT
The DNA here is from genome assembly GCA_907164525.1 of Lophiomys imhausi. Taxonomy (NCBI): domain Eukaryota; kingdom Metazoa; phylum Chordata; class Mammalia; order Rodentia; family Muridae; genus Lophiomys; species Lophiomys imhausi. The sequence goes on along the minus strand of CAJQZJ010032702.1, from coordinate 4,497,130 downwards.
CTACTTTTGACAGTTCAGAGTTCTCTTTGAGCCCTCGGTGATCTATGCCACCTAGTGCTTCCTCTCACACAGTCATTGCGTGGACACTCTGGAAATCCACATGTGCCCAGCACCATATTCTTCCTGATGGATTAATAGAAAGCCAGGGCTCCACAGCAGTGCTGAAACCATCCAGCTCAGAGATGAGCTATTTTATCCATGTTCTTCAGAATAATAAAGGTGCTGAAGAGGAGATGAATATTTCGAAGACTCAGGTCACTGTGTTTCTAATTGACTGAGGATGGTTTGTTCTAAAATTAATGGTGGGTTATACATGGGATAGGCATACCACTATTGCCAAGAGAACCATTAGAAAAGAAAAGCACAGGCTATTGATCATATGCTAAAATCTTTTCTGGTTTTGGAAAACTACAACAACAAAATCCCCAAACAATTCATTTGAAAATCCATGCAGTTGGCTGGGAATCGAGCTCAGTTGGCAGAGTGCTTACCTAGCACAAGCTGATGCCACATACAAAAAATCCCTAAACTCTGGACATAGAGGCAAGAGGAACAGGACTTCAAGATCACCATCTGCTGCACAGTAAGTTTGAGACCAGCCTAGGCTATATGAAACATCATGTCGAAATAAAATTTAAAAGAAGAAGAAAAAGAAGAAGCAAAACGAAATATGCATACATGACACCTCTAGTCTAAGTCATATTTGACAGTATTAGTGAAGAAATTGCACCATGATGTAAGAAGTATAGTAGAGTATGTAAATAAATAACACAAGTCACTCAACATAGGAAAACCTGCTCATTGGGTTTAAACTAGAAAACTTCCAGGAAGATTTGACACACAAACTGAGAAAACCTGTTTCTAGATGAATGATAATTCTGCTGTGAAGAGCTTGCAGGTGAAAATGTCCCAGCCTGAGAACACATAACTTATTATGAAAATGTCCATAGGTCACTATTACAGAAACTTAACATAAAAGGACATGGTTAAAACAGCTTATCAGGAAGTATGTTGTGGAAAACACAAACAAGCTCTTAGAACTTTCCAGTGGTGTCACCTACTGAGACCATAAGCAAGGATTCTTGCCTCTAGTGTTTAGACTAACATGCTTGCACCCATTTTTGTATAAAATGATAGGCTTCTGTGAAAAGGATAGAACTTAAAACCCATTTGAGGATGAAGTTTTGTCAGGAGCAGAGTGAAGATTTCTGATGATAGTGTAGCTTCTCTGACATGGAGAGGAACAAAGTTTTGGAGTAAAATAGGAGGACAAACTTTTTTTTCAAAACCCTCCTCTGAAGAATATTTGTGAAGACATTGAACCTGGACTGAAAAGGGCCAGAGACTTTTTTTCTGGTAACATTAAAGAAATTTCATTTTGCAAGGACCATATACTTCTTTGTATAATGGAAAGTTACATGGGGAAATTTTCAGCCTATAACATTACTACATCTATAACTTTTATTGAATGAGTTGATTTCATTTAGCCCTAGAGACTTTAACTATAACACAAGAACCATATTGTATTAGCAGGCTTGATGACTTTTTGCCTGAAAGACCTCCATTTGTGTACTATCTATGTTTTGCTAAATTAATGAATAATTTTAAGCATGGTAAAGTTTGCAATTCATAAAGATTACCTTGATCACAATGCAGAAGATGAATTTCAGGGTATGAAGCAGGAGGCAGATAAATTAGATAGGAAGTTGTAATATTTCTGGGGAGAGATAATGAGGGATTAAAATTAGAACCACTGGGAATGAAAGGAGATGATGAGGTTGTCTAATAAAAGCCCTTGTAACAGCAAACATAATGGAAAAAATGTAGATGCATCTGTCTAATGTTGAAATATGACATGCATATCTGCTGTCACTGCTACTTTCTAGCATTGTGTAGAGGTTCTGGCTAAATTAGTAGTGAAAACATAATGGAATGTGTAGAGATTGGAAGGGATAAAACTGCTTCTTACACATGTTGTAAGGAGATGTATAAGTACACCACACACAAACACATACATGGAAAAACACCGTCAAGTAAAGCTAAAAATACAATCTACCAATAGGTCGAGTGCAAGATTACCTTCAAAATCAAAACACATATCAATCCTGTACAATAAAAAACATCTGGAGGTATTACTATCCCTGATTTCAAGCTGTACTACAGAGCAATAGGAATGAAAACAGCATGGTACTGGTATAGAAATAGACCAGTGGATCAATGGAATAGAATTGAAGACCCAGAAATGAACACACACATCTATGGTCACTTAATTTTTGACAAAGAAGCCAAAACCATACAATGGAAAAAGGACAGCATCTTCAACAAATGGTGCTTGTCCAACTGGATGTCGACAGGTAAAAGAATGAAATTAGACCCATACTTATCACCTTGTACAAAACTTAAGTCCAAGTGGATCAAAGACTTTAACATAAAGCCAGACACACTAAATCTACTAGAAGAGAAAGTGGAGAAAGCCCTCGAACTCAATGGTACAGGTGACAACTTCCTGAACAGAACAACAACAGCTCAGGATCTAAGACCAACACTCAATAAATGGGACCTCATGAAACTGAAAAGCTTCTGTAAGGCAAAAGGCACTGTCATGTGAACAAAACGGCAACCTACAAAGTGGGAAAATATCTTCACCAACCCCACATCTGACAGAGGGCTAATATCCAACATTTACAAAGAACTCAAGAAATTAAATGCCAAGAAACCAAACAATCCAATAAAAAAAAATGTGGAACAGAGCTAAACAGAGAATGCACAAAGGAGGAATCCCTAATGGCTGAGAGACTCTTGAAGAAATGCTCAGCATGCTTAATCATCAGAGAAATGCAACTCAAGATGACTCCAAGATGCCATCTCACACCTGTCAGAATGGCTAAGATAAAAAGCTCAAATGGCAGCACATGCTGGCGAGGTTGTGGATAAAGGGGAACTCTCCTCCATTGCTGGTGGGAATGCAGGCTTGTGATATCTTAGAAAACTTGGATTAGCTCTTCCTCAGGACCTAGCCATACCACTTCTGGGTATCCATCCAAATGATCCCTCACCAAATCACAAGGAACTTTCTCCATCTGTGTTCATAACAGCCTTATTTGTAATAGCTAGAAACTGGAAAAAATCCAGATGTCCATCAACCGAAGAATGGATTAAAAAACTGTGGTCCATCTACATGATGGAATACTACTCAGCTATCAGAAAAGCTATCAAAAGGATGTAGCTAGAGAAGCTCATCCTGAGTGAGCTAACCTAGACTCAGAAGGATGCACATGGCATCTATTCACTTATAGTTGGATTTTAGCCATGTAATACAGGATAACTATACTACAACCAATGCAGCAAAGGGAACATGAACATAGACTTTTTTTTTCCTGTCAGTGAGACACTTTTCCCTAGTGGTGCTGCCTTGTAGGGCCCCAGTGTATGAGGAGGCTCTTGGCCCTAATATGACTGCTGAAATGGGGCAAGGGACTGTTATGTAGGTATGTTCCACTCCAGAGGAGTGTGATGGAAGGGTTAGGCTATAGAGGGTGGGAGGACGGGACTGGGAGGGATGGAAAGAGGACACTGTGATGGAGATGTATCCTGAAGTAATAAATAAATATAAAAAATATCCCAAAATATATAAGAACAAATTTTGTCAAATAGGTGAGCCAAAGGTTATATTTCCACTCAAAGAATCTCCTCACACAGACCTCTCCCTTTTCCTACTAAACATGGTTAATATTAATTGTGAGGAAGTTACAGATCACTATGCGTACAAGACCAAATTAGAGTCCTTTATTTTTGGCCAGTAGCAAAGTATGAGTTAGTGTCTCAGGAAGTCTCTTCATGCTGAAGTTTGAGGTTACAGTATTTTTCTAGGCAAAAGACCAGGCAGATCACAGTTACACTTGTTTTAGATGAGGATCAGTTTTAGCAGAACATAGTCATATTAGATACAACATTATAAAATTCATATTGGTTTATACCTTTATCAGTTATTATAGTTTATGTTTAGTTTGTGTAAACATTTATTATTTTGGTTAATACATCTGGATCATGGCAGGGCAGGGGCACAGACACTTCAAGAGTGTTCCCAAAGCAAACATGGCTATTGTAGGAATAGAGGGCTGAGAAGTGTTAAGCAGACACAGAATGGAGTCAGGAGAATATGGTCACTTACTCACTTTTGCTTGACTGGGTTGAATGATCTAGTGGATATCTTCAATCTTCCTTAAACTCTGCTAGGATTCCAGTCTCCCTTCCTTTCTTCTCCCTCTCTCTCTCTCTCTCCCTCTCCTCTCTCTCTCTCCCTCTCTCTCTCTCTCTCTCTCTCTCATGTGTGTGTGTGTGTGTGTGTGTGTGTGTGTGTGTGTGTGTGTGTGTGTGTGTAAAGATGTGTAAAGCTTTAGCACGGGACTTTCCTTTTGCTTGTCTGTCATTGTATTGTCTAGCAGTGTTTTGTAAGGTTAAAACCTTCCTTCCTGGAAGGAAGCTTATTAAGAAACAGGATGTTAAAGGGGAGGTACAACAACAGTATGATCTAAGGGAAAATTAATTAAGAACCAGCGTGCTCCCAGAGAGGTGAAACAAGATATCCTAAGGGGTGGCACAGTCCATCTTGCAGGAGGGATCTTTAAATTGGGGAAGTAAACAACTCAATAGATCCAGGAAGTCCCTGAAACTGGCTAAATCACTAGGATGCCCCATTTTCAAGCATATGTAAGCTCTAAGTACTTCTCAGAGACACTCTAAGACAAACTGAGATTCCAGGACGAGTCTCAGACCAGCTGAGAGACTTGAAATGACCTGTTGAGCTACTTGTGTGTTGTGCATTTGCTCCGAATTTCTAGCTTTCCCAAACTATAATCCCTGGTGCAGTGGACTTCGGTTAAGCAGCTATCTTTGAGTCATTTCTGTTCCTGTGAGTAACACCTCACCCATATTCCTGCAAGCAACCCAAATAAAAGTCATTGATTCATCAAGTTGTACTTTGATGGGGACATTGAATCTGCTGCCTAGCTTCTGGGAAAGATTTATCTTCTCATGAAGAAGAAATAGGAAAGATGAATTATTCTTTCCACTGAACATCATCATATCTGAACCTAAGCATTCCTAAATCACTTTCATGTCCACATATGAATGTAATATTTCTTGAGAAACAAAAGTTCAAAATAGAGGATTTGACACTTCCTAGAAGATGTGAAGTGATAAATCTTAAAAGAAAGAAATAAAAGTTATATGGTGGGAAATGAACCTGAAGAATGGACAGTGCTAATACAAAAGGCAAGGGCAGAATTAACTGTTAGGGGGGCTTAGTTAGGGCTCATTGCAGACTGAAGCACAGAAGCTGTAGAGAAAAAGGGTGGGGAAGCCTACCCAGTGAGAATCCAGAGGAAAAATGGAGTTCCCAATTCATGCAAACTCTAAGGAGAATGAGTATATTTGCATGGAATTTCCAGTGAAGCACAAATGAAGAGAGAATCAAAGCATATGACTGCATGTATATGATCACTCATACACACATATGATCAGTCAAAGTGAGAGAAACTTGTGGGTTGAATGTGAGATCTTTAAACTGAGAATGAGGAAAATGATCACAATAGTGTTCCCCATTAGAACGCACAGGCAGTTTTTATGAGTTTATTCATTTTAATCAACTCAACCTTGCACCCCTTGTGATCATGGATGGTGTATGTGTTGTCTGAAATACTCAGGAGCAGAGTGATTGAGATGGAGGCATTTATTTATTCATTTTTGTTGGATGGTGTATGTGTTGTCTGAAATACTCAGGAGCAGAGTGATTGAGATGGAGGCATTTATTTATTCATTTTTGTATCTTCCACACTCATACACAATGACACATCAAGGGTAGGACCGAAGTCTTAACATGGATTTTCCTCATGTTTCACATGAACATTATGCTTACAGCTTAAAAGTATGTTCATATAATTTTTTCATAGGCCCCACTGCTTGCAGTCACATGTGAAACTTCCCACTTGTCGTCTCATGCTCATTTGGGATTTTTGTGTTAGAAATGTTCACCATATACCTATGACCTGAAATGATAAGGGTTCTTAGTCCCCCCCCCACCCACTCCTGAATGCATGGGCTTCCTGTGCCTGTGGGTCTAGTTCCTGCCTGAGGTTCAGGTAGGTGACTCTGTTATTTTTAGTTCCATGGAAGAAAGCAGCAACACCAAGGAGAACCAGAACCCTGGCAAAGGAAGCAACCACTTCTATGGTATTCCAACTAGAAGCCATTTCACCACTGCCCGGAATCTCCATACTGCAGCAGGACAGAGGAGTGGGGGCCTGGAGACAGGGAGTTCTCTGGAGCTGCTGCACAGAGACAATGCTTTATCTGAAGGGAAAACAGTAACTACTTTTCCTTTTGTCCCCTTTCTTCCTCCTCCCTCCCTTCCTTCCACATTTTCTTTCCTTCACATTTCTCTTTCTTGTTCTTGTTTTCCTTTAACGTCCTAAAACTTTTATAACAGTTACATAGATTAAAAAATTGTTCAAGTATTCCTAATTTACTATGCATGTCTCAGGGTTCATTTCCTCTTTGTAATCTGCCCTGTGTCCCTTCCTAGCAATTAACATGCATATGATTCCTGTCCTGCGTCTCCTTCATTGCCTGCTTTCTTAGCTTTTATGATGAATCACTAACTCAGAGATTATTTTTCCTTTTACTCTAATCATTTTTACTTTCCCATCTTGACCTTTCTTTTTTATAATTGACATTCCCAGACCGCTATAAGAAAATTAAGTCACTTCTATCCATTTAAGTGGACCAAGTAAGTACTGTCCAATCACAATTCACTCTTACTTTTTCCCATAACAGAGGCCTATAGAGATTCCTCAAAAGAACAAGAAATAAATGACCTATTGGTCTACGGTAGATAAAATTTAGTATATAGTAGCACCACATTGACCTCATTTCCTTAGGAATGAGGTGTTCCACAGCAGAGAATTTTTAATAACTTAACAAGGAGTCATTGTTTATTTCATTCAATATCTAGGTGACATAACGTGTTTAAATAGAAGTCTTTATAAAGCCTGCTCATTGAGAGAAGCACTTTCTACATATGAATCGCCGTGATGACTATATTACAGAGGAAGGGAGAGGCAGTGTGGAGAAATTTCTGGGAAACTCTTATCACCTTAGCTCTGCCATGCTCTGTACGGGAAATCGCTGGAGCTTGAAAAACTTCACTTACTTCTCTGCTGCTTCATGTGAAAAATGAGATATTCACCTTGATGCATTTCTAAGATCTCAGGCATCTCTGTTACGCTACGAGTTTATCTTAACTATTTGTAGAAGTTGCCCATGCTGCTATTAACTATTATTATAGTAATGCATTTAACTTACAGTGTAAAACATCTTGGTAGAGGAAATTAGCACACATATGAAATTTCACAATACGAGACTGACAGTCTGTCCTTTGTAAAATACTTTCATCTGCTTTGATAATCTTTTCATGCTCTCGTTTAGCAATCATTATATCTTTGTGTGATTTCTTCATGAATCTTTACTATCCTTTCTCTCTCTTTATCTTAGTTGGAGTCTTGCTATGAGTTGGAAACTCAAAGTCAACATGAAAACTAAAAGTATTCTTAAAGCGTCAATGAACTCTTGAACAACAAATTGACTGTATTGTAAGTAATGAGATTTTACACCATTCTTTGGCACATTTTTTTGAAAATTTATTTTATCTAAAATAGGTCAGATAAAAATTAACTATTTTATTACATTAAGATATTATAACACTCTGACATGTAAGACTCATACAACTTGATTTTATTTATATACATACATATAGATAGCTATATATATGTATATTTATATGCATACACATAGATAGCTATATATATACATAACACATATATTTATATTTATAAATATATAAATTCATATATTTATATATATTTAAATGAATATATATACATACAATATATATATAAATCAAAACCATAGCCTCTGAATATCATGGCTGCTGATTAGGTATTTGGTCTTAAACTTCTCTTTGTAAAGACCTTTACTATTGATAGAAAAGATTTTTTTTTTTCTGGGAGGTTGTGGAAGGGCTCTTGGACCACCAAGCCTTCTGCTGTTGGATGGAATAAAAACACCTGACTCCCAGGTTAAGTGAGTTTGATCTTCACCATCAGGGTATCGATTTTTATCTTCTCAGTGTTTCTTCTTTGTGCATAACTGCTTAACAAGCCATGACCAACAACAACAACCAACAACCAACCAGCAATCCAGCAACAACCCACCGATTAGGGCTCTAGAGTTTATATACCCTCTAAAAAGTCACCAGAATTCCATACATCAAACAATCACAGAAACTATCTGTAGCTCACAAAATCAAAATCACGGCCCTGCCAGAGCACGAGGGAAATCATAGTCAGCTGCTGTGAAGTAGCCCCATATCCCCAAACCTGGGATTAAAACAAAAACATATTCTTATAATATTTCCTCGTTCTTTAAGGAAACCAAAACTCCAAAATTCTCACTACATATACAATTCACTTTTCTAATAGTTTCTGACTCTTGAAAAGGAATCAGGGAAAGTTTTTTTTTCTTTCTCTTTATATTTTACTCATTTATTCTCATTCTATGTGGAAAACATGGTTTGCTCAACTACTAACTGAATTTCTTATTTCCACAGTTCTGAAAAGCCAGGTGACATCATCTGGAGTCAAGGAGAGGAGGATACACAGTTTTGGGGAGCTCTGCTCTGAAGAGGGGCAGGGCACCGAGCTGTGGCTACAAAACCACTCCTTGAACCAGAGTAGGTGATACTGAGGATATGAGATATTGAGTGAATTATTTTACAGCTTAGTCTTGCAATTCCTATGTGAGGGTGATTGTGTTTGTTTGTCTCACCAGGTTTGTGTGGAGTCTTAAATATGGCTATCCACATAAAAACATACCATTAATCATTCAACAGTGACAAGTACTAATGACTGTTCAGCTTTCTAACCACGACAGCAATAAACATCTAAGATGATGAACTGGACTTGGATTATCACAGAGAAAAGGAGACATGGAATAACTGGACAGAATTTACTGGTCCTCCAAGTTATGCTAAAAGCTACAAGTCTTAGATGTCCATATACTGTAGAGTTCAGTTGCAACAATAACTTTGTCTCAAAATTTCTCCTTTCCCGAGAGTCTGCATTTTTTGATATACCTGTAATAGCATGTTTATTGTTTTTTTTTTAAACTAAGTTGTCTTTTCATTAAGCTAGCAGGATGTAATTTTGCTTCTTTTTCTTCTACAGTTCTGGACACCATCAACATTGCTGAGTGTGTGGACGATGTTTAGCGCCACTGGCTCAGGTTCTGCTCTAATCTCATTTCTCTTGCCAGCTGGGACCTTGTTCTATTGATTGATTATTTTTCTTACTTTTGGTGCACATATTATGCTTTTTTGCCTGCCTTGTAGCATTTTTTCTTTTCTTTATTTATTTTTAATCATTTATTTTTTATTTCTTCAAGTTACATCTCAATCACAATCCCCTCCCTACTCCCCCCTCCAGTCCCACCCTCTTCCCCCTCAACCTTCCATCCTCTTCCCTTTTTGTTTTAAAGTTTAAGGTATATCTTTTCTCCCCAACAGCTCCCCCTTTCAGTCCAACAAATGGTTTTTTCTCTTACAACAATAAATACAATACAAAACAACAGAAATAAATAGGCCACAATTATGAGAGTTATATGGCTTAGCATACATTCCCAATGTCCAGTCTATATGTATTTTGCACCTGACTTTAACATTCTACTATCTAACCATCTCCATGAGTTTAAAGTTCTATATCTGACTCAGCTTTCATACTAACTTGCATCACAATTAAAAAAAAGCTTCTTAGATCCAGAACACCCTCTTGATTCCTAAACGACTCAAAATTTAACTATGAGACTCTGGCTATCTATTCTTCAGCCACCTCAGAGACCTGAAAGGGATAAATATATCTGATTATATAGGAAGTGCAGGGCCAGCAGCTTCCAAAACTAAGAAATGACATATAAGTGGCTGCCTGGACAGTTCCCAATTTCTCTCCATACATTACAGAGTTAAAGCCTTGTAGCATTTTATGGATTCAAGAACAGTTTGAATTTTACACTGTAGGGTAGTAGATTTCACTCTTTTTCTTTTTTCAGGTAGTTCTGATATGTTCTGAAGCACTACTACTTGGACTTTTCTGAGGTCCTCAGAATTTGTTTTAAGCTCTGTGCAGGAAGTTGAAGAGCAGGCCTTCTTTTTTGCTTAATTAGCCTCAATGCTGGGGTGAGGTTTTCCTATGGATCTTTTCCTGCTAGCTTGTCTGACTGTAGCCTGCTACCATGTGCATGAGAATTCTGAAACTGTTCAGTTAGATGAGTTTTCAGAATTCTTCATAAGAACTCAGGTAGTTGTTACTCCACAATGTACTTATATCTTACTCATTCAAAGGCTGAATGCAGGGCCATTTCTGTAGCTTCTGCATCCCTTCCATGCAGCCATCTTCCCTGACTTCACACATTAAGCCCTCAGGGTCTCCATACCTCCCATCTTGTGTTCAGGAGGGGGAAATAGTCCCAAGCTCTGTTTGGCACCCTGAATTCTTGCATGAACTCCTGAAACTCTTCTAGGTGGAAAGTTGGAGAGCCGAGCCTCTCTTGTTTGCTTCTCTGTTACTGAGGATGCTGTCTTGTGTTGCTTCTTGTTCAGTGTTTGGGAACAACGGTTGTGCATTTTTTCTAGGTTCTTAGATACATATTATCTCATTTCTACAGAGATTTATTTCCAAAGAAAACACTCAAAGATGTAGTTGAGCCCCCAAGACGTGGCTTCAATAATGCTTCTCATCACTATCTGTAGAAGACAAAAGTCTAAACAAAATAATGTTTGAACAGACAAGAGAACTGCACAGAAGTTCCAGGCCAGACTTTAGTCAATTCCATGGGCACAAGAAGATGCTGTGGTGTCTTAGATCAGTTCTGCACTTATCCAGGAGGTCAGGCCTTCCTTGTCTTCCTGATTGGTATCAGGCCTCTGGAAAGGTCCTATAAGCTTCCATGAAGTTGTCTCCATCTGAGGCAATCCTTGTAGAAATCTTCTGCTGGGGTTATTGCTCTAGTTTTCTACTTTTATTAAATTAACTTGGATAATTTTCTACCTCATGGTTAGGAAATGTTTACACTGAGTTTCAGGCCTAGGGTATCAAATTCTTGAGAAAGATTTTGATGTCGGTATTATTATTTCATTCAGAACAGTCAGTAGAGAAAAGTACACATTTTTATTTTTGTGCTGAACACTTCTAGTTTCTAGCTCTTTTTGGATTATGTGAGCATTACTTATGAGTCACTGCACTACATTATTTTCTTGCCAACATTCATGGTGCTACTTCCTATTGGTTTTATTTATTTTTAGTCAAAAACATCTGAATTTAAATAATCTTTTCTTTTAATAACCAATGCATCCACAAATTTATAATAAAATATAAATTTATTGCTCATGTGTATGTAATCTGACAAAGATTGAGGACTTCTCTTTGATACTGATCTCTAAGAATACTTTCTTAGAGGTCAGGATAATTTCTATTAGAAGACATCTTCCTTTGCTTCTGGGACCATGAGTAGGCTGAAGGGAGAGAGCTTGCATGAAAAGGAATAGTGTCTGTTTTGGGGATGTCACCCCTGCCCTCAGTCACACATTTCACACAACTTCAAGGGAGCCTGGGAACTCTAGAGGACCCGGATATTGTTGTGAACCAATAGTCTCTGTCATAGCTTGACATTAATGACGCTCCAGGGCAATCCTAGTTGTATCCAAAATATGAATGTTGTGTTTTCTAGTCTCTCTATGTTTTTAATTTTTTTCATCCTATGTGCTCTACTAATCCTTCTAGTGGTTGTTCACCTGAATCATAGTTATTGCGTTCTTAGAGGGCTTCTATGTTGTCTGGTTTATCATATCATACAGAATAAAAGTTCAAAATTTCTAACCTATTAGCCTCTATATACAAACAATATCCTCTGATCAATATTAACATTAACAAGAGTCTAACTAGAGCTCTGCCTGAAACCTATGCTAGGATTCATAGCTACTGAATTGTGAAACCTGATGAGAGAGTGTGCTATTGGGTGACTAGAATTCCTTTTGCAAAGCAGATGAATACATTTTTCACTGTATGAAAATGAGGTCCTCAGGAATAGAGGGATTTGTTGTCCTTTCAAGTTTGAAGTTCTATGGCTTGCATTATTTTGAATCAGAAGGCTTTGTGTTATTCATTTTGTTGGTATCCCATGGTGTCATGTGGAGTTTGTGCCTGTGAGTCTTAAGATTTCCATCTCACTTTGCCCTTTACTTGAAGGTCAAATACATGAAGCTTGCTGTTCTGTACCCTCTGGCTGCAATTACCTAGGATCCATTCTTGTATCTGCCAGTATCTTTTTTTTTTTTCAGAAGGAATACATAAAAATTTCACCAAAGTTTATTTCAATATTTTGTGTACACAATATACGTCTGAAACATAGATTGCTTGATCCTCTCTACCTGGTTTGTACCGAGAATGATGTAAGCAGTGTTTACAGGCCATGAACAACCAGGTTGGTTGACAGCACTCACAGACCACATTTCTTTTTCATAATAGCTTCATTTCCTAGTGTCAGGGCAGATGAGCACACATGCCTTCTGCTGTTGGCAGGTGTTGCTACCCACGTTCAACTGTGTTTTCCCTGTGATTTACTTCTTCTATTATTCTTGAAGTAAATGTCATTCATAGTTTCATGCAGCTCCCATAGGTCTGAGGTGCATAAAACATATAAGCATGATTGGTTAACTAAAGACTGATCTGTAGACATTGTAAGCAGCAGGTTCATATGGCCATGCCATGGAACTCAGGGCAAACCTTGAGAATAACCTTGGACAATTCTATTAACCTATTTTGACCTCAGCTTCTTTATCAGTACAATGCACATGTTAACCTATATCATCCTTTGACTGTGACATTCTAGGATTCTTGTATTTATTGATGTTTCCATTAATAGTCATCCACTGAATTTATTTGTGAATTAGAGATTTTCCTTACATGTATACTTTAGCTGCTTTGGTCCATTAATTATCTCTTTGCTTATGTATGTATTAGGAATTTAGATATGTATTTAAAGCTGTGAGCCCAAGCAGTCCGATTTCAGACCATGTCACATTAAGAAAAATGAACAAGGAAATCATGCTATTTAGAGCCAAATGTATGGAACTAGAAAAGCTCATCCTGAGTGAGCTAACCCAGACTCAGAAAAATGCACATGACATCTATTCACTTATAATTGGAATTTAGCCATGTAGTACAGGATAACTATCCTACAACCAACACCCCAAAAGGATCAGGAACAGGAACATAGTGCTTGTTTCCTGTTAGTGGAATCCTTTGCCCTAGTGGAGCTGCCATATAGGCCCTGAGTGCAAGGGGAAGCTCTTAGCCCTCATATGACTGTTGAACTCAGAGGGGCTGATATGTAGGGGAAACCTAACTCCGGAGGAGTAAGATAGGTTGGAGGGGGGGAGAGGGTGGAAGGGTGGGACCAGGAGGGGTGGAGAGAGGGGACTGTGATGGAGATGTAACTTGAAATAATAGACATTTAAAAAAAGAAAAATACAATCTAGAAATAATTCTAATATTCACTCTAAGACGCCCATGGCAATGCTTCTGAACACCTCTCTCTTTTCATTCCTGTCTTACTAAACTCTGGAAATGCCCCTCTCTCAACACAGAAGACTTGTAGCCTGTCACTTGCTCCATTCCTTCTACCATTTCACTTGATCTATTTCACATTTTTCAGCGATTCTTTTTACCTGTCTCAGCCCCCGGGAAGTACAGCTTGTCTTCCAGTCCCATACTTTTCTTCTCTTCCATCCTCTACCTCCAAAAAGTCATTGGGAAGAGGCTGAAGATCAGTAAGGGCACAGTGACTGCCTTGTCCTCTGCCCCCGTGCTCCTTAGATGATGACATTTCAGTGATTACAGAGGGTAGGGACAAAAATTTACTGTAATCATGGTGAGAAATCAAACATACCCTCACGTGTGTTGGTAAGATACACAGGAAATAAGGGATACACTTTTCCGGTATAATCTATTCTCTTCTTTCTGAGTTCATCAAGACTCAGGTGATTCTGGTTCCTTGGAATGACAAGGTGGACACTCTGCTCTTATTACTAGAGAAGTGTAAGAGATTTCTGTTTGAATTCTAGAATAATTTTAAGATAATCAAATATTTATTTGTCTACTAGGGGCAATAATTACTCCAAAACTCAATCCTAAGACATTTTTTATATAGTAGAAAATTTCAGAGGCAACTCAATTTTTCTTTAAATTCCAACTTTCTTGGGATAGTCTTAAGTTGCTTATAAAGTTCTGTTCAAGTTTGTTCCTATGTTGTCTCAGTGTCTGCAAGTAGGTATATGTTACTGAATTGTGTGAATTAATCACTCAAAAAAATTTCTCTTCAGAATTTTGCATGCTGTGTCATTGGGGAACCATTTGGCTAATAATATACATACTGAAGTTTGCTATTATGGGCAAAACATCTCATGGGATTAATCTGATTGTACTGTTTTGGAAAATTTGGAGAGCAGAGCTGGCATGTCTGTAATTAATCTGATCATTGTGTAATGTTTTCTCATCATGACCACAAGATGGCTGTTGTAGCCTAATCTTTAATTCTGCAGTGAAGCAGAAAGAAAAGGGAAGAAAGATAAAAGGAGACACTGGAAAATGTGTTCTCTTTGTGTGTGTGTGTGTGTGTGTGTGTGTGTGTGTACAAACAAAAACTACCTCCAAACAACCTACGACCTTACCTTGCCTGGCATATACTGCTGCCCCAGAACATAGGTTGTTGGCTAGGAAGGATTCCTATATCTATCTGTAATGAAAGCTAGAAAAGAAAAGGTGTTTGATTCATGAGACTCTGCCTCACACTGTAAAGACCATGGATCTAATGTGACTGGAGGTTTCTCTCAAAGAAATCAGGCAAAGGCTCTGGCTGAGCCAACACCCACCCTTTCACTATCAAGGAAGTGTTCAGTCATCTTGAAAGCTAATCTGCTTTTATAAAGTTTTCCTAGAAAATGTTGATCAAATAATCTTCAATATGCTCGAGCAGGAAGGAGACAGAAGAAAAGATAATTATTCAGAACATCCATTAGAATAGAAATCGACTACTTTTCCTTGTTGCCCCAAGGTTTACATTTATCCTTCTCTTTAGAATTCATCATTCATGGGTTCCACCTTAAGGCTTCTAAGTATTCTATGTTATTAGTCTGAGTTCCTTAGCACCTATGCAACTGGGAGTGACTATTGGTATAACTCTTTCTTTTGGTTTGCAAAGATAAATAAAGTATTGAATGTATAATTACCAGAGAACTTGGCAGAAACAATGGTATACACAACAAAACCCCACAGTCATCATGCATATAGGAGAATATCTTTCTTTCTTTCTTTCTTTCTTTCTTTCTTTCTTTCTTTCTTTCTTTCTTTCAGGAAATATATTTTCTAGAATGCCAGAAAACTGAATGTACTCACCTTCCCAGTTGGCTAGAAACTACAGAAGTCTCATAATAAAGACAGTCCTTTAAGTATAATAAGTTTACTATTTCTTCAAGGTAAAATGCACATTCCAGGTATATGAAGGGCATTAGTGAATAATCAAAAAAGAGTTTTCTGATCTACTATGGCAATCTGGCCATTGTGCAGACAGCTTGCTGTGTTGTGTGCATGGTGCCCCTGCTGCTTGGTGACCCCAGCAGGAACTCTGAGGTTAGAGAAACCTCTGGTGAGATGTATTGTGGAAATCCAGACCTACATGCTATCTCCTTTCCATTAGGTATTTTCACCTGTGATCAGTTAAATGCTGAGGTTATCTCACTGTAAGGCAGATATATGTATTACCCTCTCCCTCCCCCCCTTTTTTTTTTCTTCCAGGAATGTAGGCTTCATACATGAGACCGATGAGACAGACGCCTGCGGATGTGTTATTTCTCCCCAGGAGTGAGTCTTCTATATAGAGTTGTGCAGGAAAAGACCACACTTATGTGTAACAAATCATTCTATTGGGCAGATTATAGAACACATCTTATGGACTTAAAGTATACTGGCCTCAACTAGCATACAAAGTGAGCTAAAAAAAGGCAAAAAAAAAGGGATATTGTCAGAGGTACATTATAAGTACTGACATCATGCTTATTTGTAATCATCCAGTAGATCCAATACCTGCTAGACATTGGTATCCCTGCACACCTTATTGGAATGTTAGAAGTCTATTCGGAAAACATTGAACTGAGAATGTGTCTGCAGAGATATGTTTCATAACCTTAACAAGCAATCCATTGTAGGGAAGCAATTCCCATGATCTAAGGCTGTAGTGTACAAAATAATATTTACTGAATACCAGCAAAATGACCCTGTCCTTCTAGTGTGGTTTCCCCTGCTAATAGAGGAGCAGGATATCTCTGCAGAATTGACTTCAGCACATATAAAGCTATGAATTTGGAGCAGAAACAACTAGGAAGAATGCACGAACATGGGGTTTAGCCAAGGAAGGCTAAAATCCTCTGGGAATAGCACAAGATCAGGAGGCTAACCAAGCAGAAAGTAACAATCTTTATTATAAAGCATTGAGCAATCACAAATTGAAAGACATGAGCTGTATCAACAGCCAAAGATAAAGAAGGAAAAGGAGCCACAGAGAAGGATGCCATGTGGAAAATGTTCTGTGAGATTCTTAAGGGAACACGGGGCTGGAAGCATGGTGCAGAACCAACATCCTGCAGCCTAATTCTTCCTGTCAGGTTACAGTGTCTTGATTTGCAGCAATTGTCAAAAACATGATAGTCGCTGGAAGTCATGCCCACTGTTGCACTTTCAACATGGTGACTATGCAGGGAACATCACTGACAGCTGCTGGTTGCTGCCATTGGTTGAATTGATGCCAGTGTGGGGAGGTTCTGACATTGTTGTGTAGCTGTTTCCTCCAAACTGAACACAAACATCTCCTCTTAGTTGTAAGCAGTAGGCTCATAAGACTCACAAAGTAAGCAAAAGATAAATGATTCCCAGGCTCCCTGCCCAAGATTAGGAAAGTGATAAAAAAAAAACAAAAAAAAACTTCTGAGGACTTGAAGGACTATTCCATCAGCTAAGGGAGATTCATGGCACAGCTTTGGTGAGTTCTACTCCAAAGGTTTCTTGAAGATACAGCTGCCTTTGGGTAATCACACTTCTAAAACTCCTCATCCATGCTTCTCTAAGTAACCTTAATAAACCCATTGGTTCACTAGCCAAACTTGAGAGAATTATTCTTTGGTAGCTGTTGGTCACCCATCTGAAGTAGATAGATGGTTTGTTGTGTCTCTACAGAAAATGTCATACAACAGCAATCTAGCTATCACAGTCTGAGGCTTGTCATTAAACATGGAGCTGCTCAAATATCTGTCTATTGTCCTTGTTGCAGCAGAAAATGCTCAAGCACAGGAACATAGAGTGCCTGGAGAGGAGGCCATAAGGCACACTTTGAGTAGCTCACGCTTCTGTCTGAGCCCGGTGTTATCATGGAGAAGAGGGCAATTAATTATTGGGCTAAATTTTTAGTATCAATGTCAAAGACTTAAAAAAAGTTTTAAACATTGAACTTATAAACAACCTTATTGTCCTAAAATATAATATATGAAAATAAACATATTGATTATTCTATGTGTCATGCTGGACCTTGATTTGAACTGCTCAACATAACTGTTCTGTAGTCAAACAACCACTTGGTGTCTCATGGATCCCACAGCACAGTCCTGCAGGATGTTGCTTCTCTGTGGGCACTGTTATGTAAACTGCATTTCTGATTGGATTAGAGGTCTCTTTTCAATTGCAATTCTATTGAAAATATGTATTGCTTAACCAAAAGCAATGGTCAGCCATAAGAACAACACTAAATGGACACAGTAGGTTGTATGTATGCACTTATTCTTGTGTGTGTGTGTGTGTGTGTGTGTGTGTGTGTGTGTGTGCATATACCATCCCATCAAATTGTCAGAGAGCATTGCAGAAGATGTGATAATTAAAAAGTAAGAGTTTAGAGATAGCGAGAAGAATACACAATGTCATCTCTTGGGCAAGGCACAGCCAATGAAGTCATTACTCACAGCAGTAGTATCAAATTTAGGGCTAGGCACTCTTCATCAATTGTTGTCATTACCTTGTACTTACATCCACCACTGTTGATTGGAAAGAGTGGCATTTCTAACTAAAGCTAAGAGTAGCATTTGTCTGTTGCACAAACATGAATATTTATAAGTTTATATTATGCCACACTGGTTGGTTTTTGTCAACTTAACACAAACTTGAGTCACTTGGGAAGAGGCAACAGCAACTGACAAATTTCTCCATTAAATTTCCTGTGGGCATGTTTGTGGGACTTTTTTTCAGTGTATTGATGGGGTATAACCAAGCCCCTATAGGTAGTGGTACCCCTGGGAAGGTGGTCCAGGATTGTATAAGAAAGCAAGCTGAGCAAGCCATTGAAAGCAAGCCAGGAGACAATGTTCCTCCATGGTTCTTGTCTCTGCTCCTGCTTGGGTTCTTGTCCTGACTTCCCTCAGTGATCTACTGTGATCAGGATGTGGAAAACAAACCCTCTCCTTCACAAGTTGTTTTTTGTCATGGTGTTTATCACAGCAATAGAATGCAAACAAGAACACATGGCAGTTTCCTAACCACCAGTGTTTAGTTCCCCCTACGGCATGTGATCTCTCTGTCATGGGTCTTTGACTAGGTTTTCAGGATTGAATATGAGTTCTCTCTAGTAGATAAGGTCTCTAATACAATCAGAGAACAGGTGGTTACACCCATAACAATAATGCCATTAATCAGTGGACACATGTTGCCTGGCACATGATGCTCGTAGATAGTTGGATTTACAGCTGGGCAAGACCATTAACACTTTTGATTCATTCCAGCAGCCCTTTATGAACTATGAAATGTAGCTAGCAAGGAAAAGGCTTCCAGCTTAGTTACAGCTTGAATACTTTATATCATTTATCAAAGGTGTATGTTTTCTTCAATAATAGGTTATTATCATATACTCCAAGAAGGTTGTAGTTTAGTTTTATTCATACCATCTTGTTTAATTTTTCTTCCTTTGTCCCTCCAATGTTCCATGCACCCCACCTAAACTTTTTCACCCCAGGTTCCCCTTATCTACTTTTATATTACCTACAATTCATTATCTTCCCACACATAAATCTTCCACCTCCCGGCAGTCTCTTTCTGGTTTCCCGGCTTCTATAGGTACCCCAAGTTTAACACATGAAATTAAAAGATTTGAAACTAGCATACAAACATGAGAGGAAATGTGACTATTGTTTATCTGTATCTGGGATACCTCACTCAATATATATTTTTCCAGTTTCATTCATTTACCTGAAAGTTTTGTAATTTAATTTATTTAAAACTGAATAAAATTACACAGTATATTCATGCTCTTTTTGTAATCACTGCTGAAAAGCCAGTCTTTAATTTCATATTCTTCACTTCCTAACATTTAAATCATCCTCATCTGAAGTTCTTATTTTCTCCCTAAGTGCTGCTACACATAACCAACAACCAACAGGGATTTTATTCAGCACTCATGGTTCCCTTAGATGTTATGCATCCTGCAGGTATTCTCTAGTAAGGAATGCTTGTTTCCTCATTTTTGCAGAGCTTCTCATCTTTTTTAGTTTAGTCGCCATAAGCATTGACTGGGTAAGACATGCTTCCTTGTTCTGAAGTAAGCTCATAATCCTTGTATTTACAATATTCTAACTATAAGACACTTTGTGTGCAGTAGAAAGCATCTGAATCATTAATGATTATTCTTTGTTATTTGAGAGGGAGATACAGGTTTCATGGGACCTGAAGCTTATACACTTTGATCAGACCATTTTAAGAAACACAACAAAATTAAACCTTAAAATTTAAAAACATGAGCGTAAGTCTGTTTCCTACCATGTCTTAGGAAGAGGCTTGAGTAGAAGAATGGTTAGGAAGCTGTCATGTTAGCAGTTGCAAGGTACAACCTCAAGCTCCCTGTTGGGTGATGTTGGTCTATTGAAGTTTTAGGGGCAATGAACATGGAACAAATCCAGCACCTGTTTCAGAATCAGACAAAATATAAGATTCCCTAGGGTACTGGCAGAGTGGTGAGAAAAAGCCCCAGAGAAGGTAATAGCCAGACTTAATCAATGTTAACTGTCATTTAAGTGTAAGTTTTTATAAACATTTATTGACTAAAAGAATATGTACAAAGAGGTTTCACAGGTCTATTCTTTGGTTCTCATAAGTCAATCAATTAATATTTTATTGATAAAATTTTAGGTTGTAAGTCAGAACCTTTTTTCCTATTTCCATTTTTCTATCTTAAAAAGACTAGAATTCCAAACTGGTTTTCATTCTTAATATCTAGAGTGCTAGTGCATTACCATCCAACTGTTTAGAGGGGCATTCAAAGCCAGGTCCAGATGTGGTCAGGCAGGCCTGGTAAGAAGTTGTGGTAAGGTATGAAATGTGTCTATTCTAGGCAAAATGTTGGGCCATATTTAAGCTTGAAGAGGTTCACACATTCTATTTATTTATAATATATTTTCAAGGCCATAATCTGAGATTCTGTAAATGTTAAAAAAAGAAGAGAGAACAAACAAACAAACAAAAAGCAAAATAGTCAGCATTTGGAAATCAGCAAGCTCCAGTGTGCTCTCATAAAAATTTCATGTCACTGTCACTTCCAGCAAATGGCTTTTCTCGTCATAAAGAACCAGGCCAAAGCAGTCAGAGTGTTGACAATTGTCATCAACCCTGGAGATTTATGATGGTATTTTTGTACCATCTACCACCAATGTGCAGGGCAGATAGACACCTAGGAAAGTGGGTGGGGACACCATTTAAAAAGGAGCTTACCATGCCCTGAGATGGTGGGAGGACACAGAACACAAGCGGAAGAGACTCCATCAAAAGAGCACTGAGGAAGCCAAGTATGTATAAGAATTTGGCAAACGAGAAGAAATTCTCTTATCTCTCAGTCAATCTCTGTCTCTTTCTTTTGGAGGCCACATAAAAAGAACTTCTCTAAGATAAGATAATGCTTGCTGCTCTGCATATATATATATATTTATATATATAAATGTGTTAGTAGTATAGTAATAAGATTTGTGCACCCTCCTGATTTGAGAGTGAACTCAGAGAGGAAGACATTTCTGTGATAAGGTTATAATTTAATCACCACTGTATCATCCTATACAATGACATCACCCTTACTTAGACACCGATTGAAGTCATAGACACACAACTCCTTGCAGGTGGCGTTATTGGTGCTGGCAGCCTTGCTATCGGGGATGGGGGGCATCCATCTGGTTTAATTCACAGTGAGACTGTCCTCTGTCTTTATTAGAGAAGTTCAATATAGGCAAGTGAGGATTTACTAGGGAAGGCAGTCCTGTGTTGGATTTGCACCTGGGCATTTGACAGATGACCTGTCATGTCTGTCTTTGTGTACCTGCAACCCCGAGAACCAGCAATACCTTCTTCTTCAGCACTAGAACAGAGAAATGTGTGCGATTAGTCAAGCTGCTTATGTTTTTAATGGGGATCCAATAGCCCTCCCTCCCTCCCTCCCTCCCTCCCTCCCTTACCACTTCTTTAACTGTCTCTTCTGTTTCATCTTCTATTTTTATTTGTTGTGTTATCCCAACAGAACTATAGTTGGGGCTTGGGAGATTTCATAAGGTCTATGTTTCACAAAGAGCTCATAGGGTGTGTTTCTTAAACTTGGATATTTTTAGTAACTTACAGCCCACCCCAAGATGATTAAAACAAGCCTCCACACTTTTGGATCTTACATATTAACTGGAATTACTTGTATACTGTTGTTATTTATGTATTTATGAACATAAACCCCACCCTCTTTTAACTATTGGACAAGATTATAGCCAATGCAAATAGATAGATATTGTATTAACTTGTCCTGGAGAGATATGAACAAATATCTACTCGTTTTAAATAAAGAATCAGCAATAAACTAAAGTAATGATTCTCCTAAAGTTAAACTTGACAAACCAGTAAGTTCTTTGTCATTGCATACAGGAGCAGGTGACTCAGTGGCAGCCTCATCACACCACTAAAACCTCACAAAGCACAGATGGATGATGACTAAGGAAATCTGCCCCTCTTGTGTTCCTGCACAACTTGCAGGCAGTACAATAGGTCTGAGAGTCCCCCCATAAATTTCTTTGCTTGAATAACCACGGGGAGAGGCCATGTGAATATTGTGACCGTTTGCCAAAGCTGTGAGATATGTTTACTGCCTGAGTCTCAGAACCTTACCTTCTTCCCCCAGGAGGGACTATTTAAATTTATATGTTACTACACAGCATTCCACTCTTCTTCTGGCTCTTACACTCTGTCTTCCTCCCCTTCTGTAATGTTTTGTGAGCCTTGGAGGGAATGTTGTAGATTCCCAACTCTGGTTCAGCATTGAAACAATGCCACAGCAACGTCACTTAATTTCAGGAGCTTTGTCAGAGTTTACGAGTCTCTGTGGTATAACCTCTATGCAAAAAGTAAGTTTTCTCACATGACTGGCTACAACTGACAGCTAGAGTGACCAATGGGTACAAACACAGATGTTTAGAAAACACTTTGACATGCATATCTACTAAACAAAACAGTACAAATTGCTTCCCCGCTGGGCTCTATGACTGCTTCAGCCATAGGTTTTTGTTCTGGCTTGTAAATAGTGTCAGATATAAATTCCTTCCTGTGGAGAAGGCCTTTGGAAAGTTGTTGGTTGTTTCTACCATAGCCATGCCATTATTATGCAAGCATGTGCATCTTGGATGGCCCATGAGTATTGTATAATGTAATATACACAGCCAGGCAGGACGGTGGATGATAATCCTCTTTCAGTAGCCTGGATAGCAAGTATCCTGGCACTATGAAAACCAGCCAGAAAAGAAGGTGCTTCCAGCCTGGTCAGAGTTTTATTTCTGCATGCCCTGCAACCAAAGCACAGTGTCTTCAACAATGGGGTGCTATTACTCTAGTATAGAACCATCAGCGGTAGCAATAGCCTTTATGTCTTATGAGGCTTCAGGGTCCTCTTTGGTTAACAACTTAGGGAAGTATACCACCCCTGGTACTAGGAGTTTTCATTCAACTACTTTATGGCTTATGTTCGTGCCCCTTTCTACCTATGCCTTCCTTCTATATTTAAATTCTTTAGCAACTTTAGCTAAGAGGCAACTAACCCATTCTTTCCTTCAGTTAACTCAGCTCCATTTCAGTTGTAAGGTAACAAAAAAGAATCATTGTGCCTGGCTGTCTTTAGTCCTGTTCTGCAGATCTGTACCATGAAATGACTGCTCCTGTTGCTGACAATTGTCTGTGTGTGCCATATATACTGAGTTGGGTGAGACTCTTGATGGTGGCTACATGTGTCCCTTACTTGCATTAAATATTTTTTGTAAGATCCCATGGCAATGTCCACGTAGGTATGGACATTTATGTATGCCTTACTGATGGGCATAGGCCCTTTATAGTCTATCAGCAGTTTCTTATTGATCAGGTTGACTTATGGACTTTTCCCATAACAGCATCCATCCACTGAGGCCAGAATCAGAAGCAGGCTTACCATGATTGGAAAACATGTAGGGTACTGGTATTTTACAGGAAAGTCGGTGGTTTTAACTATTTTTCATCCCGTACTAGCTTCGTTGGGATCAGACTTGGCATGAACACATGTCAAGTAGCCTCAGACCTAAGAGCAGATGACCTATACTTTGCTAAGGGGATTCCCTTCCTGATCTCTGGGAGGACTTCATGCCCTCACACCGTGGGCTGCCACATGAAAAACTACCAGGGATTCTGATTCGTGTTGAACTATGTTGTACATTTCCTTCCCACAGTTGCTGTTCACCTAGTGACCAGACTAGCACCTGTTAGTTTTGTTCCCCCCCCAAATGAAACCTCTACAAAGTCAAACTTCTGAATACAGGGCAACTCTTGGTAAAGATTGTGAAAGGTCAAGTCTCATGAGTTTCTATTAGCCATTTTGCTCTTCAGTGAGACCTCAAGCTAGGATTCCTTCCTCTCTGTCCAGTAATGTGAGGTGTGTGCCCATTCATACTGATACATCTGCCCACTCCTATTTGTTGTTCTTTTCTGTCAGGTTATACAAAAGGCGGCAACTCACGTGAGGCGAAGTAGGAAAATCCATTAACACCCTCAGGGTCCACAAGAATAACAGGGACCCTCATATGTCTGCAGGCACAAGTTATTGTAGAATACGGTGCACATCTTCTCAGACTGTGATACTCCCCATGACTTGACGGCTGTGTCTGGGCCCTGCATGTCCAGTGGATTTATCTCAGATCTTGGTTCATTTAGACGTGGCTGCACATCTTCCATGTGCTTTTTAAGATCTGTAGAACACTCAGATGTTAGGATTATGGTATTGATGATTTTAAGTTTGAAAATAAACTCAGAAATTCAGAATGATTCCATACAAACCAATAACTGTTTACATGGTTGGTTGTAAAAGGTTTTCCCTGTGTACTGCTATCTTGGCCTTATTATTATTTTTTGCACCTTCTTTTAATATGGGGAAAGAGAAAGATTTTTTTCCTTTATTTTTTATTTCTTCAAGTTACATCTCAATCGCAGTCCCCTCCCTATTCCCCCTCCAGTCCCACCCTCCCACCCTCAACCCCCCATCCTCTTCCCTTTTTTTTTCTTTTAAGTTTAAGGTATATCTTATTTCCCCCTACAGTTTCCCCTTTCAGTCCAACAAATGGCTCTTTCTCTTATAATAACTAATACAATACAGTACAACAGAGGTAATTAGGCCACATTTATGAGGGTTATATGGCTTAACGTACATTCCCAATGACCAGTCCATATGTATTTGGTACCTGACTTTAACATTCTACTATCTAACCATCTCCATGAGTTTAAAGGTCTATATCTGACTCAACATTCATACTAACTTGCAACACAATTTTAAAAGTATCTTCTTAGATCTATAACACTCTCTTGACTCCTAAACAACTCAAAATTAAATTAAGAGACTCCAGCTATCTGTTCTTCAACCACCTCAGAGACCTGAGAGGGATAAATATATCTGACTTTATAGGAAGTACAGGGCCTGCAGCTTCCCAAACTAAGAAATGACATACCTGTGGCTGCCTGGACAGTTCCCATTTTCTCTCCATACATTACAGTATCGATCTTTAATCATTTGGCCCTGTTTCTCTGACAGACATTGATTGTAGAGCAGGGTTAATGAAGGACTTACCTACCCTGTCTTGGCAGAGCTAGACTGTCGACTTACCTGCTTCCAGGTTTTGTCCTTTTTGGACAGCATTCTGTCTACAGTTGGGGCAAGGGGCTTTTCCTACCAAGAGATAGGCTTGCGACTAATTCAATCATCTCCCACTGGAGATTCTTCGATGCTCATCTTCTACTTGGAGGAGAATAGGGGGTGCTGTCAGGAGTTGATATGTCTTGATATAAAAAAATCTAAAGTTACGAAAACATCTTTGAATGCCATATTCTGCAGATCTCTTGAGGTTTTTGAAGAGGCCCTATCTATCTCTTATATTAGGGTAAGCAGATGTTGCTTGTCTCTTGCCGGTTTATTTCTGATTAGCTTAGAAAGTAACTATAATAGGCTGTCATAGTACCTAACTGAATGACCGGCTTGCATAACCATTAGTTTGCATTTCTTAATTATCCTAAACAGTTTATGACAATTAGTAGTAAAAGGCCAAAACATCACATTTCATTTTTTTTTCTTTACCTCCTAACCCTTCCATCCCATTTCTCTGGGGTGGGGTGTCCTTATATAACAGTCCCTCATCTGAGTTGAGAGGTCGTATGAGGGCCAAGAGCCTCTTCATTCATTGGGGATCTACGAAGCAGTGCCATCAGTGAAAAGTGTCTCGTTGCCCGGGAGAGAGAACTACTAAACAAACAAACCAATAAGCATACAATAGATAAAAAAGACTAAAAATAGAAAAAAATATAACTAATATATAAAAAATAAATAAAGAATAAAAATTAAAAATAAGAAATCTATGTCCAAGTTTCCTTTGGTGTGTTAGTTGTAGTATCAATACCTTCTACTATATAGCTAAAATCCTACTATAAGTGAATAGATGCCATATGTGTCCTTCTGAGTCTGGGTTAGTTCACTCAGGATGAGCTTTTCTAGTTCCATCCATTTGGCTGCAAATTGCATAATTTCATTGTTCCTGATAGCTGAATAATATTCCATTGTATAGATGTACCACAGTTTTTTGACCCATTCTTCGGTTGAGGGACATCTGGGTTGTTTCCAGTTTCTAGCTATTACAAATAAGGCTGCTATAAACATAGATGAGGAAACTTCCTTATGATTTCGTGAAGAGGCATTTGGGTGTATACCCAGAAGTGGTATGGCTGGGTCCTGAAGCAGAGCTATATATATACCAAGTTTTTTAAGATATCGCCAGATTGACCTCCATAGTGGTTGCACAAGCCTGCATTCCCACCAGCAATGGAGTAGGGTACCCCTTTCTCCACACCCTTGCCAGCATGTGCTGTCATTTGAGTTTTTGATCTTAGCCATTCTGACAGGTGTGAGATGGAATGTCAGAGTCGTCTTGAGTTGCATTTCTCTGATGATTAAGGATGTTGAGCATTTCTTCAAGTGTCTCTCAGCCATTAGGCATTCCTCCTTTGTGAATTCTCTATTTAGCTCTGTCCCCCATTTTTTGATTGGATTATTTGGTTTCTCGACATTTAATTTCTTGAGTTCTTTGTAGGTTTTGGATATTAGCCCTTTATCAGATGTGGGGTTGGTGAAGATTTTCTCCCAGTCTGTAGGCTGCCGTTTTGTTTGAATGACAGTGTCTTTTGCCTTACAGAAGCTTTTCAGTTTCATGAGGTCCCATTTATTGATTGTTGATCTCAAGTCCTGAGCTGTTGGTGTTCTGTTCAGGAAGTTGTCACCTGTGCCAATTAGTTCGAGGGTTTCTCCCACTTTTTCTTCTAGTAGTTTTAGTGTGACCGGCCTTATGTTACGGTCTTTGATCCACTTGGAATTAAGTTTTGTACAAGGTGATAGGTATGGGTCTAATTTCATTCTTTTGCAAGTGGATATCCAGTTGGACCAGCACCATTTGTTGAAGATGCTGTCCTTCTTCCATTGTGCCGTTTTGGCTTCTTTGTCAAAAATTAGGTGGGCATAAGTGTGTGGGTCTATTTCTGGATCTTCAATTCGATTCCATTGATCTACTGGTCTGTTTCTATACCAATACCATGCTGTTTTTACAACTATTGCTCTGTAGTACAGCTTGAAATCTGGGATGGTGATACCTCCAGATGTTTTTTTATTGTACAGGATTGATTTAGCTTTTCTGGGCTTTTGTTGTTCCATATGAAATTGGGGCTAGCTCTTTCCAAGTCTATAAAAAAATTGTGTTGGTATTTTGATAGGAATTGCATTGAATCTATATATTGCTTTTGGTAGGATGGCCATTTTTATTATGTTGATCCTACCTAGAAGATGGGAAGATCTTCCATGCTCATGGATAGGTAGGATTTTTTTTTTTTTTTTTTTATGGAGACAAGGCCTTACTTTGTAGTACAGACTAGCTTTGAATTCAGAGCCTCTAGCCTCTAGCCTCAGCATTGTGTGTTTTTGATACCTTTAACTAAAATTAGGTGGCTGTTGCTGAATGGATTCACTTCTTTGTCTTCCAATCTATCCTACTGGCCTATATGTTTATTTTTGTAATAGAAACATGCTACTTTTGTCACCATTGTTCTGTTGGTCCAATATTGTGACCTAGCATACTTTTTTTCTGCTTAAGTTTGTTTGGTATCCAGGGTCTCTTATGTTTGTGCATTAATTTTAGAGTTTTATTTTCTTGCTCTATAATATCATTATTGCATTAACTCTGTCTTTTTTGTTGATATAGCCAGTTTCACAGAAACATGGGAGGTTTTTCTATCTTCTAGCATCTTCGGTTCCAATTTTCACTGGAAATTGAAGTTTACTTTGTAGAAGTCTTTGCCTTCTGTGATTAGCTTCATTCTTAGTGATTTTCTTTTAATTTGAAATGATTATAAATGGGATATTTTCTTTAATTTCTTTTCTGGGGTAAGTTTGTAAATATATTTGTTGCCATATATATATATATATATATTATGTATATATATGTATATGTGTGTGTATATATACATACTGTTGGGGTGGTGTGGATATCTATATCTATATATGTCAAGGAAGTTCATGTAACATAAAGTTATTTATTTATAATAATAAAATGCATCACTTCACTTTTTATAATTTATTTTTTATTTCCTCAAGTTACATCTCAATCATAATCCCCTCCCTACTCCCACCTCCAGTCCCACCCTTCCACCCTCCTCCCCCTCAACCCCCCAATCCTCTTCCTTTTTTTTTTTAAAGTTTAAGGTATATATTTTTCCCCAACAGCTCCCCCTTTCAGCCTAACAAATGGTTCTTTCTCTTATAACAATACAACAATACAAAACAACAGAAATAAATAGCCCACAATTATGAGAGTTATATGGCTTAGCATACATTCCCAATGTCCAGTCCGTATGTATTTGGCACCTGACTTTAACATTCTACTATCTAACCATCTCCATGAGTTTAAAATTCTATATCTAACTCAGCTTTCATACTAACTTGCATCACAATTTTAAAAATGTCAGTGTTTTAGATGATTTAATCTCTCGTGAGTTTCTAGCTTTAGTTTTGAAAGCGAATGTGCTATGTAGCTGACAATGGCCTCCAATGTTCACTCTTCTAACCTAGTTTGGTTTTCAGCTGTACATTATGCTTAGATAGTGGGAGATTACTATATCCCATGTCACTTAAACAACTTTAATTTTGTGGGATATGGTGGAAAGTTTGCTTATGTTTAGAAAATGTGGTATTTTTCTCCTTTTGTGGTTTTATACAAGTGTA
This sequence comes from Lophiomys imhausi, assembly GCA_907164525.1. Taxonomy (NCBI): domain Eukaryota; kingdom Metazoa; phylum Chordata; class Mammalia; order Rodentia; family Muridae; genus Lophiomys; species Lophiomys imhausi. The sequence goes on along the minus strand of CAJQZJ010032702.1, from coordinate 4,468,093 downwards.
CACGTCATTGGTATTATCTTCAGTATTGCTTGCCTTTAGCAATCATCTTCCAAGTCACTTATTTATTGAATATTTAATTAAAACTTGCTATTTACGTAGTAAGTCTACTAAATTAAGCACACGTAGGTCACATAAATTCCCCAAGATAAAAGAATGTTCAAAGCCACTTTCCTCCTTCTTTGTATGCTGGGGGTTCTTTGTTCAAGGTCACCCTATATGTTTCATGTGATATTACTTATAAATATGTGTTTCTACAAACATGGCTTAAATGGACTATCTTGTGTCCTCCTTGGAGGTTATGAAGTTCATGAATAAGGAAGGTAGATGTCTGCTGCTTCCTGTTTAGCCTTCCATTCCAGATGACTGCTGGCTCATAACACCCACCTTAATGTTATATAGCTCTTTCTCTCATAAACACATTTCTATCCTTCTGAAATCAGTTTTTACTTCTTCTGCTGACCTCTTATGGCAGTTTGAATGAAAATGGCCCCCACAGGCTCATATGTTTGAATACTTGGTGCCCAAGTTGGTGTAACTGTTTGGGAAGGGTGAGGAGGTATGACCTTATTGGAGGGGGTGTGTCACTGAGGACCCATTTTGAGATTGAAAAAGCTCATACCATTCCAAGTGCTTCACTGCTTTCTACCTCCTACTGTGGTTCAAGATATAATCTCTCAGATGTTCCTTCCTCTCTGCCTTTGCTTTGCTGTCTTGTATTCTATCTCTTTAAAACTTTAAGCTCCAAATTAAATACTTAAAAAACAATTTGCCTATGTCATTGTTTTTTTTCTTTATCACAGATATAGAGAAGTGATTAGGACACCTGGGGAACTTCTTCTTTTTTGAAAGCCCAGATCAGATGCCTTTTCCAGAAAGTTGTTCCATTTTTTGCTCTGTGTCACAAGGCTTTTCTGAGTGAATTAGCCTGTGAATATATCCTAGGATGATCTCACTGGGCTATAATTTGTTTCTTTATACTCTACTCATTACGGAATGGGAGTTAGTCTTATGATTTCTCCTTGGCATTTAGCATTTGGGGCTGAACTGATTTAAACTAGGTCTCCTCTACTCTGGACAGCTTGCCTTTGTAGAATTATGAGCACTGGAATCAGATGGCACCACCAGATTTCCAATGCTGGTCTGAGTCAGTGTGTTTGTTATTATATAATTTAATGAAGATTTTGAGAACTGATGCAGTTGAAGAAAGAATTACCTGTAAAAACACCAAGCTTCTTTGTGATGGGACTGCGATGTGGCCATTCTGAAAGGATTCTGGAGAAAATAAACATAGCTTCCCTTAGCACGTACAATTGCTATTTCCACTGTGGATTAAATGACATATAATTTTTTTACTCAGCAGGGTACAGTGAATCTCTCCTAGGCTCTTGTGAGTCTACGTCTGCAGTCCTTCTGAGACATTATCCTGTATTTCAGCCTTCAGGACTGTTATTGACATTGTGTGAAGAGGACAAGGAAGGAATCTCAAAGTAGGATTTTTGCAAGCCAGTCTTTTTGTGCATTTCCTGGGGAAATGAACCACAGAATGTATATTTCTCACTTCTTTGCCCTCAAGAGGGTGACAAATTCTTGTCAGCAAAGGGTAGGAAAGCTGCTATCAGCTTTCTTTTTCTTCTGGTATTTGCTTCTTAGGGAACCATTACTGAGCAGTAACCATGCCATTTCAACTGCATCTGCCTCATATTCTCCCTCAAGTGCCAGATCAATGCCAAATGCTATAGCTGCTTGCTATATTTTTCACAATTTTTGATAGCTATAGTGTGACTTCTAGTTTTAAAAGAGATACACTGTATAGGATATAGCTATGAGCAGAGGGTCATAGGGAGCAGTAGTGGGGAGTACGGGAAAGAGAAGACGATATAGAATATCTTAGCAGATGTCCAGAGTTCTGACAAATGTACTTTGACTTGGTTGCATTCAATTAACCTGGCTTAGGTGAGAAAAAAAGAAAAAAGAAAAACAAAAGGAGGGAGATTAAACAGGGAAGATAAGACAGAACTGATCGATTACAGTCCAGAATTATAAAACTAGAGATTGGAACAGGACCTGGGACCCTGGGAATTGGAACTGAGTCATCAGATTGTTAGAAAAAGTATTGAATATTGAATCTCAAATAACATTTAGAGATGAGGTGTGTGTGTGTGTGTGTGTGTGTGTGTGTGTGTGTGTGTGTGCTTATGTGTGCACATGCACATGTGTACACACACATCTGTGAATATGGCACCTAGAAATCGATGTCAGGTATCTGTCTTTATTGCTCTCTGCCTATTTAATTGAGTCAGGGTCTCTCAATAATTCTGGAACTTGCTATTATAATGAGACTAGTTTGTCAATGAGCCCCAGGAATTTTCCTGTCTCCATGTCCCCAGTGCTGGGATTACAAACATGATTCTCATGTTTGTGCAGCAAGTACTTTACTGATAGCATTCTCCTCCGCCCACTAGAAATGAGATTTTCATAGACCAAAGACCACCATGGTAGAAATATTTATCTGATAGATTTGGAATCCTGCTATAAATAAGGACTTTATTATTCTTCTGAAGAATTCATCGCTGCCAAGAATTTGCCAGCTAATCTTTGGGAATAGGTTAGATGCAAATGACTGAAAAGATAGATTCAGGAGCAGGGAGTCTATAAGGACTTCCTCTTTTTTGTTTTTCTGCCTATTAAATATTCCACTGGTTTCTTCTAATGCAATCAGTTATGTATTTTCCACACATATTTAAATGTCAGTTAGGTCCTGTAAGAAAGAAAATAACTTACTCAAACAGGTATCTTGGCCGAACTTTAAGGTTCATTTAATAGAAACAGAAAAAGCACAATTAGCAGTGTATGTTTTTTTTTTTTCCTTCTACCAATGGATTGGAAAAGCTTGAAGAATCCAGAGAAGGGAGCCAGTACCAGAGCTTGAAGACAAAATAGCTGTTCACAGGAACTGTGCTAGGACTTCTGATCTTTAGAGGAAGGATCCAGCCAGCTTGAGCAACACCCTGGAATGAGTCAGAGAATAACAGTATCATTCTCTCCTGGAGGACCTACCCCCTCTCCCTATTTCACAAGTTCAACAAAAAAGCATCGGGCCAGGGAACTAACTGCTACTCTGTTTTAGGTGTTTGCTGGACAAAGAGAAAGGAAGAGTGGAGAATCTGATGGTGTAATCTGAAGGCAATGGCACAGAATCCATGTGTGCTGGCTTCATGTGTAAGTAAAGCACACAAGTTGCCAACTCTTAGGAAAATGCTCTTGTTTATTCACTTCGGAAGCAGTCATCAATAAATTTAGGCTTCTCCATTAAGGCCTGTTGTTGGAGAGTGTTGTCATAAGGAGATGCAACACACACACACACACACACACACACACACACACACACACACACACA